>VDFB02271358.1:1065692819-1066131060 GCA_007258455.2 Sequoia sempervirens | reverse complement strand
ATTTTGGCTGAAGTTCAAAAGATGTTGAATGCACGGATAATATTCCCTATCCATCATTCAACGTGGATAGCCAATATCGTCCCCGTTCGCAAGAAGAATGGTGAAATCCGCATCTGTGTAGATTTCAAAAATGTAAATCAATTGTCTCTCAAAGACAATTACCCACTTCCAGTGATGGATCAAGTTCTACAAAATGTAACTGGATCCGAGATGCTCTCCATGCTAGACAAATTTTCCGGTTACAATCAAATTGAAGTGAATTCAAGCGATCAACACAAAACCGCTTTCACAACGCCTTGGGGAACCTTTGCGTATCGTAGGATGCCGTTTGGTTTGATCAACGCCGGTGCTACATTCCAACGTGCCATGGATCTTGCTTTCCATGACGTAATGGGTAAGTTCATTGTGGTGTACCTTGACGATCTTAGGGTATTCTCTAAGCAACGCCATGAGCATTTCTATCATTTGAGGCAAACTCTAGAGAGATGTCGTTAGCACGACATTTCCCTCAATCCCAAAAAGTCAACTTTTGGGGTGACAGAAGGTAAACTTCTTGGTCATGTAGTATCTGCTGAAGGAATCAAGATTGACTTAGAAAGAGTCAATGGAATCAAGTCCCTCGCTTTGCCGTCAAGCAAGAAAGTCGTTCATTCCTTTTTCGGCAAGGTAAACTTCTTGAGAAGGTTTCTTCCAGACTTTGCTAAAAAGACTCATCACATTGTGAACATGATGAAGGGTAACGCCACGTTTCATTGGACGACAGAAGGCAAAGCAGCGTTCGATGACATCAAGGAGGCCATTGCTCATGCGCCTGTATTGGTTTTCCCTAACTACACCAAGGAGTTTGTGATGTACAGTTATGCTTCCGAGCATATGCTATCAGCAATTTTGGTGCAGGAAAATGATGAGGGTTTTGAATCCCCCATTGCATTCATGAGTTGCCCTCTAAATAATTACGAGTTGAAATATTCTCAGATGGAAAAGCATGCTTTTGCAATTGTAAAAGCCGTCAAGCATTTCTGATTCTACATTCTAGGCAGTCATGTCAAAGTTCTTGTTCTAGATCCAACTGTCAAATCTATCCTCACACAACAGGAATTTGGAACAAAAAGAGGAAACTGGATTGCCAAGATTCAGGAATATGATCTAGAGATAAAGCCTACTAAGCTGATACGTGGACATGGTCTTTGTCAGCTCATTGCAGAAAACAATCCAGGTGAGGAAATTTCAGAGAATGAGGAGGTCTCAGATGAAGAGGTCGATCCTAGTACACTTCCTATGGTACTATTCGTTAGCACCACTGATGAATGGTTTTCCAACATAGCTCACTTCCTGACATACGAAGAATGTCCTAATCACTTAACTCCGAAAGAAAAAATGACCATCAAGCTAAAGTTAGCTAGTTTCGTCTTGTGGGATAGCGGCTTGTATAAGTGTGCGATGGATGGGACATTTCTCAGGTGTGTTGATAAAGAGCAACAGCAAAAGTTGCTAAAATCTTACCATGATTTGGCATGTGGTGGGCATTTATCAGTGCTAGTAACCACTCACAAAATCCTGAGAGCAAAGTATTACTGGCCTACACTCTTTCAGGACACGTACTCTTGGGTGCGTAAGTGTGAATTGTGCCAACAGTTTGTTGGCCGTCCAAAATTGGCATCTTTGCCGTTAAAACCTGTCGTGATTGATGAACCTTTCCAACAATGGGGTATTGATTTCATAGGTGCAGTGAATCCATCATCAAGTGCTGGACATGTCTATGTTTTGACGGCTACAGACTATTTCACCAAATGGGTGGAAGCAATACCTACCAAGCGTGCTACTTCAGAAGTAGTGTGCAATTTCTTAAAAGAAAATATTATTTCCAGGTTCGGTGTGCCGAACAAGATTGTTGCAGACAACGCTTCTGCTTTCTCATCAAGTGAGATCACAGAATTTTTTTTCGAGCATGGTATAACTTTTTCACATTCTTCCGACTATTATCCGTAGGGTAATGGTCAAGCGAAATCTAGTAACAAGAATCTGGTAACTATAATCCGCAAGCTAGTGGACGAGAATCAACATTTGTGGCACAAGGCTTTGTTTGATGCTTTGTGGGCAGACAAAATAACTCCGAAGCGAGCAATCAACATGTCTCCTTTTCAGCTCTTGTACAGATTGAATACCGAGATTCCTATAACTTTGGAACTACCAGCCCTCAAGTTGGCTAAGTCCATTGAGGATGAAACGTTTGACAATTCTGTCGACAAACGCATCATGTATCTCTCCGAATTGGAAGAGAATCGAGTTTAGGTGGCTGACTGCATTGCAGAACACTAGGATCAAGTGAAGAAGTTGTTCGACAAGAAGCCTAAGTCTCAAGAATTTCAAGTTGGTGACCTCGTTCTCCTATGGGACAAACGAAGGGAGCCAAAAGGTATGCACGGGAAATTGACTCACTATGGACTGGACCTTTCCAAATACATCAGTTGCATGGTGAAAACAGTTTCTTGTTAGCATACGAAGATGGGACACCATTTTCCCTTCCTCACAGTGGGCAACATCTCAAGCACTTTACGCAGTAAAGAAGTCGGCGTTGGTATGTAAATACTTTTTATTTTCAAGTCCTTTTGAGTCTTTGCGTTTTGTTTTTGTCATCGTCGTCGCCTGACTCCAAGCCCAATGGATGGATAAAGGCACTTGAATTCTGGACTTCTTCTCCCTTAATTCTTTTCTAAAGAACAATCGAAGGAAGATCCCTAGTAGGAGCCAGCTGTTATCACATAATCTAGCAGCGCTCGTTCCACGGATAACCCCCCTACGAAACTTGTCCGTTTCCTAGGATTCGTGAAGTTCAAGTACACATAACGAGGGCATTTTCATGCCACCTCAAAATGCGTTCCCAAGTCTCGAATAGTCAATTCGAGCGTTCCCCCTTGTTTGCCTCGTGAAGACCTTCGAAATGAGATCTTTCACGACGTTTCACTGTTCGTACTTTGCAAATTGCGAAAAATGCAGTGGCACTGAAAAAGTGCGCTCCTGCCAGGAAGCAAAATTGACTAAGTCTGGAAATGCAAGGGTGCTAAAATTTAGCGCCCCTGCATGCAGTGAAATTCCAAAAAATGTAAGGGCACTGAATTTTAGCGCCATTACATTTTTCTTCAACACTTAACTTTTTTCATGTTTATGGCACGTTTCCTCACGTTTTCGCATTTTTCGTCAATCGTGCCACTTTTCGTGCCTAAATTTATTGCACGACTTGAGTTAGGTTTTTAGTTTTCATTTTCAACTAAGTGAATGAGTTCGCCATTTTATTGTTTACATTTCATTTTATCTTCTTTTCTCTCTTGCTGGGCGAGTTTGCTTCTCAAACTATAAATCGCGTTTTTGAGGATCTTCACCATTCTTTTTTCAGCAAGCTTCGCATTTTGGTTCTGGTAAGTCATTTTGCTTTGCCTTTTTTCTTCTTTCATTTGTATATGCTCAATATTAACATACACATCTTTTGGCATTGTCTTCTTCCTACGTTTTTCATATGATCTAATTTTCTCTATTCGCGTTTTGTTCATTCACTTCCTAACCCTTCGTGTTTTCTCTTCACCATTCGCGTTTTTTTCTTTCCTCCATTTCTTACCCTACGCGTAGTGTTCTTCATCCCTATTCTTCATTCGCGTTTCTTTGTTTCCCTACGCATTTCTTCCCTTATTCTTCCTTCGCGTTTCTTTCCCCTTTCTCTTCTATGTGCGATGTCCCTTGAGAACTTATATCTATCCAACGTGTTTGTGTTGAACTATCTTTGTTGCTCTCTTCATGCGTTTTGGAGCGAACTTGGAAATCTCAAAAAATAAATGTTCTTGATAACATCTTTGAATGCATATGCATTGATAATAAGACATGAGTTTCAAAAGCTTTCACGCTACAAACATTGCATTTGTCAAAAGCTCAAAGCGCTTTCGCCATTCTCTCCTGCATATGCATTTCGAAATTGTCCAAAACAAAGCAAGAGCGCTAAAATTTGGCGCTAGGACATTTTCAGAAGATCAAAAATTGCCTAACACTGGAAAGTGTAAGGGCGCTAAAATTTAGCACCCTTACACCAAAAACAATTTTTCCCAAAATCTAAGGGCGCTGAATTTTAGCGCCCTTACACTTTTTTCAGACTTTTTCCAATTTCTTCCAAATAAACTTCATTTTTGACCAGTGCACTCCAAAGCCTCATTTTTCCGCTTTTGTGCATCATTTTGCGTGCATCGCTATCCGCTTCATGAATTCCTATCCTCGTGCTCATTTCGCGCTTACCCATGTTTTCTAACAATTGGTGTTTGTCCTGGCTAAACGGATTGCAGTCTACTTTCAGAGATCGTCAAATCAAGAGTGTTTAGAGTTCCAGTTCTTTTTGATGACTGCTACGAAGCCTCCTTCTTCTTCGAAAGCAAAAAGCAATATGAAGTACAAATATCAAGGCGTCTATCTGCCAACTATGGTGATTTCAAAAGTTGAAGAAATAAAGGATACATAAGTTGGTCATCAAGACTTGGTTGACTTCACAAAGCTAACAGAGACGAAGCCTCTCCCTGATTCAATGAGAGCGATCGTACACAGCAACCTCCACTTGGTGGCGATGTTCCCTACAACTGCGCACAATACTGAGTTTGTTCTTCAAGTTGCGTCTCATTACATTCAAGAAAGCAGGAGCGTGATCGACTCTTCCGGGCACGAGATTCTGAGACTCGACCCCGACTTCTTTGATATTATCTTCAAGGTCCCTCACATGGAGAAATATATTGACATCTCTATGTCAAAAGCACAAGAGATCTTTGATGCTGATCCCAATAAAGCCAAATAGTTGATAAATACTCAATGGCTCAAGAAGCCTAGATCGTCTGTTTCTAGATGGCCGAAAGGACTCCTGAGAAGTGACTTCAAAGATGACGTCAAGGATATGATCACGTTTCTGAGCAGAGTTAAAGGCTTGTCGGAATCATCCACCTTTCATGACTGGATGTATGAGTACATCAGGATCATAAGAAGGCAGAAGGTGCATATTGACTAGGGTAAACAAATCAGTGATGAGATGCACGAACAGTTGATCAACGCTCCTTCTACATTGAAGTTCTACATGACTTCTTACCTGGTGTACGCAGCAGTTGTGATGAGACAATTCCCAGGTCTATCTACAAAAGGGAATCAAATGATGGTGCCTGTGTACAGATATTTCTATCAGTTGGAGCTGAAGGAGAGCTTTCATCATTTCAGACGGGTCACTGATGCTTTCTTTGCGCCTTTACTCTTCAGCACAGTCCGACTTTGGAAAGAAAGAAGAGTGTCGATGAAGCTTATAAGGTGGTAAAGTAAAAAGTTGGATTCATTTTTCTCCAATTTGTTTACTTACTTGAGAGTAGGCTGCTACACTGGTTGTCCCTACATACTACCACGTTATCCTTCGGATAAGTGGGTTCTCATGGAAACATGCAAACAGTTGATGTCAGTGCAAAAAAAACGAAGAAGCAACCACAAATTATTGGATTCAAGTTCCCCATACGACCATCGGCGGAATATATCAAACTACACCAAAAATAGAGATGCGTCTGTCTTTGAGATCTGAGATCATGATGACCATCAAAACCTACGGTATAGGTTTGGTTACGACTAGAGATAATAGAAAGAAGTTGCAAAGGGTCACCAAACGATTACCCGTTTGAAGACATCTGGTGTAGAGATATGAAGAAGCCATTATACAAATGGACTAATGTGATTGGCAGGTCCAACCATCGAGAGATCTTGGTACATTGTACGACCTACCGAGGAGGATTTGAGGATCTAGGTATTAATCATGAGCAGCGTCTATGATGAGCAAGGCATTGCTAAAAGGCCGTTGCCTGCACTACAATGGTCTAGGAAAGAGGTTACCAGCATGAGAGAAAGGCTGAGACCAATCCTAGCCAACACAGAAGAATGGTTACATAAACATGGTCATGCAATGAAAAGTTTCAGGACAGACTCAGAAGGAGAAGAGTCCGAAGAAGAAGCACGCCAACAGCAAGAACTCAGCGACAAAAACAAATCAGCGGCCGTTCCCACTTCTTCACGGAGAGGCCCTAGGATCAAGTTCACTGTTGGTAAGAAAGATACCCAGGCTGTCCAAGAGACAGAAATGACGGAATCTCATCCATCTCGCTCTAAGGGTAAAAAGCCCATTCTAGAGGAGGTAGATTCTGATGAAGAAGATACTTCAAGTGACCAATCCGCAGAAGATGAAGATTCAGCAGAAGCAGACTCCGATGCTGAAGAGGTTTCTGAAAGCGGGCAAGAGTCTGATGAAGATTCTAAAGAAGGATCTGAAGGTGACTTCAAAGGTGAGCCAAAATCGGAGAGACAAGAGGGTGATCAACAGGAACCCGGGCATGATGAAGAAAGAACTACTTCTCCTCCTGAGAATGTAGTTGAGGAAATCCACAGAACATCATCGCCTGTGACTTCAAACGTTCCTCATACCCCTCCAGATTCAAGAACTTTCCTCCACCTCATGGTTTCGTGCCTATCCCTACCACATGCATTCCTGCAGTTGAGATATCCCCTATCCCTGCAGCGTCAACCCAGCTTGATACTCCTTCAGTGACAAGCATCCATACGGTTGATATACTGTCAAGCCCACCATCGTCCATTCCTAGCTTGTCTTCGCCAACGTATGATATCACTTCTGAAAATGAATTCAATCGTTTCATGAATGAGTCAATGCGTGATCAGCTCAATATGTCAACTACAGGAGCAATGATGACAAACACTTCTCCAATTGTCACAATACCAATGGTGAGTTTAGATGTGACAATAACTTCAGAAGTGGCAATGGCGACTGAATTGATAGTAAATCCAGAAGTTCACACTTCTTTTCTTCCTCCTTGGCTAATATCTCAAGTGTCGAAGCACAAAAAGCAAATGATTTCTCCAGAGGAGCTCGACCTTGAAGAGATAGTTCTTCCAAAGGCCAAAGGGAAGAAGAAGGGGAAAAATATACTGAAATTTGAATGTTGATAAGTTTAGCCACAAGAGGTATGCTGAAATTGTATACCGAATAAAGAAGGTGATGTCAATATGGAGGACTACACAGTAACAAAGGTCTAGCTTGGCAAGGTTACCAACGAAAGTGCAAAATCCAATGCGCAAGTCACTTTGGATATCTTGGCAGGAAGGCTGGATAAAGTTGAGCAATCTCATAATATGTACAAACAGAGGGTAGAGCATTATGCTACTGTTGTAAAGAGACTTGCCGGTTCTCCAAGTAATGCACAACCCGGCCTTGGTGGTAATAGTGAAAGACAGAACATCCCGAAGTGAGATTGCCTCCAAAGAAGCGGGGTGTTGTATGATTTTTTTTGAAAGATCGCCGAATCACGGATCTCGAGATAATTTTGAGCAGCGAGCGAAAAGAAACTACCATGTTGGCAAAGCTCACCACAAAAGCGATAAAGAAGCGTGCTTCCGGGGGCGAGGGGACATGGAAAAATGCACATTGTCATGAAGTGAGAAATGAAACAGGTAAAGCTCAACAAATTGGTGGAGGTTAGGGTAATTCCTGACAAAGAAAAGTTTGTAGAGGTAAGAGAATCACTGAAACACAGAATTCAAGTGGTTCAATCTCTCACAGAAGATCTTCACCAAATACAGAAGATGTCGACGGGCATCGCAACATTCTTGACAAAGGTATCAGAGAGTTGCCTGGTCAACTTCTTGAAGACAATCGTATCTTCCTACCGGCCGCAGAAATATCCCTGATCTTCAAGGAAGCCATCACGAATTTGATCGACAGTTCAGACTTCTCAGAAGCTTCGCTGAACATCATTTGTGATACAAGGCTCACATTGGACAACCTGAAGATGCATCTTGACAGGTGCAAAAAGGTTCACTCATCTGCCATGAGATCGATCACGAGAATTCACACCATTGTGGATTACACCGTTGGTCCAAATGAGAAGTTCGTGCAGGAGACTAGGAGGAAATTTGAAGACTTCCGCGCCCAATGCAAAGAGACGTGAAGCGGCCCCCTATTCTCCAGTGTTAGACATTTCCGGTGCATCCCTTTATGCATCTTGTAAATATTTCTCGACATTTTTGAATGTCATTTTGTAAATTGTAATTACACCAAGTCCAAAGATGTAATATTTTCAAAACAAATTACACTTTGACTTTGGTCAAAGTTAGGTGAGATCTCCTAAAATCGCTCACCTAACTCTCCCTGATTTTCTCAATCTCTTTCCTTATTTTGCTCATCCCTCTTTCTATATAATGTGAGGGATTTTCATTGTAATTTATCTTTTAGCCTTTTGCAACGAAGTGCTGCCCTTTTGTAAGCAAATTTGTGAAACTTTGCGTTCATGCTTTGTGAATGAGATTCAATCAATAAAGAAAAGGATTGCAAGCCAAACTTTGCGTTGGATTCGATACTTTTGTGAGTTGATCTGATTTGGTAGTGATTAGTTCGAGGAATCTGAAAGACTCTAAGTAGTTGATGTAAACTTTGTGTTACATTTGTTATTTAGATTGCATTGTATTTCTTTTATCATTGGTTGAATGATCTATAAGACTTTGTGCTTATAATCATTCATGCTCTTGCATGTTCTTGTTGAATAATCTACAAGACTTTGTGCTTGTAATTATTCATACTCTTGGATACTTTGTCGAAGGATCTACAAGACTTTGTGCTTGTAATCGTTCGTGCTCATTGACACTCTTGTTGGATGATCTACAAGACTTTGTGCTTGTAATCGTTCATGTTGTTCGAAGAATTGTTGCGTCTAAGAAGACTTTGTGCTTCTAACGTAGCAAACGGTACGTCTACGCAGATCCGACATTGATAAAGCACAGAACAACTTTGTGCCTTTGTGAGCTTTCCCTTTTTAATTTATTTGTTTGTTGTTAATTACTTCTGGTATCTCTACGCTTCGCTTTGACGAGATAGAGATATTGGCATTACTGCTAGTTATTCGTTTCAAGTTATCAAGAATTCGGAACTTCCAACACATGAAGCATTGTAAACATCTTCTCTGAAAAAAGAGAGAAGGATGAATGTAACACACCCCCCCCACTCTGTGAATTTCATGTACATTTTGTAATTACTTGTGTGATCTACTATTGTTTCTCTTAGCAGTAAGAAGGGTGCCTCCCCTTTCCGAGAGGAGAGATTCACATCTCACATAGCTGTGGCTGAAGTCCAAGTTGTGTAATCTATCGAAAGCTGATTACATAATTTTCACCCAACACAACATTAAGCTCATTTTATTATTAATTATCCCCAAATTAAGTGCGAAAAAGGGATAATTTTTCCTACACTATAGATGTAAATACCATTCACTCCTAATGCAAACAAGCACATGAGGTACATCATAAAAATCCAATTCACGTGTGTGATGTAATCATAACATAGAATTCTAGATAAGGAAGGATGTGTGTATAAGACAATTGCACACATGCAAAAGAATAATTCACATTAGCACATGATACGTTAATAAAAATTAGCCTTGTGTACATTCTATAGAGAGTACTATGAACAAAAATCAATCACTTAAATAACATTCAACCATAATATGAACTAGACCAATTTACATTCCATATAAAGAAATCACGTATATATGAGTAAATAATACAAATTCCCACAATACTAATGCACACTTGATGCAACAACATAAAAACCTCATGCACATATACACATTGGGTAGGCAATACAACCTTAATATGAATTATCCTCATGTGTGAGGGATATAAATTAATCCAATTTATAACTCAACGATATAAATACCATTCAATCAAATGCACATAAATATATGAGGTGTACCATACAAATTCAATTCACACATGTCATGTAATCATAACATAAATTTTATATAGGAAAGGATGTGTATACAATTCAATTGCATAGATGTCAAACCCCAATTCATATTAGCATACCAAACAAACTAGATAAAACTTTAATAAAAAATAGCCCTATGCAAGCACTATGGAGAGTATTATGCACAAAACTCAATGACATAAATAGCATTCAACCAATTTACATTCCATATGATTCAATCACATGTATATGAATTAATGACATAAATGCCACCAATACTAATGAACATAAGCACTTTAAACACACAATACAAATTTTGTTCACACTTGATGCAACACCAACATAAAATAATTATGTACATATACTTATTAGGAACACAATACAACCTTAATATGAATTATCTGCATGTACATGGAATTCAAGTAAATCATATGTAACTCAATGATATAAATATCATTCAATTTCACACATGTAATGTAATCATAGAATGAATGTCATATAAATAATGGAGAGTATTATGCATAAAACTAAATGACACACATAACATTCAACCAATTTACATGCTATATGAATCAATCACATGTATAACACTTAATTACATAAATGAAACCAATACTAACACACACAAGCACTTTAAGTACATCATACAAGTTTGATTCACACTTGATGAAACACCATACATGTATTTCATGCAACATTGCTAAACCATTTGTTCAACCCTAAATTGCACAAGTGCATTAGACACACCATGTAATTTCACCACATTTTACACATACATGTTATGCAGCTCAAACAAATAACATGTAAAATTTAAAAATAAAATATAAATAAATTATATTTTTAATAAAAATAGACAATTATAAAATGATTAACTTATTGTATGTTATCTTTGAATTCAGGTGCGCTCAATTCATGGGATAACTCCTACGAAACTTGTTCGTTTTGTAGCTCATGAAATCTAAGCACGTAAAATGAGGTGAATTGCATCAGTCCTCATGCATGGTCCCCTAGCCTCGAAAAGTCATTCCAAGTGTTTTCCCCTTTTAGTTTCGTCAAAATTCACCTTTTGGTGTAAAGTTGAAAATCTAGTTATTGGGAGTTATAATTTTTTTTACACTTGCAAGAGCACTGAATTTCAGTGTCCCTACAAGTCAAAATGCAAAAAATTAAAAATTTGTAGGAGCTCAAAAATTCAGCACCCTTTCATACTATCTTGTGCCTTAGCCATTTTCTAGCAACTGCAGTGTCGGGGAATTCTTTTTACTCTGCAATTCAACTATAGTGTTGGGAAATTTTTGAGACTCTGCAATTCAACTGTAGTGTCGAGGAATTTTTGAGACTCTGTAATTCAATTGCAGTGTCAGGGAATTTTTGAGACTCTGCAATTTAACTGCAGTGTTGGGGAATTTTTGAGATTCTGCAATTCAACTATAGTGTCGGGGAATTTTTGAGACTTTGCAATTCAATTGTAGTATCGGGGAATTTTTGAGACTGCAATTCAACTGCAGTGTCGAGGTTTTTCTCCTATTGTGCAATTGTAGTGTTAGGGTTTTTCTCCACCTTTACATCTCAAACCACTAAGTCACATGCAATAGCTTAGAAATTCAACACCCTTTCACCCAAGTGTCCTTCCCACATGCAGTAGCTCATAAATTCAGCTCCCCTACATTTAAAGTGAAATACCCCATGTAATAGCTCAAAATTTCTCCACCTTTACATCTAACATGCAATATCTCATAATTTTTGAGCCATTACATCTTAAGTGTAATACCCCATGCAAGAGCTCAATTTTTCTCCACCTTTACATCTAAATTGCCAAAGCATATGTAGTCACTCAAAATTTTCCGACCAGTGCATAAAACTTTATTTTTTTCTCTAACACTAGAAAATATGAAATTTTTGTAGTTACTCTTGCATACCATTCCGATCTTTTGTGTCTAGATTCTTGAGAAATTTTGATTGATTTCTTTCCTGTCACCAAGCAAGAAAGCCATGAAATGCAACCAAAAAGTTCTTCCCACCAAATCATTTGTCCAGGAATATACATCCATGGTTTAGAAGGAATTTGAAGACGAAGATTTCTTAGTAGCTTCAATGAAAAAAATGATGAATATTCAGCTAACTATGGATAATTTGAAAGTTGTTCTTGAAAGGCACCGTAAAGTGTGCAACACTATCAAGGGCTTAATCACACAAATTCTTGCCATCTCTAGACATACCACAGGTCCCAATGATAAAGAAGTTCAAGCAATCCTGAAGAAAAATGAAGAATTCTTGGAGGATGGTGGATAAATTTTGAACGTGCCTTGATTTTCACTTAGTTTATTTTTCAGCATCTTTCATGATTTTTGTCATTAGTTCAATATAATTTACATGTCTTTTTTTCATAATTGTAAATATATGTAAAAATGGAGAAGTCCACCAATAATTTTGGATTCCAATGTTGAATGTCAAAGTAGTTATTTCTTTCCTATATTAGCTCTTTTTATCTCATCTATAAATATGAGAGCTCATTTATAATTAGGACCTTTAATCTTATGTAATGAAGTGCTGCCCAAATTGTGACTCAACTTTGAAACTTTGTGTTCAAATTGCAAGATCAAATTCAGTTAATAAAAGGAGGAAAATTTTGATTTCAACCTTTGTTTTGAATCAAGTTTGTATGAGTGAGAATGTTCTTATGTCTTTCTTGCTGATTTCTCTTATTGTTAATTGGATAAGTGGCGATTCATTCTTATAATTGGAAGGGTGTTCAAGATAGTTTATATAAACTTTGTTATATTGATTACTTGGAATTGTGTGATGTAATTGTTTCTTGGTGAAGGATTATCAATACTTTGAGCTTAGATTTATTCACTTTGTGTTTGGATCCATTGGTGAAGTGGGTTGATAGACTTTGTGCTACAACGTGCATCATTCGTTATTGCAAAATTATCATAGAAGGCAACAAGAAGACTTTGGCCTTTTATGTGTCTTCCAATTACTTTTAATATAGTTATACTCACACTCTTTGATTATTCTTATATGTTTAATCAAGAATATGGGTGATCATTGCTTAGGTAGATATTTAGAAGTGGAAAGTATTACAGAATATTACTATGGAACATCATAAACGTATTTTCTAAAAGAAGAGAAAATGAAAAATGTAACATACCCCCCACATGGTTAAAGCTAGTGTAAATACTTTTAGTTTAGCATAGTTTACTTTGTTCCAATAACTAATAAGAAGGGAGCCTCCACTTTCAAAGAGGAGAGAACATTCTCATCATAACTGTGGCTGAAACTCCTATTTTGTAATTTGTAAGGGAATTACAAAATATTTGAACCCAACAATTTTTTGGCGATTCTGTCAATGATACGAGAACACAACCAAAGCATCACACTTTTAGTTGAAGTAGACAAGTATTCCAGTGTCTTATTACAAGTTTGTGAATATCTTTCAGTTGCTGACTTTATTTTTGTTTCAAAGACTACACTCTGGCATACAAAAGATATACTCATAGTCAAAGGGCGCAAGGTCAAGTTGATCCTTTTTTTGAGTTGTTGCAACGCCATAATATTATTCCTTCTCCTCCATGGGAAAGGTCACCATTACAACATACATGAAGTTATCCACCTTGAAGAATTAGATCATTACTTCCAAGTGAATCTTCTAATTTTCTAAAGGCTTTATCTATCACACTAGTTCAAGCAACTATTGTTCAAGGCACTATGGCAGCTCAACCTCCACTAGGTCCTTGGGGTAATGCCTTTGTTCCTTTAAATTTGGCATCCCCTTTACATGAACTTCCTCGTGTTTCACACAAGAGCATCCCCAAATTCTATGGTGATGGTAAGCAACACCATGACAAACATATTGTTGCTTTTTATATTGTATGTGATGTTCTTGATGTTGAACATGAGGACGTTTCCATAAGGTTATTCATTGAGACCTTACAAGGAGTAGCAATGGAATGGTTTTACACTCTTGCTCTTGATACTGTTACAAATTGGGATACTCTTTGTACTAAATTTGGGGAACATTTCAAGCCTGTAGAAGATGCACATGCCTTGTTGGCACAACTTACAACTATGAGAAAAGAAGCACATGAACCCATGTAAGAGTTCGTATCCAAATTCAATAAGTTGGTAACATGGATTCCAACTAAGGCCAATCCAACAACTCATAATCTCAAATGTTTCTTCATTAACACACAACTACCAGAGGTAAGCTTCTTGTTGCAGAGGGAAATTCCAGCTGATCTTGAAGTAGCATAGCAGTTGGCTACTAGCTTCGAAGATGATTTAATTCTTGCTGGTTAAATAAGAAAAGAAACAACAAAAATAAAGGCCAAGTGTCTTCATCTTCATCTACCAACACAAGCACTGATCCTATGGTGCAGAAACTAGCAAATGAATTGCTAGCATTGAAGAAATGGGTTTCTCAAGGTCGATCTAATCCTCCATACAAGGATGTTCCAAGGAGAACCTTTCCAAATTCTTCCAACTATTCTGGTAATGTTGCCAGAAACCATAACAGACTTCCTGCATCACAAGGAAGACTTTCTCTTGAAGCTCCACCCACCAATGCAGTCATGGGTTATTATGAAGTCGAGCAAGATGATTATACACAACCAAAATATCGTACTAAAGAAAATACCAATCTATTCTAGGAGGAAGCAGATCCAACTAGCGACTCTAATATTGGCTATTTACATGATGAAAATAGATCTGATAAAGAGGATCTTGTGATTGATGCTTATGTTTTCTTTACATGTTCGCAACAAAATTAACTTGATCAACCTCAAGATGATGTGACAAAAGGAAAGGATAGTTCATGACCATTAATGACTTTCCAAAGGGGGAATTCCTTTTCCAATGCAACTGAAAGATACAATAACAACAAAGCAAGTAAGTACCACTCGTCCTCCTATTTCCTCTTCATCGCCTAAGGCCAATACTCTAGTTCCAAAGACTAATGTTCCATTTTTGAAACCTACCAATGAAATTACCCTGTCCTCTTTGCAAAGTTCTTTCCAAGCATTTGATATAATTGACCATACAAAGAAGACTAAGATTCAAATTTATGAGGCTAAATACTTAAAAGCTAATCCTGACCAGTTTCACAGACTTGTTAAGTTTGTCAAAGACAAGGGAACCCATCCAAGCCATGATTCTTCTCATGATATCCTAGTTGTTTCTAAGCCTACTCCTTCACAAAGAAACTTGGTTTCTATTCCATCATCCATTCCTGGGAGGATAGACCCATTTTATATCTCATTGTTAGTAAACGGTTATAAGTTAAGCAACTGTGTTTTTGATTTTGGTGCTTCTGAAAATGTCATGCCCACCAAAGTGGCTACCGCTTTGGGTCTAAATCATACAAAAAAATTTGGCCATTGCTTTTCGATGGAGAACAAACAAGTTCCTTTGTTCAGGAAAATCAAGGATGTGCAATTTTCCTTTGTTGCATTCCAAATAAGAAAATCAAGATGACCATCTTAGTGGTTGATGTTCTTGTGTCCTATGGGATATTTATAGGATGTTGGGGGAAAAATCAATATGGACAATTCTGAGGCTAGAATACTTGTCAAGGATGTTATGCAGAAGTTTTTTCTGAAAAGGGAAGCCAAATTTTTAGTAACAAAATCTGATGACCCAAAACTCTTTGAGTCTTCTAGGATGAGCTTATACTCTTTGCAGACTGATGGAGTATCTAAGTCCTCAGATAGAGATTCAAGTAAAGAGCAAGTGACTGATGGCTCATCTTCTTCAGAAGTGCATCTACTTCAGATTTTTCTTCAAACAAAGTCTTCTTCAGATGTTGAAACTTCTTCGAATGAAGAAGCCACTGATTTTGGAGCTGTCAGTTTAGAGAATCTAAATAATGTTTGGACTATTGAATTTGATGGCAGTTGTTCTTCCACTGGATTAGCAGTAGGAATTATTCTCATATCTCCTAAAGAAAAAATCTCCCCTTTCTCTTTCAAACTGTAGTTTGACAATACTAATAACACTGTGGAATTTGATGCATTATTGTTAAGGATTGAGGTTGTGTGTAAGAAATGGATAAAAAACCCTCATACTCAAGGTGATGCTGAGTTAGTGGTTTTTCAGGTGAGTAATTTGTGTCAAACCAAAAATGAAAGGTTGCGGCATTATCACACTCATGTACGGGATCCTGTCATAAGCATTGTATGATGCATTATGGGATAGATGGAGAGGATCTTTCATAGATTCACCAATTTTGTGGTGAAAATAGCTTCTTGCTAGCATATCAAAATGGGACTCATTTTTCGCTACCACATAGTGGACAACATCTGAAGCACTTCACTCAGTGAAGCAATAGATGAGTTTTGTAAATACTTGTATAGTTTTTATGTATATTTCTTTTTGAGTCTTTTTGTCTTTTTTTTGTCACCTGACTCTACACCCAATGGATGGATGAAGGCACTTAGAAACTTGAATTCTTCTCCCTTCAATCATTTTAAAGGATGATCGAAGGAAGCTCCCCAACTAAAGCCAACTATTATCCTCGAATTCAGTTGCGCTCAATTCATGGGATAACCCCTATGAAACTTGTTTGTTTCATAGCTCACAAACTATAAGCATGCAAAATGAGGTGAATTGCATCAGTCCTCGTGCATGGTCCCTAGCCTCAAAAATTCATTCTGAGAATTTTCCCCTTTTTGTTTCCTTGAAATTCACCTTTTGGTGCAAAGTTGAAAATCTAGTTGCTAGGAGTTAGAATTTTTTTTACACTTGCAAGCCTGCAAGTGAAAATGCAAAAAATTAAAAAGTTACAAGAGCTCAAAAATTCAGCACCCTTGCATACTATCTTGTGCCTTAGCCATTTTCTGGCAACTGCAATGATGATGAATTTTTGAGACTCTGCAATTCAATTGCAATGCCGGGGAATTTTTGAGACTGCAATTTAATTGCAATATTGGGGAATTTTTGAGACTTTGTAATTCTATTGTAATATCGGGGAATTTTTGAGACTCTACAATTCAATTGTAGTGTCGGGGAATTTTTGAGACTCTGCAATTCAACTGCAGTGTTGGGGAATTTTTGAGACTCTACAATTCAACTACAGTGTCAGGGAATTTTTGAAATTATAGCTAGGGTTAAGATTTGGGATATGATTAGGGTTAGAGAGAAAATTAGGATTAGGATTAGGGTTGGGTTAATGCTAGTATTTGGATTATGGTTAGGGTTAGTAATACAATTAGAATTAAGGTTGGGGTTAGCATCAAAATTAGAATTAAGGCTAGGATTAGAGATAGAATTAGGATCAAGGGTAGAGTAAGGGTTAAGGTTAGGGTTAGGGTTAGAGATATAATTAGGGTTATGGTTAAGATTAGGGATACAATTAAGGTTACAAATAAAATTACAATTAGGGTTGGGGTTAATGTTAGTATTGGGATTAGGGTTAGGGTTAAAAATAAAATTAGAATTAGGGTTAGGCTTAGCATCAAAATTAGGATTAGGGTTAAGATTAGAGATAGAATTAGGATCAAGGGTAGGGTTAGGGTTACAGTCAAGGTCAGGATTAAAGATATAATTAGGGTTATGGTTATGATTACGATTACGATCAGGATTATAGTTATGGTTAGGGTTAGACATACAATTAGCATTAGGCTAGGGTTAATATTAGGGATAGGGTTAGAGATTAGGGATACAATTAGGGTTAATATTAGGGTTAGAGATAAAATTAGGATTAGGCTTTGGGTTAATGTTAGTATTGGGATTAGGGTTAGGGTTAGAAGTACAATTAGAATTGAGGTTGGGTTAGCATCAAAATTATGATTAGAGCTAGGATTATAGATGAAATTAGGATCAAGGGTAGGGTTAAGATTAGGGTTAGCATTATGATTGCTATTATGATCAAGATTAGAGTAAAATGGTTAAGGTTACATAATTTATTAGCATTAGGGTTAGGGTTAGTGTTACAATTAGTAGTAGGATTAAGATTAGGTACATAGAGTTAGATATTAGGAATACAGTTAGGATTAGGGTTAGAGATAAAATTAGGATTAGGGTTGGGATTAGGGTTAGGGAGAGATTAAGGGTTAAGGTTAGGGTTAGAGATAAGTTAAGGGTTAGGATTAGGTTTAGAGATAGATTAAGGATTATGGTAGGGGTTAGCATTAGTATTAGGATTAGGGTTAGGGTAAGGTTAAGGGTTAGAAATAGAATTAGAATTAGAGTTGGGTTTAGCATTAGAATTTGGGTTAGGGTTAGGATTAGAGGTGGAATTAGGATGAAAGGTAGGTTTAGGGCTAGGGTTAGGATTGGCGATATAATTAGGATAAGACTCGTAGAGTTAGGGCCAGGGTTAGAGATATAAATAGAATTAGGGTTAGGGTTACGATTAGGATTAAGGTTATGATTAGGGTTAGACATACAATTAGCATTAGGGTTGGGAATAGTGTTAATGTTAGTATTAAGGCTATGATTATTGTTAGAGATAAAATTAGGATTAGGGTTGGATTTAAAGTTCATATTGGGATTAGGGTTAGGGTTAGGTTTAGTATTAGGGTTGGGGTTAACGTAACTATTAGGATTAGAGTTAGGGTAAGGGTAAGGGTTAGAGAAAGAATTATAATTAAGGTTGTGTTTAGCATTGGAATTATGATTAGGGTTAGGATTAGAGATAGAATTAGGATGAAGGGTAGGGTTAGGGTTAGAATTAGAGATATAATTAAGATGAAGGGTAGGGTTTGGGTTAGAAATAGAGATAGAATCAGGGTTAGGGTTAGGATTAGGATTACAATTAGGATTAAAGTTATGGTTAGGCTTAGACATACAATTAGTATTATGGTTGGGAATAATGTTAATATTAGGATGAGGTTGAGGGTTAGGGTTACAGTTATAGATAGAATTAGGGTTTGAATTAGGGCTAGAGATAGAATTAGGGTTAGTTGTATGGTTAGGTTTAGGTTTAATCTTAGGGTGAATGATGGAATAAGGATTAAGTTTATAATTTTTTATAAAATCAAGGTAAGGGTTATAATTACAATTAAGTTTATATTTTTATATGTTATGGTTAGGATTTAAATTAGGGTTACCATTGGCATTAGGGTTAGAATTAGAGTTAAGGTTAAATTTAGGGTTAGGGTTAGGGTTAGGGTTAGGGTTAGGGTTAGGGTTAGGGTTTGAATTAGAGTTAGAGTTAGGGTTAGGGTTAGGGTTAAGGTTAGTGTTAGGGTTAATATTAAAAGTTATGGATCAAAATCTATCAATTCAACTATTCTTAATTTCTTTGCATTAATGTGTTGATGGTGTTTTTAATGGCTTTGAATTTATTCAATGAGTTACATGTTCCAAATGTAAACCTAAACACAAAGATTTGATAGAACATCCATCTATTGTATCAACAATGATTTTTATTTTTATAATATTATAAATAATATTATATTCCTTAGTTGGATTTAGTGGCTATAATTAAAGTGAATATATAATCATGTTTGCAAATATTAGAGAATATATTTTTAATTATTGAAGAATGAAATGTTAACAATGCTAGTCCAAATTGTCATTGTCCATAGATCTTAAGTTTGATATCAACTTTATATAAAAAAGAAATGAAAATTTACAACTTTGGACATTAATGGACATCTCAATCATACAAAAATTCTCATATTTTCTATAAGGTTCTATTCATTTGTTTGATCACTAGAACATTTTCTTGATATCACAATTAGGAAAGGATATTTTTGTGCCTGAGTATTATAGTGCAAGCAATGGTGAAACTACATTCAGTTAATGCATGGTTTGGTCCAACTGGAGTAGTAACACCTTTGCACCTTGACTCATATCATAATTTTCTAGCTCAAGTTGTTGACAAAAGGAAAATATATAGAGATATCATGGGCAGTGCATATTATGTTTTCCTTGAAGTTTTATGGTGAAAATATAGGGCAAAAGCTGATGTCTAGAGTTGTGGAGTTATACTGTATATTATTTTAAGTGGTGTGCCCCCTTTCTGAGATGAAACAAAGCGAGGAGTTTTTGATGCTATCCTGCAAGGGTATATTGAATTTGAAACTATACCGTTGTCATTCATATCAGTTGGTGCAAAAGATGTGGTAAAAAAGATGTTGAATTAGAACACAAAACATCTTACAACATATTAAGTTTTTAAATTTTAAATCACCAATGCGTTAGAGAATATGCTGAAGCAACCGATAGAACTATCAATGATGCAATATCGACTAGTTTGAAGCAATTCATGTCAATGAACAAGATTAAAAAGATTGCTTTGAAGGTGATTATAGAAAGTCTAAATAGCGGGTTTGAAGGAAATTTTTAGAAGTATGGATACTGATAACAATGGCACAATAACTCTTGAAGAATTGAAGATTTGTCTTCAAAGCCAAGGCTTGAGAGTCTCAAGCTAAAAAATTGATGGAAGCTGTAGATGTAAATGGGAACATGACCATTGATTATATTGAGTTTATCTTGACCACCCTTAACATGAACAAGATTGATTTTTTTTTATACAACTTGTGCTTTAGCAATGACAACAATGGGTACATTACAAGAGAAGAACTAGAGAAAGATCTAATAAAACTTGTACAAAATGGGTGATGAGGAGACCATAAATGATATTATAGCTGAAGTGGACACAAACAATGATGGACAAATTAACTTTGATGGATTTGCAACAATGATGAGAAAGGTAACGAAGTCAGTAAAAGATGTAATGAGTTAAAATTGGCAATCTAAGTGGTTAATTGTGAATAAATTTATAGGGAGATTGATGTAATGGTATAATTGTGATATTGCTATCAGGATTCAACCATATAGTTTTACGAGTCAAAATCATTGACCCATGTTTCATGAGTAGTGGTTCACAAGAACCCATCTCTCATGATAATAAATGGTCCACTTAGCACTCATTGCATCTCTCATGTTGCTTCATGGTTGAATCCTGTTAGCAATATCACAATTTGACATGCTATGGAAAATACTTCCTACTTATCAATTGATGAGCTAAAAGGGATCTATAATGAATGGTTCATAAGGAACAACACTTGCTGAAGGTTTTGCAAATGGGGTGGCAAGCTAAGTGGGCTTGACCTTGGGGAAAAATCTGTGGTTAAGCGTGCTTGATTTGGATTAGTACTAGGATGGGTGACCTCCCAAGAAGGCCCAATGCTTCACCTCTGTGAGCACCACCTAGATGCAATAAGTGCTAAGTGGACCATTTATTATCATGAGAGATGGGTTCTTGTGAACCACTACTCATGAAACATGGGTCAATGAGTTTGACTCGTAAAACTACACGGTTGAATCCTGATAGCAATATCACAATTTGACATGATGTGGAAAATACCTCCTACTTATCAAGTAATGGGATAACTTTATATAAAAGCTCACTCAATCTTGAAGTACAAGGTGATATGCAGACCCTTGCAATGTTAATGTATTCTTGAAAAAAAATTGAGATATGATAGTGGATTGGATAATCTAGGTCCTATGAAGTTCCCTCAAGCAGAAAACTCACTTTTCTGGACTGTATCTTAGATGAGGTTGCAACTTACAAGATGGAGCTTGACTTTAGTAGCCTTGAGCCTGCAACTATACATCAAATCCCTAATGATAAAATTTCTAATACACAATTGTTTAGGCTACCTAATGATACTCATTTTGATGATAGTGCAAATGGTGAAACCAACAAAAGGAACAACCCTGACTTTTATAGAGGGTATCATTGTTGTGCCAATATGGAAGGATATATTTTTCCAGAAGGAATGCTTATGGTGACAGTGTAGGTTGCGAGGATCATAAAAGTGACAAGAAATGTAAACAATGGAAGGGATATTAGCACAAAATCAGAACCAAGGGAGCCTTCAGACTAGAGCAAGTGTATTATCGTCTGTGGTGAGTGCACCAAATGTTGGTTTTTCCCATGTCTGGAAACTCATTATGGCATGTGATTTATGAAATCTACATATGACTAGTGATGTGTGGTGCAAGATTCAGAGTACATCATTTAACACTTTGGATCTTAGTCCTCATGAGTTATCCATCGTTTGGCTTTGTGCAACTTAAATGGTGAGGAGGAGGTTGCATTGACATCTTCACTACAATTGGAAAAACATAGTGTCTTGGGAGGTATCTTGCCTGAGTCTTTGTTGTATGTTCTTGAACGAAGTAGCTCACATGCATTTGCAGCTGCTATGTTTCTCCAAATGCAACTAGTGACTAGCAACATGACAATTCAAGTTAAAAAGCAATCTAGTGACAGGAAGATGGAGGTGAAGAAACAAAGTGTTGAAGGTTATAGGAATGTGAAAGTAAAAATGATGATCAAGTGAATCAAATAAATGACCAAGGGGCACGTGTAAGGAATGCTAGCATCATAACATAACGTGGCCATGGAAATGTTTGTAAATTGCTTTGACAAGATGGAATGGATGTTTTGATCTATAACAAGGCTCAGAAGAACCCTCTAGACATTGCTACTTTAAGAGATTGCTTGTGTTTTAAACTGTTATAAATATTTAATCCTCATCAGAGGATGTTTGCCCCCATGCCAGATTTTTGTGGATTACTTCAAGCTGCCCCCAAAATATACCTACAACCAATTGACTTGCAACAATTAATATTAGTAGGTGATTTTGAATTCAAAATGAAGTGCTAAGTTTTGAGCTTGCTTTTCAAACAAGACAAAAGGGAATGTAACCATTGGTTTTTGTAGAAGTTTTATTTTTGTATTTTGTGGAGACCCTGCAACAGTAGAAGAAATGTTCATCATAGAACAAGGAGACGACATAAAGGAATGTTTATTAGACGCAGTAACCAATTACAATAGAGCAATAGTTTAACAGAAGCAGTTTCAGCACTGCAACAAGCAACAAGATAGGTGTGAGTGTAGCACCATTGTATTGGACAATAGTCCAAATTGTTTATGTTTTATTTTTGTAGTGTAAATCAGAGAATATACTCTAAGGTTTTGTAATTTTGAAAGCAAATGAGGAATATATAAATCTGCAAATTTCTGTGTGTCATTTTATGTTGTCTTTGTGCACTGTGTTTTGTTATTTCCTATTTTGTCCTTCATTCTATCACAACACAACATCTATTTTTTGTATTGCTGCACCCCTGCTTTCCAACAAATGGTATCAGAGCTAGGTGGATCAAGTCTTCTTTCAGAATAGTCATCAAAAACCCATCCAAACTTTGGCATTTAAGGTATGGGCACTTAAGCTTTTCTAGTTTAATTTTATTGTCTAGGAAAGGAATGGTTAGGGGTTTACCATCCATTGTAGAACCCGATGGAAAATGTGAAGCCTGCATTTTAGGAAAGCAACATAGATAACCCTTTCAATCAGGGTACTCTAGGAGAGTGAAAGCACCATTATAATTAGTGCACTTAGATTTGTGTGGACCCATGAAAACCTCCACCTTACTGGAAACACATATTTCATGACATTCATAGATGATTATAGTAGAAAAATATGGGTCTTTTTAAAAAAAAACAAATCAGAAGCCTTTGAGAAATTTAAATGGTTTAAGGAAACAATTGAAAAGGAAAGTGGACACTATATTAAAGCCTTTAGAACAGATAGAGGGGGAGAGTACATCTCCAAAGAATTCCTATATTTTTGTAGGAATGAGGGCATTCATAAACAATTCACAACTAGGTATACCCCACAACATAAAAAAATGGAGGAAAGGAAAAACATAACCATTCAAGACATGGCAACAAGTATGCTAAAAACAAAAGGGATGTCACACATATTTTTGGGTGAAGTTGTAGCAACAACTGTTTACATATTGAATAGGTGTCCTACAAAGGATGTTTGTGATAGGATCCCACAAGAAGATTGGAAAAACAACAAGTGGAGTGTTGAACACTTAAGAATCTTTGAGTGTGTGGCATATGCATTGGTGCGAAAAGAGAATAGGCAGAATTTTGATGATAAAGGAGAAAAATGCATTTTCATAGGCTATAGTGAGGGGTCAAAAGCCTATAAATTGTATAATATCATCACCAAAAAGGTAGTGATTAGTAGGGATGTTGTGTTTATTGAGAATGAAGCATGGGATGGAATGGTGGATAGCACCATGGGTATTTCAGTTACAATACCCCTTGATGATGAGGAAGTTTTGGAAGACAACAACCTGAAAGGAGCTCAAAAAAATAGCAACTTAGGGAGAAATTACCACAGAGCCTTAGAAAATAGCAACTCTGGCAATGTTCAACAAAACAACTCTAAATAAACACATCAAAGTAACAACTCCAGAGTACAATAGAGCAGTAGCTCAGATAGTCAACAGTACAACAACTCTAGAGGTCAAAGTAGCAGCAGTTTGGAAGCTAATTTAGACCTTACACTTGCATCATTGACGCCACAAAATACAAAGAGTGTGAGGGAGATTTATGACAACACTAGGCATGCTGATTTCAATGAGAATTTAGATTTTGCATTATTCTCTTATAGTGATCCAACACACTTTGAGGAAGCAGTAAAAGAAGACAAGTGGTGTAAGTCCATGGATGAAGTGTTGGAAGCTATAGAGAGG
Source organism: Sequoia sempervirens (assembly GCA_007258455.2). NCBI lineage: Eukaryota > Viridiplantae > Streptophyta > Pinopsida > Cupressales > Cupressaceae > Sequoia > Sequoia sempervirens. The sequence goes on along the minus strand of VDFB02271358.1, from coordinate 1,066,106,741 downwards.
AACCAAACATGGGAGCTGGCTGATTTACCCAAGGATAAACGAGTGATTGGAGTCAAGTGGGTCAAAAAGACCAAGTGTACAACAAAATGTAAAATTGAAAGGCATAAAGCAAGTCTAGTGGTTAAAGGATACAAATAACAACCTAGTATAGACTATGATGAGACTTATGCACCAGTTGCAAGGCTGGAAACAGTTTAGGCAATCATAGCAATTGCAACCCAACATCATTGGGAGGTGTTTCAAATGGATGTAAAGTCAACCTTCTTGAATGGAGTGCTGAAAGAGGAAGTGTATGTGGAGCAGCCGCCTGGCTATGAAGTCCTAGGGCAAGAGGACAAGGTATATAGGCTCTAAAAAGCTCTTTATGGGCTTAAACAAGCACCTCAGGCATGGTACAATAGAATAGACTCATATTTAATGAGCAATGGCTTCAACAAAAGCAGTAGTGAGCCCACACTATACATCAAAGCACCTAAAGGTGATATTTTAATTGTTGTTTTATGTGTAGATGATCTATTTTTTACTGGAAATAGTGACAACTTGATTGTTGATTTCAAAGAAGTGATGAAGAATGAGTTTGAAATGATGGATTTGGGTTTGCTGAAGTATTTTCTTGGGATAGAAGTTTAGAAAACTGAGCATGACATATTCATTTTGCAAACTAACTATGCCAAACATATTTTGAGGAGGTTCAAAATGCATAACAACAAACCTGCACCAACACCAACAACAGGTCAGAAAATGTGTAAAGAAGACTACAACAATGATGTGAACCCAACCCTCTACAAAAGCATGGTTGGAAGTTTAATGTATTTGACATTGACTAGGCCTGATTTGATGTATGTGGTAAGTTTGATTTATAGGTTCTTAGAAAAACCTAAGGACATGCATTGGCAAGTAGGAAATAGGATCTTCAGGTATGTGAATGGAACAACAAGTTATGGAATTTTGTATGGTGCATCAAATGAGTTCAAGTTAGCTGGTTTCACGAATAGTGATTGGGCAAGAAATGTAGATGATAGGAAGAGCACATCGGGATGTGTTCCACATGGGATTGGGTGCAATCTCATGGGCATCTAAGAAGCAGCCTATTGTCTCTCTCAACACAACAGAAGTTGAGTACATTGCAGCAAATGCAACAACATGTCAGGCTATTTGGTTGAGAAGAATCCTTGCAGACTTGAAGGAACAATAAGAATACAACATAGTCATACATTGTGACAATGTTTCCTCAATAGCTCTGACAAATAATCCAGTCTTCCATGGATGCAACAAACACATTGAGATCCAATATCATTTTATAAGGGAGTTGGTGGAACAAGGTGAGATTGAATTACAATATTGCAAATTTGGAGAAGAACTTATTGATATCTTCACCAAGGCACTACCAAAAGACAAATTTGAGCGTCTAAGAGATAGGCTTGGAATTGTGGATAGTTTCAAAGATCAGCTCCATAAGGAAATTGCAGATTAACATTCAACTTCGGATTAAGGGGGTGTTAGAAATATTTAATCCTCATCAGAGGATGTCTTCCCCCATGTCAGATTTTTGGGGATTACTTCAAGTTGCCCCCAATGTATACCTACAGCCAGTTGACTTGCAACAATTAATATTGCTAGGTGATTTTGAATTCAAAATGAAGCGCTCATTTTTTAGCTTGCTTTTCAAACAAGACAAAAGGGAATGCAACCGTTGGTTTTTGTAGATGTTTTATTTTTGTATTTTGTGGAGACCCTGCAGTAGCAGAAGGAATGTTCAACACAGAACAAGGAGACAACATAAAGGAATGTTTATCACATGCAACAACCAGTTACAACAGAGTAGCACTTTAACAAAAGTAGTTTCAGCACTGCAACAAGCAGCAGTATTGGTATGAGTGTAGCACCATTGTATTGTCCACAATAGTCCAAATTGTTTATGTTTTATTTTTGTAGTGTAAATTAGAAAATATACTTTGAGGTTTTGTAATTTTGAAAGCAAATGAGGAATATATAAATCTGCAAATTTATGTATGTCATTTTATGTTGTCTATGTGCACTGTGTTTTGTTATTTCTTGTTCTGTCCTTCACTTTGTCACAACACAACATCTGTTTTATGTATTGTTGCACCCCTGCCTGCCAACATAAACTATGGAAAGAATGACAAAATTCTTGATGTGAAAATTCATATGGGCCACCTTTTGAATCCCGATGTTAAATGCCAAATATATGAGTTTTCCTTCAAGTGAATGTAGAGAGAAAATCTAACAACCTCTACACAAGATGTCGGAACAAGGAGGAACATTCAAATTACTATTATAAATGAGCATGTAGGACATCACAGGAGTAGTAATGATCATTGCATACATTTTGGCGAATGGCCTTTGGTCTTCCTAAACAAAACTTTTATTTGATATTTATTATTATAAAAAATATAGTGAGAAAGTGAGGATCACTTAACTTCGAGAGTGGAAAGGAAGTTGAAAAGTTTCTTCAACAATAAAAGGAAAAATCAAGTTTGAAGAGAAGAAGGGGAGTTATAAAAGATAATTTTATTTGTAAAATGGTATTATTCATTTTGACATGAGAAGGGACAAGCTAGCGCTTGTTGATTTTTTGAAATATTCTGAAATAAATAATTAATTCTAAGGGTCTCTGTGTTGCTGATATTGATTATGAAGTTATTGTTCATGTGTGTGCAATAGTCCTTCCAGGTTAGTTTGCAAGATTAAATTCATTCAATGTTTGTAGATTGGTATTGATATAGATTTTGGTCTTTGAGCTAATTGTCATTTTAATGCTTAATTTGTGGTTTATCATACATATGTACATAGGTAATTGAATTAACCATTTGTGGATTGTTATTCAGTTATCTATCTTCAACATTATTCTATTCATTTGTTGTCTTACCTTTCCTGCTTTTTGGTTAAAAGAATACCCCCTTAAAATTTGAATTTTATCATACAAGGGAGCTAAACCTCTCAAATGCAAAGGAGAATCACTAATCTAATAGCGATCTCTCCATTTGTTGGTACATATTATCGCTTCCCATTGGGCGATTCAATTGATCTATGCAATGAAAAAACTATTACCAACAATAATTATACTTCATCATTTTAAATATTCATTCTACTCTTCTAGAAACATTTACAATATGTTGCTAGAAGATTCTGTTGTGGAAATCATCCCCAAATTAATATTGTAAAAATAGGGGTGCTTTGGAACTAGAAACTAAGATGCCAGATTAAGGTAGCTACAATGTTGATTTTTTTCCTTTTTCCTTTTCTAGTTTGGATGATCATTCAAGGATTCTTCTTGATGGCCCCAAGTTTTTGGAGAAGAATGGCCTTTGTCTCAAAAATCGATCTTTGGGTTTCAACCCAATAAATCATCCAAGTTTCATGCTTGGGTTCATCTACCAAGGTTACCATTGGAGTATTAGGATGAAAATATTTTTCTGATTATTGTTAATTCTTTTGGGTAATATTGTGTTATTGATTCCATCACCAAATTCAAGAAGCTCTTACTGTTCACTAGATTTTGCATGTTTTTGGAGGACAAGATGTTCCCTACTCAGATTACCTTATCTTCAAAACATGACAATTGGGTGTAGAAGATTGAATTTGAATGCTCTATTGTTATTTGTCATTCTTGTGGTAAAGTGGGAAATGCTACTTCAACTCTCTTGAGCAACAAGAAATACCATTTCATTTGGAGGAAAAAGGAACAAATGCCTACTACTATTGAGGAGTCCATTGCTAGCATCGAGGGGCATATAAGGAAAATGATAAGGGGAAATATCCTTTAGACCGTAAATGGACACCTCTTTTGGATGAGAGATTTGATTGCACGGTATTAAGAATTTTCCTTGTTAGAAGAAAACAAGCTTAGGGGAGAAGGATCCTTGTATTGTGGTAAAGCAAAAATATTTGGCAGAATTTTCAAACCACCTTGACTTTAGGTTGGTTTATTGTAAGGTTTTGTAATGTCTTATCTTTTGTAGTGTCATAGTTGCTCCTCTTGGTTATCTTTTGGTGTTTTGTTGGGTTTCTTGCTTCATCTTTTACTTTGTACAAGGATCAAGACCCTTTCAAACTCCCTACTTACCTTTTTTTTCTTACAAAATGTTAACATCTACCCACTCTTCTAAGATGCATTTTGAATTTTAAATTTGATGTAAACTATCTCAAACAATATACCACTTGGTGTAGTTATGGATGGAGATTTTAGTTAAGAACTTCCCAACCATGCAACCTTAACACACAAAAAATTCAATCACTTCACACAATGAAATGAAGTAGCATGACAAATGAATAAATCAATGAATTTATTGACTCACAATTTGAAGTACATCAATAATATTTGTCACAAGTGCTTATAATAGATTGAGATATGGAATTACAATCTTCGAAGATGATATGGAATTTATTATGCTCTTGGATCTATATTCTTGTTTTTTACTAAGCTCTAATCTTTTGGGACTTAACTACCTTTGCAACCAGTAAAATGTTTATTCTTTTACAACAAGTGTAAGCAAGTATAAATGTTAGAGCATTGACCAACAATGTGGTACAATGCTCAATTTGCACATCAGATTTGGAAATGTGTAGAAGGATCCATCTTAGAAGAATGTAGCAAGATGTACACATTGGAAATTAGTATGGTCTTATGTTGGAATCAAGGAACACTGAGAGGGGGGGTGTGAATCAGTGTTCAACAAATTAGACTTTCAATTTAGATCTTAAACCATTTTCAACACATAAACAAAAATAAAGATGCAAGCACATGAACAAGATGATCAAAACACCAATATTTTTACGTGGAAACCCTATTAGGGAAAAAACCACGATGGAGATTAATCCACAATTTATACTCTGTTAAAATTATGAATAAAGGGGAATGCACTTGCATTCAAGCACACTGCCTAGAGCTCACTACTTGAAATAAGGAAGGCTCACTACCTTACAAAATGTTTGTGATTACAAAAAAAATTGAACTGAGAAGATAACATCTACAAATTCCTAGATTCAGTTCTGGTGAAGCACATAAAATAGATTCATAACCTTCTATTTGATCTTGCAACTCACTCTGCTATGCTTTGCCTTAATTCACAATAATCTTCTTCTGCTCAAGCAAAATTTACTCAACTGATCTTTTGATGTTCGCTCATACATTTTCTCTGCTCTTTTCGCACATTCACACCTTCTCACCACTTCCTTCTCTCTCAAAAAATGAATTACCTATCTCATATATATATCCACTAGCAAAGATTTTAATCACTTAAGTCGGCTTCAACAAAACATGAAATATTCTCCAATAGTCGGCTCAAATCACAAGTTATATTTAATGCACACCCACAAAGGTCAGCTAAGGAATAGCTAGGACCCAAAACAATATTCTCAAACTTAGAAAAAATTAAACAACTACTCCTTATACATCTGTAACACACTACATTCATTGAGTCAACCATAATGAACAAATAAATAGAAAATCATTCTATCGAATCTCCTAACTCATACACCGATTGCTGTAACACCACAAAACTTACCAATAAGGTAATATACATGCTTAACAAACTTTCCTGAGAATCAACAACACAAAATGATGATCCATTGCAGCATATAGATCGACTAACTAACCAGATACCCGATAACACACTGTCTTCTACATTTCCTGCCAGTATAAGTAGATCCTGATTTGTAGACCAAGATAATGACTTCAGTTGCCATCAATGGCAACACTCGAAGCCATAAACAATCTCCCCAATCCATATGCCAACAATCTCCCCCTTTGGAATTGATGGCAACACTTAGTGAAAAATGACTAAGTGTCGGAACCAAAACTCAAAATTTCAAAACACAACAAAAAACTACTCCCCCTTAGAATGTCAATATATTTTTCACTGCTCTCCTCCCCCTTTGACATCAATGACAAAACCTTACTGCTTACTTTCCTTTTGCTAGAATTTACACTGCACTCTCTCATCCTTTATTGATGCAAGAATTGATCAAAATTTGAGAAATTACAACTATTGCACAAATCAGAAAATTATTTTATACTTATCCTTTATCTCCAAAAGAAATTTCTTCCAAGAATCTACTGCAATTCCAATAATTATTATCAAACTATTGTTTTCTGATGTCTGGTTGATGATCTGAATGAGGGATTCTGGAATTGTAATCGCTTCTTCCAACTTCTCTCCTTTCTTCAAAATCTCAATTTGTTGCTCCATTCTGCATTTAGTTAGATCCTTCCCTTTCCAGAAAGTGTCCATAAGAGTGTTTCTGGAAAAGCGAACCTTTGCGTGCTCAACGTACAACTCATGAATCTTTTTCTTGACTGCTCCATCCTGGTCCTAAAACATATTGTAATCCTAACCAATTCTGATCAACTCATTCTCAATTTGCTCCAGCTTGTCCTTGTATTTACCAACCACATGAGGCCACCAAAGACAATAATTGTAGACCTTATTTGCTGAGTCAATGCATTGCCTTAGCGTATCCATTTTCTTTTTCAGTTTGGCGAGAGATAGCCTAAACTGCTCCTTCAGATGTAGAATTACTTTTTCCTCTTTCCTATCCTGAGGCATAGGGGCCATAGCCTCCTTGATACATTCAATCAATTCTTTTGGAAGTACATTCTCCAAACTTTCCAATTCAATGTTGTTGTGCACAAAGTATCTGCCTAGAGTGTCCTCAATGAGGTCCTATTCATATGATGTTCCATTTAACCATATGTCAGCAATATTTTGCATTCCATCTTCCTCCTGAACAATCTGCAGTATCTTTGTTTTGAATAAAGCACCTTCTTCGTCGCTTTCTTCTGCTATCATCACATCCGGTTCAACTGATTCCAGTTCATCTCTTGGAGTGTAATCATTAAAATCTTCATCTAGTATATCCACAATTACTTTCTCTTTTCCTTTTTCTTCAGCTCTTGGAGATTTGTGTGCTGGAGGAATGTCATCTGCAAACTCTAGTGCCCTTTTCTACTTCTTCTCCACCTTACCGGAAGAGGACCCAACTTCAACTGCTCTAATTGGAAGAGAGATGCCAACTATTCCAAGCTTTTGGAACAACTCTCTAAAGAAAATTTCATGAACTTGCTCACCATTTTCCAAAGCATTGAAATGTTTAAAAAAATTCTTACAAATAGGTTCATTTTCCTTCCATACCACATTATCATTTTGAGGCAAGCAATTCAGAAAATACATCATAATGCATATAACTAGGGTACCAAACCTAAAGGGGTAATCTGCATCCTTTGTCAATTGCACATTTTCCATCAATTGATTCTTCAACAATCCACATAGATCAAAGTCTTCATATTCCATTATCATTTTGTGCGAAATGTAAATTGCACCTATCAAGGTTGATCCTTCCCTATTTCTGAAGAAAATATTATATGAAATTCCATGTGCAATGTACCTCATTATTGGATCTTTGATTGTTGAAATTAACTGAGCTCTTTGATATCCTTTTACTTTGGTTAGGGTTTCAACCACTTGATTCTGAATCAACTTCTTTTTCAGAACATCTCCAATATTGCATAATCCTATTAGATTTTTTATCACCTCTTTTGAAATTTGATAGGGTTTATCTAGAGTAAGGATATCATCATCCAATCTATTCAAGATAAACCTAACCACTTCTGCATTGACGAAATAAGGAAACTCATTCCAGATGTCCAAATTCTTATGTTTCGTACCTTCAAGCCACTTTAATTCACTGACTGGCAACAAATTTCTTACATCCCTAATCTTCCTACTACTATATTCATCCAAAGTCACTATTCCTTTCATTTGCTTCATTTTACTCTCTGTACTGAACAAGGTTTTCTATCGAGCACAAAATTTTGAAATTCTACAAGCAACTGAAATACCTGAAGAATTTGCTGCCGAATTTTCTTTACTCCTTTGAGATTTCATTGCAGAGGCTCTCCTTCTATTCTCCTTTAATGCAAGGTGACAAATGAGGGTTCCAAATACCCTTTTATGTCTTCGCGTACCTAACCTTTTTAGTTGCATTAAATACTTTTCCCTAGGATTTCCAATAACTCTGTTTTCTCAGAAAACAAAAGAAAAATTTGTCTATGGACCTTCTGCTTCTCATGTTCCTGCATAAGTGATCACTGATGCATTTTCAAAATTTTATCACAACTATTGACATTTTTTTGCATTTCAGTGCCAGCTACCGACAGGGGACCAAAGGATCTTCCTTGAAAAAATCCCCCTAGGCCAATGACCTAAGATCAATTTTTGGAGGAATTACCAGAGGCTGCTTCCGGTACGGGCTTATTTCCTTCATTAGATCCACTCTTCTTTACCCATGTTTTCTTCATCTAATCTCTTATCTCTTCCACAATCACTTTTCCTTTTCCTTTGTCATATTTTTGCAAAATTCTTCCTCTGTATACAGGACCTCTTTTGTCCATATTTATGTTCTTGCAGAATCTTGCAATATGACCAAATCTGTTGCAACTATAACACACCATATTTCTTTGTCTAGACCACTCATTCCATTGATTTCCTCCTGACCTGCATTGATTAGCAACATGCCCAAATCTTCCACAAGTATAGCATTTAACATTTCTTAAACTGACAGACATACTTCTGCATTCAATAGACTTGTGACCAAGCTTTCTGCAATTAAAACATTGACCAGGAAATGATGGACTGCTTGAATTTATTTTACTTCTACATTGAGAAGCCATATGACCAAATTTATTACAAGCAAAGTGGTAACCATTAAACTTGTGAGCATTGGGTTGTCTTACCGGATACCTTCTGCCTTTCTTCATCTGATTTCCTTTTCTATAATCCTTATGTTTAGATCCAGAGCTTTCTCCCTTCTCATATCCAAGACCTCGTTTATCATTTGCATCCTTTTTTCCTTTAGTCATCTCATCAAGCTTAGCAGAACTGATCCTAAACTTATCCTTGTACTCATTTGTAGTAGTGAGTTCATCTCTAAGAATAATTATTTGTCTTTCAAGTTCTTGTTCATTGTTTCTGGATTGTTGCAATTCAATCTCTAGTTGAATGAATCCATTATTTACTCTGCTGCATTCTTTAGATTTTTCTTTTAAGGATTGGGCTAGATTCTCCTCATTATTCTTCCTTTCTTCAATCTCCTTAGTTTTATTGCCACATATTCCATCTCAAGCTTCAAAGTAGCATTATTTCTAGCAAGTTTTTCACAAATTCTTTAGTTATCTCTTTTAGGATCTGATTCAGGTGAACATCTTCCAAGTCTTTATTTTCTTTCTGCTTCAGCTGATCACAAAGTTCCTTCCTCTTTTCTCTTGACTCATTGATTTTATCCTTCAATGATTGAATGAATTTCTCAGCATCCACAAGATTTGCTTTTAATTCCATGACTTCTGCTTTAGACTGATCAAGATCATCAAGTGCCACCATAAGCTGTTGTTGAAGACCACCAAAGTCCATTGTATTCCAAGATCCACCTCAAGCTGTTAAACTTCTACATATGAACTATGCTCTGATACCAATTGTTGGACTCAAGGAACACTGAGAGGGGGGGTGAATCAATGTTCAACAAATTAGACTCTCAATTCAGATCTTAAACCATTTTTAGCACATAAACAAAAATAAAGATGCAAGCACATGAACAAGATGATCAAAACACCAATATTTTTACGTGGAAACCCTATTAGGGGAAAAACCATGGTGGAGATTAATCCACAATTTATACTTTGTTAAAAGTATGAATAAAGGGGAATGCACTTGCATTTAGGCACACTGCCTAGAGCTCACTGCTCGAAATAAGGAAGACTCACTTCCTTACAAAATGTTTGTGATTACAAAAAAAAATTGAACTAAGAAGATAGCATCTACAAATGCCTAGATTCAGTTCCTGTGAAGCACATAAACATATTCTAAACCTTCTGTCTAATCCTGCAACTCACTATGCTCTACTTTGCCTTAATTCACAATAATCTTCTTCTGCTCAAGCAAAATTTACTCAATTGATCTTCTGATGTTCGCTCATACATCTACTCTGCTCTTTTTGCACATTCACTCCTTCTCACCACTTCCTTCTCTCTCCCAAAATGAATTACCGATCTCATATATATATCCGCTAGCAAAGATTTTAATCACTTAAGTTGACTTCAACAAAACATGAAATATTCTCCAATAGTCGGCTCAAATCACAAGTTATATTTAATGTGCACCCACAAAGGTTGGCTAAGACATAGCTAGGACCCAAAACAATATTCTCAAACTTAGAAACAATTAAACAACTACTCCTTATACATTCGTGACACTCTACATTCATTGAGTTGGCCATAATGAGCAAATAAACAAAAAACCATTCTACTGAATCTCCTAACTCGTACACCGATTGTTGCAATACCACAAAACTTACCAATAAGGTAACATACATGCTTAACAAGATTTCCTGAAAATCCACAACACAAAATGATGATCCGGTGAAGCATACAAATCGACTAACTGACTGGATACCCTATTATTCATGCTTTCTGCCGATAACACATTGTCTTCTACATTTCCTGCCGATATAAGTAGATCCTGCTTTGCGGACCAAGATAATGACTTCAATTTCCATCAATAACAACACTCGAAGCCATAAACAATCTCCCCAAGCCATATGCCAACATCTTACTCATGGATCTCCCTAAGACCAATAATTTTATGAATTTCTTAAGGTTTGGTTTATGTTTCAAGTATGTGACATAATTGAAGAGCACAAAAATATACTGAGAGGGGGGGGGTGAATTATTATATTAACGAATTTTTACCCTCTCAACTTTTATCAATTGTAAACTCCAACACAATATCAACATTGCAAGAATATAACAATATGAACAAGATGACACCAAGATTTTACGTGGAAACCCTTATGAGAGAAAACCACGGTACAAATAATGTACTTTATGAATTATATAAGTTTCACAATGAATGTAGGCACCAACCTACTTGAATCACCAACTTTCACAATTTAGTGGGAACCAATCCACAAGGAGCATCAACTCCTATCTCTGATTTAGTAGGCACCAACCTACAAGGAGCACCAACTCCTAAAGTTCATAGGCACCAACCTACTAGAGGCACCAACCCACACTTACTAAGCACCAACTTAGAAAAAGATAATAAATTAAAGAACAATGTTCCACCTTCAATGTTGCTTCTTCAACAAATGATGGACAATTCTGCTCAAAATCTGATCTGAATCACACTATGTTCTTCCTTTCAAATCTGATTTAACAACTTCTTTTCTCAAATCTGATTACAATTATGCTTACTCTCTTTCTTCAAATCAGATCCAAATTATGTACTATCTTTTCACACAAAACTGATATAATGATGACAACAAATCTATTACAAAACTGATTGCAATCTCTCATTAAACTCTTTATAATCTTCTCTTCAATCTATACTCATTCCCTTTTACAGTTGCATATACTCCTCTTCTATATCTGCATATACACATCTTTTATTTCTGCACATATTCCTCTTTTATGTTTGCATGGATTTCTTCTCAAAGCTTCTTGTGCTTGTTTGATACAACTTTTGTCTCACCCAAAACTCATATACCACACTTCTTAATCTGATTTTATATCTTTACTCACTCATTGTTCTCTCTTTATCAAATGATATGTTTTTATACTTTTTCCTCACTCATGGATCTTCTTTTATTTCCACGTACTCTTCACACCATCACCTCTAAATCTGCATATGGATCTGCTTTAAATATGCATACTCACAATCTTTCACACTCTCATTCTCCTTTGTGATATATGATTATTCTTTAAGACTCACACAAGTTCTTTATCTTTGCTCTTTTACTCAGAAATAATTCATTGAATGTTATCTTCCAAAACATATCTTCATTTAACATTTATATGTTCTTCATGAAAGATATACTTTATGAATTGATGTGTCTTTTACCCAAAGGAAATGAGTTTTAAATGCATCACACCCTTTCATGTAACAAATCACTGCCTTTAATTGTACCTCTTCCAAAACAAATTGAATAAGACAAAAATTGTCTCCCTCTTATACTAATCGCAACTCTTTCCGAATGCTAATTGCACCCATTTGCTATCTTCATCAGACCTCTTATTGAATTAATTTTAGATAAATCTGAAGTTGTCTTAAAACATAATCGCACCATTTAGAAAAGATCCGATCTTGTATTATCAAAACAAATCGTACCATACAGAAATGTTATTCCATCCCTTTGAATGAGGCGCTTCATGTATGAAATCAGATCTCTTTATATAATCATCCTTTTATTGATAATTCTGAAGTATTAAAAAATTGCTTTAAGACAAATCGTTCTTTTGTTTAGATGAAGCGTTTGCATCTCCAATGAAATCATATCATCTCATGAGTCATATTTCTTCAAAAAACCGTGTCATTTCACTTTATCACTTGAAACGTATTTGTTCAAAAAGTCGTGTCATTTCATTAGTTGATTTGTTTCTGACAAATTAATCTTTGCTCCATTGATAGCTTTTGTATTTCTCTATTTTTTTTGTTTTGTTTTTTTTCTGTATTTTGTCTTTTTATCACCTTGTCTTTTGTTGTTCGTTGCTTTATGAGATCATAGCTTTATTTGATTTTTCTTTAACAATGCTACCTTTGGTCTTTTAGTATTTGATTGTCTTCTTTTGTCCTTTGCTAAATTTTGTCTTATTTGCTTTTTATTTTAAATAAACTTATGCATCAGTTGTGGTGAGTCTCTTATTCCTGCTTTCTTATATCAGCCAATTTGCTTTGCTTGCTTCTTTTTCCTTTTGATCTGCATACTTATAAGATCTGATTGTTGTTTCATGTTTGAGACTTCACTTTCAGATTTGCATCCTAATTTTGTTCATGTCTGAATCTACTTATTCATTCTTTACAAATCTGCTCATAAGTTCTTCAAAAGTTTACTCATAAACTCTTTCATATATCTTTTTGAAGATCTGTCATACATCTCTAAATCTGTTGCTATCAACCTGCTACACATGGATAATCTTCTTAAAATAGTCTTGCCAATAATCCTATCCATTTCTTTTTACATCAATGACAACATTTGTCTTCTCATATTTGACATCAATGACAACATTTCCAACAATAATCATTTTTGTTTTCATTAATAAATTTGAAAATTCATCACATTGAGCATAGATAAAACACTTGTCTATGATGTGGCACAACTAGATGACTTAGTGAAGATCTATGATTAATAAAGTTACCCCACATTTAAATTATTGTTTAAACTCTCATAGGCTAGTGTGTTGAAAATTTGACAATAGAAACAATTGAGCTTTGGGACTAGAATAAAATGGTTGTAATACTTCTAGGTGCTTCCAAAATAAAACAAAACCATTAAATGATTTTTTTAGTCAATGCAATATTTCTCTTACAACTTGGATGTATTTGAATTAGTTAAAATATATTTCCAAAATTTTCTAGTGTTTTCTTTTCAAAATTGAAGTGATTGTATCCATTTATTGATATTGTTGGAGCATTGCTTTGAGTTGAGCTAGTTATATTGTTGGCTATCATTCTATGTGTGCACCAATATACACTCATTATCACATCATTTCCTCTCTGCACTTTCATCTCAATCTCAACATTTGTGTTACCTTTATGACCTTCATATATATGCAAATTACAACTTACACCTCTTATACAATGCTATACCTTGAATTTGTATCATTATGTTAGGACCACAAAGATAAACATAGTTTGAATTCCATAGACAATTGAATTACATAGACAATATTTAGAGTTTCCCCTATATTGGTTATAAACAAGATTCAATTGTAGGTGAGCCCTATGGGATCTTATTTTGTCCTCTTTATTGTTCACACCGTTATTTTAATTTCTTAAAAGAAAGATGAGGCATTGCATGTGCTTGTAGTGATTTAGGTTGGTTTAATTGTATTTTCTTGTGTAAAGGAATACTAGCCATGCATATTTTAAAAAATTATACCTCCTAATGTGGTGTCATCTCTTTTTTAATGAATCGTCTATTTGCATCATTGGTATCTATAATTTCATAGTGTTAGCCTCCATAGTAAATAAATTTATTATTTCATAAGTTGGGATATGCAATAAGATTATTCTACACCTATGGCACCTCCTAGGTTTTTCTCCTTGGATGTTATATATTTTCTTGTTTCAGATTTGAGAGGTGTTTATCTTTTATTGCACAACATCCCTCTATCCTTGCCATTCTTAAGACATTTTTTATAAGGATAAATTATATTTTCTATGGAGGGTTTGCTTTATCATGTCTCCTTGGATGATATATATTTGCTTAATTTTTAGATTGAGTCATTTAATTTCATTGCACAACATCCTTCTATCCTTGCTATTCTCGAGACATTTTTATGAGGATAAATTGCATTTTCTATGGAGGGGTTTGTACTCAAGACATATGTTGTATAGAATTGACTAGTGTTCATCGATGCCAATTAGATACACTTATGTCATTCATCCATGAGCTTCATAATGATCATATACATTGTGATAGTGTCAAGTACGTACGTAATAATACCATATCTTGTCATACACCTTTTAGGATGGACTTAGATGATATAATTTTACTTCATCTACTTATGACATTGTTGCATTTCACGATAAGCTTTCTTTCACGTCATAATGATCTTATGTCCATAGAGTTGTGTTTTAGATGGCAACCCATCCTATATATGATAATATGATACATGGTGCACTTTCTTCCATGAATAGGGATGTTCTTGTTAATTTGTGATCTTATTTAATATTACTACCCTAGTGATGAACCATTCACTGATTATCTTTATCATATTACTAGTGATATACTTATGTACATGATACCCACATTAGAGAGGACACGTGATATACTTGCACCTTCTATAGCTTTAGATGATACATCATATGAGGATGGCACATCTCATGACATAATTGAAACTTATGATACTCTTTCCACACGTCATGATGATTCTATGCCCATAGAGCCATGTCCTTGTGATGTGTTACCCTTATATATGATGGTTTGTTTCATGATGATCATTCTTCTACACCTCATGTGATGCCTATAGATATTCATGGAATTCTTTCACACAATGATATCTCTCATGATGATGACATATATTGGTGACATTTCATTAGTCTCTCATGTTGACACTATTCATTCTTCATTACATTTTCTTCCATTAAATAATGATATTAGGTAAATCCACAATAGTGAGTCCCAAACTTGGGACACTAGTTTTATTATTTCAAATGAGGGGAAAAGGTTGAAAACACCTTTGTTCGAAGGCATTTCTTCAAACAAAGGTACCTTCATTCAAAGGTATGACAAAAGGTACCTTCGTTTGAAGGTTAAAAATTGTAAAGAGCCTTTGAATAAAGGTAAAGTCCAAAAATGGAAAACAAAAGGGACCTTTGTTCGAAGGTCCCTTTTTATTGCTTTTATGGAAATTACCAAAAAAGGAATAAAAGGGACCTTTGAAAGAAGGTCTTTTTCCATTTTTGGAAATCACCTTCCTTCGAAGGTTTTTTACATTTTTTCTTTTGGGAATGATTTTGATTCTATTATATTTATTTTCTATGTTTTATTGAACATAGGTTTTTCATTGAACATCGAATTCTTTGTTCTACACACGTAAAAAATAGTAAAATATTAAAAAAAAATTGAATGAATATTTGTGCATTAGGCATTGATGTCCTTGTTTCCATAAAAAAAAAAAGAGAATTTCAATACATACTAAACAAGTAATGTGTTACAACATACACCTATGTTGAAATTACAATTACTTTGACTTCAAAAATTAATTAAGAAAAAAATATGCAACAAAAAATTATGAAAAAATATCCATGCACTAGAAATTGTTGCTATGAATCTATATTTTAAAAATTACAATTTAATCCTTTATATTAAAACATGTGTTATGACATAAATGTCACTTTTTAAAAATGTTGTTTACTATAAAAACAAGTTATCAAAAGTTACATAAAAATATCATAATTTATTTTTAATTAAAAAAACAAAATCTATACACAAATCCTCGCAAGTCACTAGTTTGCATCTTCAACTTTTTAACAATTTAGTTGCTATAAGTGTCAAAAAGTGAAGATTTAATTAAAATTGTTGATTTCAATGTCTTACTTTGGCCAAAAAGTGACTCATTATTGCGAGATCACCCTATTACGAGCCTTGGCGAGTGAGGAATTATTACATGATAATTAGTATGGTCTTATAGATGCCTTTTTGTATGTACAATCATTTCTACACACTAATTATGAACATTTATATATTGACATCTTTCTTGTTAGTGACTTTAGATTGTACTTGAGTGATAAATCTTAGTAATCACATTGTCACATATTACTTCTTTGTATCTTAATGGCATGTGCCCTATACATTTATTAAATTATCCTTCTTTGATATGGGACATATCCTTGATAGAAAAAGATACAATTTCACATCTGTTTGATCAATCACATCCTTACATGTTACTTGTTTATACTTTACTTCCTATCTATGCCATAATGTACATTGTTGAGCTTGCCACACGATTCTATTAGGTCATTTAAGATTATCTTATTTGATTATATCAATGTAGAGTTACACTTTGAGGGTAGGTATAAGCTTACATTAGTACACCTTTCGAGTTACATATTGAGGGGTGTCATGCATCCCCTCTTTACACTTGAGTTATCATTGTCATATCTTTTGACATGGGGGGCACTTAGCTTTCCCCTTTTACACATTGTTGCATCTTATCACATCTATATTGGGGGCATTGTGTTAATTATTCCTCTTTCATATATTTGGGGGCACAGTGCTAACCACTCACCTATTCTCACAATTGGTGGCATGAGACTAAACACTCCCCTCTTCATCACATTTGGGACCATCATGCTAAGCACTCCCCTTTATCAAGGCATAATGCTATTATACTTACATGGTTGTTTTTAGTCATCAAGGACCTCACCATCATTCTTTTCCGATGTTGAAGGCAATATTATTATTCATCAATATCTCCAACCCATGTGCTTACATGATGCATTATGTACAATCAACACATCCATGGTAGTAAAATGTTACGTACTAACCCTTTCGTGAAGTAAAAATTTCTTAATTTTACACCAAACAAATAAAGATAACAAGTAAACAACCATTGTAATAATTTTTTTTCTTTTTATCGAAAACATCACAACATGATACAATATATTTCAACAAATAATCTTTTCCTTTTCAAATAAACATCAGAGTAAGAAGACATACAAGTACAAACATAGCTCATAGAGCTTTTGAACAAATAGTAGTAAAAAGGTCCAGGAATCCGTCCTTTCAAATCTCGGTACTTCAATAGCCTGTTGTAGAGGAGAAGCATCACTTGGGCGCTTTTCCACCAACCACAGACTTATAATGTGGTCCCTCACACATCTATCATTTGATAGATGGCCCTCCTTTTGATGAAGAGATTGGTAGAGTAATCGATACTATTAACCAACTGAGCATAGTGTTGTGTCCTACATAACTAGATCCTGTGCAATACGACAACTCTCAAACTAGTATGTAATACGGGATCACGGTGAAATGATAGTGTAATCATCACACAATCTAAGTGGATGTTTATACATTGCACTACTTTGGCCAAAGTGTTTCATTCAGTATTTCTATTGAGGGTCATCTATCACATACACTATTCAGGGTCGATTTCACTTAGGGCTATCTTACACTACGCATAGGTGTTATCCTCTAATGGATATTATGTACCCAAGACATCCTACAACATACTAAACTACAAGAAATGAATCAGCATAACAAGTATTTCACAAATTCCCTCCCATACTGAAATATTTATCCTAGGAGTATCACAAGCTCTTCTAAGTTAACCTAATAACTTAGCTGATGGAACTTTACTTGACTTTAGCCTTCATTGCAACCTAGTAAATAGTAACTAATGCAAACAATATTCTCCTAATATGGAGATCATACAAACAATGTACAATACAACTAGAATGCATATTTTATCTTTAAAAAATTCACTTCCTATGCATAGACAAAAAATATAATTCAAGAAGCATTATATGGCTAAATCACAAAAATAGATTGTAGAATATCCCATGCTTGTAATTTTATTTTCCACAGAAAGTTGATAACACAGCCTTCCCTTATTGATCAATTCAACAATTTCCAACACCTTAGATAACTGGCAACTCCCTCTCAAATTTCACTTTTCCTCACTCAGAAAATAGATATTTAGAATTGGTAAAACACAGAAGTATTTAACCAGCAGGCATATGTTTTGGTATAATACGCCTTCTCTAATGGGTACTCATAAATGGTGGAAGTTGTTATTTGCTTATAGCTGGTAAATGCATGATGTTCCGGATATCTCAAATATGAAAGAGGGAATTACGATTTTAGTCTTGAATCATAGTGAAATGAGTATAATAAGAATGAATGAAATAGGAAGGTTGGGGTGACTATTTATAGAGCCTAGCCTCCAACAATTCCCTTTTGTTTTGGTATGTGGTTTGCCACCACAACTGTTAGACATTTTCAAACTGGAGGTGGCGCTAGTTCCTTGCCATACTCAGAATATAAATTGGTGAATCATCCTCCAACAATTGACAACATTTTGAAGACTATTTCCAAGCACATGGAGAAGTTGTGCCAATTGACACCTACAAGATTATTCTCAGATGTGGTGCCAATTTCATATTATGGCGGGTTAAGATAATCATAGAGAAAAAGTCATTTGATGAATTATGTACACAGCCTATTTTCCAGGCTAAATCGACAGAGCTTCCAGCTGCATTGGATTTGTTCATTGTCATAAACTTGGTCAAAAATGCATTTACGTCTGCATGTATTTTTCCAGGGCACGTGACTTCTTCAGGCATTGTATTGAATTTAAATTTTGTTTCATAGTTAATCGATTCATAAATATTTTGATTCAATGTTCAAAAGATAAACTTCAGAAATATTTTGATTCGATAATATTTCAATTTCCATAGTTTGAAAGATAAATATTCAATTGAATAGGAAATAAATTGATTTCCTAAGTTGAGAGATAATATTAAATGAATTAGGAAATAATTCGATTTCCAAAGTTGAGAGATTAATATTAAATATATATATATATATTATAATTCATAATATATATATATATTTGTCCCATTAAATATATATCATGAGCCAGTCAACATGCGTTCGATATATATATATTCATAAGGCAATAATAATAATAATAATATCCACATAATACATGATGTGTGCATATATACATATATATACCTATATATAACTCTATGTACACGTATGTGTAGGTATACCATATCGATGCATCCGTATGAGCATATCCATTTGCCAACATACACTTGTATCAATATGTATATACATATAGATACATGTATATACTATATATATGTATATGTGTGCACTTCTGATTCACTTACATCCAATTACGTTACCATCATAATGATCATAATATCACAAGACAGATACATAGATAAACATCACTCAAAATCATAGAAAAGTAGACTAGACTCCTAATGCAAACATATGAGCTATGAATGACTTACCTAAAACCAACACAACTGACTTAGTTCACTCAATCTAAGGTGATGTGTGTGTATGCTCAAATAGTTCACTTTATCGGTTAACTGACCAAGCTTCTCTCCCCAGTGATTCTTCCCCTCCGCCAAGAGGAATGGTTCATATACCTGCATCCACTCACATAATCTCATAGCAGTCACATGTTCATAACATTAGTAGTATACATAAACATCTCAAGTTAGAATAACATAATTCAATAACCTTATAATGCAACATTTCACCATGAATAACATCAATTGAAGCAACATAAAATGATACAATCATTAAATGTGAAAACACTCATATTGATAACAAGGAACAACACATTTTATTCATCCTCTGAACTCTCTTTACAATCATTTAACCCTATGCAATACTAATAAGTAGTAGCTATACAATTGGGGTGTAACATACTCCCCCCCTTATGAATCATCGTCCTCGATGACCTAAGGTATTATTCAAAACATAAAAATCTAATTCTACATTTATTCTTCATTCTCAAAAGCTTTGAGAATGTCTAGAAATTTTTGTTGAATTTTCGCATAATCTTTCCAAGTAGCCGAGTCCTCAGTGTACTGATCCTAGTGGACTTTGCATTGTGAGACATCCTTGTTACGTAAGTGAAGCTTACATATTTCCAGCACCTTGACGGGCTCGAGAGTTACTACTCTGAGATCCTTTACCTATAAAGCAGTCCAATCAATTACATGACTATCTCCTAGTATATACTTTTTAAGGTAGGACACATGGAAGACATTATGCATTTTGGCAAGAGCTAGTGGCAAAGCAATTTGATAGGCTATAGGATTCACCTCCTCTAGAACTTCAAAGGGTCCAACATAATGCGGGGCTAACATAGAAGTCTTTCCAAATTTGATGGAACTCTTGTGAGGCTTTACTCTCAAAAGTACTTTGTCACCTAAAGCAAAATTATGGGGCACTCTCTTGGCATCTACATAGCTTTTCTATTGACTATTAGCTTCTACTAACCTTTGCTTAATAATCTTCACTTGCTCATTCATTTCTGCTAACATTTCTGGTCCAAGACTTACTCGATCCTCAAGTTTATCCCAACTTATCGGAGTTCGACACTTTCGACCATACAAAGCTTCGAAAGGAGCCATCTTTATTGTAGAATGATATGAGTTATTGTAAGCAAATTTGACTAAAGGTAAGAAATCTTCCCACTTGTATTGCTAATCCATGCAATACACTCTAAGTAGGTCTTCCAAAACTTGGTTTACTGTTTAGTTTGCCCATCCGTTTCCAAATGATATGCCGAGCTAATATTTAATTGAGTCCCAAGTGCAAAAAACAAGCTTTGCCAAAACCTTGAAGTGATTCGTGCATCTCTATAAAAAATAATCTTTTCAGGAATTCCATGCAATCTAAACACTTCTTGCACAAACTTTCTTGCTATGATTGGTGCTCCATCAATTAAGTTCCTCGGTATAAAATGTGCCACTTTGGTCAGCTTATCCACTACTACCAGTATGGGATTGTGCTTATTCCTAGAAATAGGTAGTCCTTGCACAAAATCCATACTTATAACTTGCCACTTCCATTCTGGTATGTCGTGTGGGTATAATAGACCTGTAGGATGATGATATTCAACTTTCACCCTTTGACACTTAAGACACCTAGCCACAAAATTGGCGACATCTACTTTCATTCCCTTCTAGAAGTATAATGGTTTCACATCAGCCATCATCTTTGTCACTCCCGGATGTCCAAAATATGGTGCTTCGTGAATTTCTTTCCATACTAGATTCCTTAAATCCTTCACATCAGGTACATACATTATGCTTTGTACCTAAGTAATCCACTAGGTTCAAACTAAAAACTTTCATACCTAGGATCTTGAGGATTATCCTCTAGTGCTTGCTTAACTTGTAAGTAGTACTCATCCTCTTTGCATTTCTAGAGTACTTTCCCTTTGAAATCAATATGAATAGCTAGTATCCAAGCAATGTGACATCTCTGACTTAATGCATCGACAATCCGATTTTCTTTTCCCTTGATATAACTGATATTAAAATCATAGTCAGCTATCGGCCCCAACTATCTTCTTTGTTTGGCATTTAGATTTGGCTAAGTAAAGAGGTACTTCAACCCATTATGGTCAGTTTTCAACTCAAAGGGCTTTTCCAATAAATAGTGTCTCCACATTTGAAAAAGCATGAACTACAGCTACCAACTCTAAATCATGTGAAGCATAATTCATTTTGTATGGCTTTAGCTTCCTAGATTCATTTGCAATCACTTGTCCATCTTGCATTAGTACACCTCCTAACCCTTCTCCGCATGCATCGATGATAACCATGAAACTTCCTTCAGGATCTAGTATTTTTAGGATCGGTGCAATGGTTAGCTTCTCTTTGAGTAGGTCAAATGCTTTTTGACACTTCTCATTCCATTCAAACCTCTTTCCTTTCTTCTGCAAAGAAGTTATAGGAAAGGCAATCATAGAAATGTTTGCAACAAACTTTTTCTAGTATCCTACCAACCCCATAAAACTTCACTTCTGACATGTTTTTGGGTATAGGCCACTGAATAATTGCCTTAATCTTTACTAGATCTACTGCAATTCCTTCTACTAGAATCACATGGCCCAAATAATGTACCCTCTTTTGGAAGAATGTACACTTGGACAATTTTAAATACAACTTGTGCTCTCTTAACCGTTGTAGGACCATTTCAAGATGCTTGCAATGTTCTTCATTTCTAGAATAAATCAGAATGTTGTCTAGAAACACTAATACAAACTTGTCCAGGTAATCCCTAAACACACTATTCATAAGATTCATGAACGTTGCTGGTGCATTTGTTAAACCGAATGGTAAAACAGTGAACTCATAGTGTCCATACCAAGTTCTGAAAGTAGTTTTAAAGATATCTTGATCCTTAACCCTTAGCTAGTGATATCCAGATCTCAAATCTATCTTTGAAAATACAGATGCACCTCTCATTTGATCAAAAAGATCGTCAATATGTGGCAACAAATACTTATTCTTAACCGTAGCCTTGTTAAGCATACGTTAATCGATGCACAAATGCAAAGTTCCATCTTTCTTCTTGACAAGTGTAATAGGCGCTCCCCAAGGTGAAACACTTGGTCTTATTAGTCCTTTTGACAATAATCATCCAATTGTGTCTTAAGCTTCATAAGTTCTGTGTGGTCATCCTATAGGGTACCTTGGATATAGGTTCCAATCTAGGAACTCAATCAATAGAGAAATCAAACTCTTTTTGGTGGTAATCCTAGTAACTCATCAAGAAATACATCTGAAAATTCCCTCAAAATGGAATACTTCATATCTAATTTTCCAATTTCTTCAATTTCCCCATCTTCTAACTCTTGTTGACTCTGGTACTTAGAATTTTCACTATCATGCCCAAGCTTTGCAATCTTTACAGCAAAGAGTTTACACCCTTTCTTCTTAGCTTTCTTAAGTTGCATTGCTATAATTTGGCGAACTTTTACTTCTCTAGGTATTCCTTGGATTTTAGCTCGGTTTCCATAGTCATCTAGACACTCAACAGTCTTGGCATTGCAATCTACTATGGCCCTATGCCTCCACAACCAACTCATTCCTACGATAACATCATATGATCCTAGAGGTGTGACATAAAGGTTAACTTCTATAGCAAAACTAGGTAGCTCTATCCTAGCCTCGAATAGACATTGATCCACCTTTGCTCTTGTATTGTTTGCGTATTCTACATTCCATGTCATTGCCATGTGTCCTGCCTTCCTAGATAATTGATTTGCTATTCTAGGTGAAATAAAATTTTCAGTAGCACCCATATCAATTAGAATAGAAATAGGCAAGCCAAACAAAATACCTGGTGTTTCGATTAGTGTCAATTGGTAATCAGCTTGTCGATCATCTACAACAGCATGTATCCTCTATTGAAACATAGCTTGCTGACTAGGTAATGAGTTGCCATATGGTTGGGAACCAAAAGTTTTGTTAGGACATTCCCTTGCATAATGATCCCCTTTACATATTAGACAACCTAAAGGCAACCCTCTTTTCATGGTGGCTTCTCCGGACTTATTAGTACCTTCACTAGCTCTACTAGTGTTACCAAAACTTGGGTTATTTCTCTTACGATCTCTTCTGAACTCTTTTCCTTTAAAGCAAGATCTCTTTCCTTTTGGCTTGGCAACATTTTGAACATGTTCCTCCTTCTTAGGAGCTATCTTGTTGGAAACTTCAGTATCCTTCTTACGCTCCTTTCTTTCCCGCCGGTTAGAATCTGCCTTAAGCTTTTGTTCTTACTTGATGGATTTTTCGTATACAAGATCCATTGTGGTTGGACCATGCATATCTACTTCTCCACCAATTCTACTATTGAGTCCCAAAATAAATTTCCTAATGGCTAAATGTTCGTCCTTGTGATATATAGGAACATAGTGAAGAAGTCGGGTGAACTTCTCCCAACATTCATGAACCGTCATGGTCTCTTGCTTCAACTCTTGGAAATCTGTTACTTTATGATCATAAAAGAAATGGGGTAACCATCTTCTGCGGAAAATTTCCACAAATTCATTCCAAGATAGTTTCCATGAACTTATGTTAAGCTCCAGCCTTTTGTTCATCCACCAATTAGAGACTTCTCCTGCTAAATGATATGCAACCCAAGCTGCTTTGGTCACTTCATCATAGTTCCTTATCTCAAAGTATTTTTCCGTTTGCACAAGCCAGACTTCAGCTTCGTCTCCTCCTGCACTTCCATCAAACTTTGGTGGGAATATTTTCTTCATATCCCTTGACAGTTCGGTGGATACAATCTTCTTTTTCCTTTTGATGGAGGGTGTGGGTGATTTCTCTTTATCATGGTTTTGGTTTTCACCTTGTCCATGAGATGAATTTTCTCCTTCTAAATTAGTGACAGGTATTTCATTCTCTACCCTATCTACAGCTTCCGCTCTTTCAAGATTAGTTAGCCTTGCTAAAATCTGATCAAGCTCGCTTCCATTCCAGTAGCTCCTTGTCCACCATCTTGGCTAGTTCCGGGAATAGTTCACGTCCTCTCATACATCCTCACCATGCTTTATATGATTGATTTAACATGAATGTTTTATTCATGTTAGCCTAATTATGCTATTAATTAACTCCTATGTAAAGTATATATAAAAATTACTCATTCACATGAATACAAGTATTTCATAAAATATTAAGTATATATATTTCTTTTGATAAACACAGTTTTATTCATAATATGAGGATTTAATATCCTATCGGTTACATTGATCGACTATTCAGATAGTCAAGGGGAGAGTATCCTTCAAATTCACTCTTGGACACATAACTTAAGGGAGTGTAACCTACAAACTGAAAAAATTGTTGTTCTTTATCCTTATGTTCATCTCTCATTTGTTCGTATCTATCCCAAAAATGATAATAACCTTCAGATTTATTGTCTGATACATAATTGCAAGAAGTAATGTTAATATGGTGTTCATCAACAATGTAGTCTACATTTTTTGCAAACATTTGTTCATGAGACCATTTCTTGACTGGTAGTGTCCTCGATGTATAACCTTCAAACTCTTTACTCGAAGAAATTGATATTACTTCGGCCAATGGTAGAACTCTAGGATCCCTAAAGATAAATCCAAGACTAGAACTTTCTTCTGAAGGCATGTCCCTAGAAAGTGGTAATGATTCTAACTTTTCAGGTTAGAAGCTTGTAGGTAATTGTACATTGCCTCCATCCTCATCTTCCTCTTCACATCGTTGATCTGAGAAAGTGCATGACTAAAAGTTTTGGTATCACTCAACTAGACAACATTATCATAGTTGGTTCCTTCAATGGTTCTAACGATGGCTTCTTTTTCCTTTTTGGCCTTAAGGTAACGTTCATTTCTGACTACTAACTTTTGAGCCGTTAATCTGATATGCACCATCCTGACACAAGAATTATTCACAACATTAGATAATGTTGGAAAGGAAAATTGACGAGCTCATAGGTTACAGAGTTAAACCTGGTAGCTCTGATACCGCATGTTACGTACTAACCCTTTTGTGAAGTAATTTTTTTTTAATTTTACACCAAACAAATAAAGATAACTAGTAAACAACCATTGTAATAAAAAATTTCTTTTCCTTTTATTGAAAACATCACAACATGATACAATATATTTCAACAAATAATCTTTTCCTTTTCAAATAAACATCAAAGTAAGAAGACATACAAGTACATAATTCATGAAACTTTTGAACAAATAGTAGTAAGAAGGTCTAGAAGTTAGTCCTTTCAAATCTTGGTACTTCAATAGCCTACTGTGGTGAAGCATCACTCGGGCGTTTTATTGCCAACCACAGACTTATAATGTAGTCCCCCACACATCTATCATTTGATAGATGGCCCTCCCTTCGACGAAGAGATTGGTAGAGTAACCAATACTGTTAACCAACTGAACATAGTGTTGTGTCCTACATAACTAGATCTTGTGCAATATGACAACTCTCGAACTAGTATGTAAAACAGGATCATGGTGAACTGATAGTGTAATCATCACACAGTCTAAGTGGATGTTTGTACATTGCACTACTTTGGCCAGAGTGTTTCATTCAGTATTTCTACTGAGGGTCATCTATCACATACACTATTCAGGGTCGATTTCACTTAGGGCTATCTTACATTATGCATAGGTTTTGTCCTCCAATGGATATTTTGTACCCCAGACATCCTACAACATACTAAACTACTAGAAATGAATCAGCATAACAAGTATTTCACAAGTTCCCTCCCATATTGGAATCTTTATCCTAGAAGTATCACAAGCTCTTCTGAGTTAACCTAATAACTTCGCTGATGGAACTTTACTTGACTCTAGCTTTCATTTCAACCTAGTAAATAGTAATCAATGCAAACAATATTCTCCTAATATGGAGATCATACAAATAACATACAATACAATTAGAATGCATCTTTTATCTTTAAACAATTCACTTCCTATGCACAGACAAAAAATACAATTCAAGAAGCATTATATGGCTGAATCACAGAAATAGATAGTAGAAGAATATCCCATGCCTGTAATTTACTTTTCCACAAAAAGTTGATAACACAACCTTCCCTTATTGGTCAATTCAGCAATTTCCAGCACCTTAGATAACTGACAACTCCCTCTTAGATTTCACTTTTCCTCACTCAGAAAATAGATATTCAGAACTAGTAAAACACAAGAGTATCTAACCAACAGAAATATGTTTTGGTATAATATGCCTTCTCTAATGGATACTCAAAAATGGTGGAAGCTATTATTTACTTACAACTGGTAAATGTATGATGCTTAGGATATCTCAAATATGAAAGAGGGAATTATGATTTCAGTCTTGAATCATAGTGAAATGAGTATAATAAGAATGAATGAAATATGAAGGTTGGGGCAACTATTTATAGAGCCCAGCCTCCAACAATTCCCTTTTGTTTTGGCATGTGGTTTGCCACCACAACTGTTAGACATTTTCAAACTGGAGGTGGCACTAGTTCCGTGCCATACTCGGCATATATAATTGGTGAATCATCCTCCAACAATTGACAACATTTTGAAGACTATTTCCAAGCACAAGGAGAAATTGTGTCAATCAACACCTACAAGATTATTCTCAAATGTGGCGCCAATTTCATGTTTTGGCAGGTTAAGATAATCATAGAGAAAAAGTCATTTGATGAATTATGTACACAACCTATTTTCCAGGCCGAATCAACAGAGCTTCCAACTGCGTTGGATTTGTTCATTGTCATAAACTTGGTCAAAAACACATTTACGCCTGCATGTATTTTTCCAGGGTGCATGACTTCTTCAGGCGTTGTATTGAATTTAAATTTCGTTTCATAGTTAATCAATTCATAAATATTTTGATTCAACGTTCAAAAGATAAACTTCAAAAATATTTCGATTCAATAATATTTCAATTTCCATAGTTTGAAAGATAAATATTCAATTGAATAGGAAACAAATCGATTTCCTAAGTTGAGAGATTAATATTAAATCAATTAGGAAATAGTTCAATTTCCAAAGTTGAGAGATTAATATTAAATATATATTTTAAATACTTTGGTATGTGTTGATGTGTTTTTCGCGATTGCACCAACGCAGAATAAAGTCGCCAACGGCTACCCTATTCCCTCTTGATCAAAGTATCCAGCATGCTAAGATTGCGAGAGAGTTCATGCGTTCAACTCGAAGGTTCTTTCAATGCGAATAGTCTCAGTTGGCTCAATGTGATTTGCTGGTATTTCAAGGGGACTTACGGAATTGTTTAATGACAGAGGAAGGGGTTTTCACAATTCGATAGATTTATCAATGAAGCACGGGTTTCCTATTCTAACCAGAAAGTACTGAATTGAAATGGTGCAGGGTTAAGAAGATTCTAATCTACTCTAAGGCGTGGGATATGGAGCTCAACTTCAGCAAACTTCAACCGAACTTCGCTTTGCCTCGCATCGGACAACTTCCACGGAGTAGGTGCAATCTTCAGGAGGGATGACTAAAGATGTTCAAACCACCACTTGACATGAAGATACCATCACAACGACGCATACCATCATTCAAATTGTGATTGAAGTTAGGCCCACAACGTTTCCAGTTGACCACACAAGGCGAACACACCGTCAGTGAGCCCGCTAGTGGTATGGATAAGCAAAGCTTGCTTGAATCAAACACCACATTCCACAACTAACATCTACTTGCAGAAAAATGAAATTACGCTACTCTATGCTACTTGAAGTAGAAGGGATGAAGAAACCTTGCTAGCTATCCATAACAAAGACAAATTTCACCATCAATGAAAAGATCTTTTATTATGAAAGTTTTACACAACAATCTCTTGCAAAAGTTTTCAAAGGAAAACTTTCCTTCTTCTTCAACTACACTATCAATCTATACTAAGCTACTTCTAAGTTGTCCCTCTACTCTATGTCTACTGTCTAACTTAGTGTCTAACTAATCTTCTCTACTGAGGTACAAATGAGGGGGATGCCCCTTTTTAGCTGGCCAAGTCCAATGGACGACTTAGATTACAATTGGCTGGATGGCCCAGATTGTGCCACCTCAGCCCTAAACAAGATTCACCCTAAAAACTGCCACCAAGAGGGGTGGGGTAATAAATGAGCCATTAATGTCGATCTTTCTAGAAGATTCTAGCTTTGAAACGCGTTCACACTGCTCTTGATCTCCTTCTTGACGTTGTTCTTCAACTTCTTTGTCACTTGAGCTGAGCACATACGAAGTCTCAACACTTAGCCACTTTTTGCAACTTTTCTCCCTTCGAGGTTGAGATGTCATCTTGAATTATTTGCTTCATCACTTTAAGTCATCACCACTTGGTCTCGACGTTCCTCCTGCAAAACAAGCAAGGAGAAGAATATTAGAACACCTCATAATATAGACTTAACTTACTTACCAGGATTTTCAAGTTTTAACTTCCAAGGGTTCATCGTCTTCACTAGCCAACTTTGCGTTCAATCCTTCATGCCTTAAGCAAATTTCATCATCCTCAAGGACGTATCATCTTTCGAAAGTGTTAACTTCAACCGCATCTTCCTCACTTTTCTGGCTGACATTTCATCCAACTCTGGCTCGAGCAAAATGTTTTCATCAGGAACTTGATCAAAAATCATCTAGGCGATCATTTTCAAATTCATCCGCCAAGGCATTTTTAACACATTTTATCCCTTGCCTTAGAAATTTTTAAAATTTTCCCTTAGGAAAATTCATTGTTCAAGCGCCAATCAAATTCTCCATCTTAAACGCCTTGGCGAAGTGCAGGGGACACCGAAATCTATTCCTTGTCAACAATCTTCGATACCCAGAAGAAAATTTCTTTTAGAACTTGTCGAATTCATGGGTATACAACGAACGGGTTCATTTAATTTTCTTGAATTTCGAACCTTAGAAAAATAATTTTCATCAATTTATCCCAGTTCTTCATTCTTGTGAGTACTTCGTTGCTCTGACTTGAAAACTCTCATTGACCCTGTGCGGCTGGCATCTTCTGACTTCATCTCTGGCAATTTCATCCAAATTTCATACTTCCAAGTCCAGGCGTGATTTTCCCCTAAGGAAGGAATTTAAATATTAACACTTGGAAAATACTTCATCATTTCATGTCCCAGTCTAGGCGCCATCAAGGGTCTAACTTTCAATTTCATACCATCTAGCCACAATAATCTCAACACATCCTCCTTTTTAGTCCAGTCGCATTTAAGCCTTCATGCCTTCACTTTGCCTTAGAAAAATTTCAAATCATCCTCTTTCAAGTTTGGGCACATTTACCCAGGCAAGCATCTAGTTTCATTTCCTCAGAAGAATTTTCAAGTCCCACTTAATCTTGGGCGCATATGGAGGTCTCAACTGTCACTTTTCACCATTTAGAAATATCTTTGATCACTCACCTTGATGCTTTGGGCACATATACTACCCTGGACTTTCATTTTGCTTGCCTTATTCAAATCTCAACCTAGGCGCATTTAGAGGGTTGCACCTTAAATTCCCATGCCTTAGAAAATTTTAAGTTCTCTTCTTTTAAACTCAAGGCGCAAATGATGGGATCTTCTTTCAAATTAAGTTCCACACTTAAATTCTCTTCCAACTCACCCCTCCAGTTAATGGCGCATATGAAGGGTAGAGCCTCAAGTTTTGAGGTCTCAGTAGAATCTTTAAGCACTCATTTTGTCAAGGGCGCATTTACCACCTTGTGCTTCCATTTTCCATCACTTAGAAATTTTGCTAACCTTTTCTCCAGCCTCTCCACAAGTCAAGGCACATTCAAGGTCTTCAATTTTTAATTTAGAACACTTATAAACTTTTACCACCACTCCTCCACCTCAAGGGCGCATTTTGCTAGTCAAGCTTCCACTTTGAAACACTTCAAATATTCTCATGCCACCTTCCCAATCTTGGGCACATTTCATAGGGGGAGCTTCTATTTTCTCACTTAGAAAAATCTTCAACTCATCCTCTTTGTTGGGCGCAAATCCATGGGATGCACTTCCAATATTTATGCCTTAGAAACTTTTAACCACCCTTTCTTAAGCTGGGCGCATATGAATGTGTGAGGTTTCAATTTAGACACTTAGAAAAATTTTACTCTCCCCTCAACTTCTAGGCGCATGTGAGGGGGTCTCCTTCAACTTTTGAACATTTAGTATATTTTCCACCCATTTCAACTTCAAGGGTGCATTTGGAGTCCTGAGCTTCAAATTTGAAGGACTTGGAAATTTTCAAGACCTCTTCAACCTCAAGGGCGCATTCAGGGTGCTTCGAAAATTTTCATCAACCTTCAGCTTTTAAAGGCGTTTTCACTGGTTGGACTTGAAAATTTATCAATTTCAATGAATTTTATGCTCTTTGCCTGATTTAGGGTGACTCGATCATGCTAACCCTGGCATGCCCTAATTTGCTATTTTTAGAAAGTTCTCCACATTTGTGCTTTTAACAGACTTTTGACTCTGAAGAGCCTGATTTTGCTTTGTGTTGACTCTCGGGATGTGATTGAGCTGTCGGAGCTTGATGCCTGCATGCACCTGCTAGTTTTAGCAACTTACTAAAAATAGCAATTGCTCAGAATGTCTTCAAAATTTGTGTGCCGATTGCCTGAAGGGTATTGATCGTGACTGGACGCTGCTTCTACCTGGCTGTCGTGTTTCGCCCTTGATTTTAGAAAACCCTAATTCTTCTGCACAGGCCTGCTAAAAATAGTAAGTGCTTGATTTTTGAATATCTGCAACTCCGTTCGCCTTGAAATTCGCGCCATGTGATCTTTATCAGTTGTTTGACTTGTTCATACGGATGCCTCGTGCTGACCTGCTATTTATAGCACATTTCTGGAGGTGGCTTGCTATTTATAATAACTGCTTGTTTCTGACAACTCCACAACTCCGTTTGATTTGAAATTCAAATGATGCGCTCCTCACCACGTGACCTGCCTGTTGACATCGGCGCCTGCTACTGATTTACTATTTTTAGCCAATTTCTGAAATGACTTACTATAAATAGTAAGTGCTCTGTTTTCCTTCAAATTTTACCAACAGATAGCTTGAAAGATGCTGATCGCAGTGGTATACATGGGTTTTCGAAAATTCTGACCTTTTACGTCTCTTTTTGGATCTCAAAGCTGGAAACCCTAATTGGTCTTGCATGCGTATCAAACGACCTCCGTTTGTCCTCGTTTTTGTTGCATTGCGATTAGTTTGTGATTCTGAAGTGCTGGGAGGTAGCTGTCGGGATGCATCTGCTAAAAATAGTAAGTTCTTGAATAAGTGATCATCCTCGTTTGCATGTCATATCATCGCGAAGCTCTCGAAAAACCCACAAGGAATACGCAGACATGCGCAGAAAATTTAAACATGCAAACCCTAAAAATAGCCTCTGAAGGCAGAATTTTGAAAGTCGTTATCTCACTTTGCATGTTATACCATCACAAACGTTCCTGAAAACCCAGAAAGAATCATCTAACATGTGCTGAAAAACTCTGCATATAAACCCTAAAATTCGCCCCTGAAGTTGAACTGCTAAAAATAGTAAGTTGTCTGTTTCAGCTCAAATTTTGCCAGTGAGTAGCCTGATGTGTTATGAATGCAGTGTGACTATCGAAACTTCAAAAACGTTGACGGAATGCCTTGAATTGCACACTTACTAAAAATAGTAAGTTGCCAAAATCTGATGGAATTTTGCTGAGGGCCTGTTGGAAGTACACTAACAACAACGTTAGTCTCAGATTTCAAGTTATTCACTTCATTTAACTTCAGATTGGCTGGAAAGTACAAACCCTAATCTTAGCCGAAATCTCACATTTAATCTCACAGACGGGCACATCCCCGGAAAGATAGACGGAACAAAGAGAGAGACGACGACAAAAGGACCCAAAAGCAAAGCCAAAAGACCAAGACGAAGCAAAAATTAGGGGGTCCCCATTTGCAATGGGGCGATGTGTGAAAAAGGTCACAACAGTATGATATGATGTATATGTGTGTATTAATTTCACTATATATATATACATTCGTAAGGTAATAATAATAATAATAATATTATTATTAATATCCATATAATATAGGATGTGTGCATATATACGTATATATACCTATGTACACGTATGTGTAGGAATACCATATCGATGCATTCGTATGAGCATATCCATATGCCAACATACGCTTGTATCGATATGTATATACATATGTATACATGTATATATACTATATATATGTATATATGTCCACTTCTAATTCACTTACATCCAATTATGTTACCATCATAATGATCATAATATCACCAGACAGATACATAGATAAGCATCACTCATAAATGCATACAAAAGTAGACTAGCCTCCTAATGCAAACATACAAGCTACGAATGACTTACCAACACAACTGACTTAGTCCACTCAATCTAAGGTAATGTGTGTGTATGCTCAAATAGTTCACTTTACCGGTTAACCGACCAAACTCCTCTCTCGAGTGATACTTCCCTCCACCTGGAGGAATGGTTCATATACCTACATCCATTGACATAATCTCACAACAGTCACATGTTCATAACATTAGCAGTATACATAAACATCTCAAGTTAGAATAACATAATTCAATAACCTTATAATGCAATATTTCACCATGAATAACATCAATTGAAGCAACATTAAATGAGACAATCATTAAATGTGAAAACACTCATATTGATAAAAAGGAACAACACATTTTATTCATCCTCTGAATTCTCTTTACAATCATTTAACCCTATGCAGTACTAATAAGTAGTAGATATACAATTGGGGTGTAACATAAACTAGGCGATGGAGGTAGTTGAAGAGATGTGGGATGCAACAAATAGCAATGGAACATTGGTGTATTGTATAAGGATGTTGTTGTGGAGGGTTAAGACCTATGGAGTTAGTGAGTAGGTTATAGTATTGTAGCTTTTCTCTTGTGTTTTCAAAGTAGTTGCACAAGTGGTGTTTGAATAAAATAGCAAGGTGCGTTTTGTTATTTTTAGGCTAGTGCATGGCTATGTCAGCCACTTTTATTTGTTTGGGTAGTTGTTGATTTGGTAAAGTGATATTCTGTGAACATATGTATTCAATCTTTAAGGGCATGGCCCCAATAGAACCCCTACTAAGTTATCTTAAAAACAAATGATGGCTAGAAGCTCATCAAGATCCTCAACAACTAACAATAGTAAGAGCACATATCATGGCAATGCAAACCCCTTCTTAAACCCTAAGTCATAAAGCCTAAAGAAAATCAAATAGAGCATCATTTGTGCAATTGCTAGCAACTTTAGCCTATAGTGTGCACATAACAAAACTAGTTAATGCTCATATAATCTTATAGTCCATTCTCCTTTCGTCTCTGCCCCATATAGTAAAATGTACAATTTTCCACTAACAAGATGAAAAAACTTCTTAATAATTCTCTCAAGAAAGGGCATGTTTTGTAGCTTACATAAGCAGCCATAATGTCTTAAAATAGCCCCCAAAAAAGCTGTAGTTTGCTGGAAAGCTAGGAAGCCTGCTTAATTTAATGTTATATTTAATGTCAAAATTAGCCATATAGAGATATATACAGGGCCTATTTTTTTGTGAACTCACTAATGGCAATTTTATATCATATCTTGGAAAATTGTTAATCCAAATCAAGAACTGAATTTTATTATATCACAAGATGGCTTCAACTTCGAGTTGCTAACTGGGTTGTTGATAATTCGAATCGGCCAAACCAGCATTAACAAATGCCCTCTAGTGCTAAAATCTGCTTCAAAGAATCTGGAACTCCTCGTCTAATTTAATAGAATTTTACAAAGGGTGACACCCTGTAAGTTACAAAGAAACCACCAGAGTGCTTAACTAACTATTTATATATAACTCCAAAAAAGGAATTCAATTCTTAAAACAACCAAAAAGTCCATTTAAGCTAAAACCCCAATGCCATACCCACAGAAATGTAGCCAACTACAGGATATCTATAATATTGGCAAAGAGAAGAATTCAAAGTGATGGGTAGAAATCATTGGTGCGTTACCTTCCATACAAAATATATTGACTTAGTTCCATCCAAAATATTTCTGAGCATTTTATGCCATTTAAAGAGAATCAGTGGTTCCATTCCCTCCCTTCACTTTTTGTCATATGAGATGATTGTGTCCATTGCAGAAAAAAATGGCCATTGTCTTTTACTCTTTTCGCCTTCAATAATACTCTGTCAAATAAAAAGCACGACTTGAAGTAACGTTCTCGGGAAGCAAACAGGAAGAACATAGTAAATTTAATCATTCAAAATAGAAGACAAGACTTAAAATCATGAAGCATTTTCTATCAACATACATGACACAATTTGGAGTTTATACAAACACATTGAATTATTTTCCTCCTGAAAATGGGGTGTTTATCCTCAAAAACAAACCTGGCATTATTTACTTAATGGAACATCAGTTACAAAAAGAAGAAATAAATGATTTGAAATCTTTCATGGGAACTATAATTACTATTTACTTAGGTTTCATCATTTATGCAACATCCATTTAAAATCCGAAGAAATCAGGTATTGGTATCCCTTACTGGTTTTGTTTATATTTCCAGAAAAAAAAGAGATATATGAATCTACACAAAAAAGATTGATTCTTTGAACTGTGGCTTGCATAGAGGAATATATGTCATCTACACGGAGAGCTTGTAGGACAAACCTAGTGTGCATTAGATATACATCTGTAACTGTGATTTACAAGGAGGGAAAAATCTATAAAGTATGACTCAAAAGTAGATTTCCTTCATGTTTACTAGGCATGATGTGTATTTATGTGAGTAGGTAGCATCCTTCATACAGAACAGTTTATACGGTGCACCATAAATATGAAAAAAACAGTCAAATAAAGATAAAAGATGTATGTGTGTGTATGTATGTATGGATGTATGCATGTATGTATGTATGTATGTATGTATGTATGTATAAATAGTGATTTTTAATCATTTTAAAATAAAATTAAAAATCAACGTTCTACAAGGATGCATCCTCACAAAAAACCTTATGTTTCTAGGGTGTGGAGACTCAAGGGAGAATGTCCCCCTACCATTCCACCACCACTGCCAAGTCTCCAAGGACATTTTTGGGACATCCCCTTAAAGAGTGGACATTTTCAAAACATCTTGTTTTGGGAATGCCATAGAGATGTTGAGATGTCCTTGGGATCCTCAGGGGACTCCCTTGCATTTCTCAAGCATGTCCCCAATGTCATTCAGCTCAAAATATGCATTGTAAGACAATATTAGAAATAGTAAGGAATTGGTGTTGCAAAAGGCATAGTGGTAAAATTGTGAAAATGATGTGCTCTATGAAGGTTTGTATGGTTTCAATGGCCTTAATTTGGGCTTAGTGGTAGGAGTTCAGCCCCTTGAACCTTCCCTATATCACAAGAATGCACTAGGGGCACTACCCCTCAACCCTACTAGGGGCATTGCCCCTCAACCTTGTTGGGGGCTTTGCTTCCAAACCTTTGCCCACTAGTGCCCCACTACCATGACCCCACTGTCCTCCACACAATCACCAAATTTAGGCCCTCGTTCGTAATGTCCCCATTTTTACGCCATGCGGTCCCATGAGTATTGGCCAATTTCTAGGGTTTTTCTTAGACTTCCAAGTGAGTTGGGAGAATTCTAAGA
Organism: Sequoia sempervirens; assembly: GCA_007258455.2. Classification (NCBI taxonomy): domain Eukaryota; kingdom Viridiplantae; phylum Streptophyta; class Pinopsida; order Cupressales; family Cupressaceae; genus Sequoia; species Sequoia sempervirens. Next base: position 1,066,070,516 of record VDFB02271358.1, on the reverse strand, counting down.
TCTTTGGAGGATTCGTGTTAGCACTGTCAGAAGTGTATGCAGATATCGCCAAAAAAAAAAGATGGGTCTTTCCGAGTCTTGGTGGGAGTATTGCTATTTTTAGCTCTATTTTTAGCACTTGCTATTTTTAGTAAGTTTCAGTGTGATCTAGTTTGGGCCAGTTTGGAGTATAGACACTAGTTTTAGCAATTTGCTATATTTTGTAAGTGCTATTTTGGGCACTTAGTCTTGGCAACAGTGCACTGCAAGGTTTCAATTTTTGGCAATGATTGGCAATTTCAGTTTTGTGAGTTCTGATATTTTTGGCATATTATTCATTCACCATTACTTAAGTCTTTGAAAAGATAATATTACGACTTAAGTTATAAAATTCAAATTAGACCCCCCTTGTTACCCCACGGCTAGACTTGGTAACTTAATGTTGTTTTTAAAGTGGGGACTTGCATTTCCCAAGGTGGATGCCAAAATGAAGGGGTTAAGTGAAAGTTAAAATAAATTAATATTTCCTTGAGATGGGCATCCCTTATGGAGGGAAAAAGATTTCAAAAATTGGAGCCCTAATCTCTATTTAAGCTCGCCTTATGCTCTCATTTGGGTTATGCTATTTGATGATAATGAAGTGTTGTTGGAGTGAGGATTGAATCCTTCAAGGGCTTTGGAGACGTCAACCTTCACAGTTGCTCTAGTTTCAGAGTCGAGAGATACTCCCTAGCCGGACATTGGAGTGGCTTCACTGCAAGAGTCACCATTGGAGATATTGATGAAGGTTTCAGTTTATTCCACCATGTTTTGCTTTGATGTTTTCTAGTAGATACGTATTTTGGTGTGACTATTAACTTTGCAGAGCTTTTGGAGTGTTTGGAGTGGTTTTCCTGAGCTTCCTATTTGCTGGTCATACTCTTCCAATGACCTAGCCATACCATACTTGTGTTGTTGCTGATTGAAACATTGGAAACTTGGTTCTGGGTATTGGTCCAATCTCATTCCTTATCTTGGGCGCCTCTTTGTGCCAATTTTCAGATTTCTTGGTGAAGATATTGATTTTTAGGAGCTGGTCGCCCCTCCTTGCTGGTCATACTGTTGCTGGTTGGTTTGAGTTTGGCACACGGCAGTAAGTTTCTTGCTGATTGCAGCCTTTGGGGGTCATTTTGATAGTGCCTAGACTCTACTAGGTAGTTGCTAATAGCTGGTTGGTGTTTCTTGTTGATTTGGGAGGCATTCTTGGGAGTTGTGACCATTTTATGCTTGCTGGTTTGGCATATCGGACTGCTGCAACAGTGATATCAGACCTGGAACTTCATATCAGACTGCTGCTACAAAATTTCAGACCTGACATCTCTTCATTTCTTCATGTTATATGATGTTTACTCACTAACATGTTGCAGGCTTAGATTATTGCTTAGTTGGTTGTCATATGGAGTTGATTGTTTCATGTTTTCCATCATATATTGCAGCTATACAGTAGACTTGTAATTGTTAGTATCATCTTTGCTTTGAGCTCACATTGCAACGCTGATTTGGTAGTACCATTCAGCGAATCAGCTCTTGTTTGGATTTTGAATACTAACCCCACTGAATAAGTGGACTCTCTTTTCCTATTGAATAAGTGGATGAACTCCCTTTGGTTTCATGCTATGCCCCCTGAATAAGCGGATGATTTCTCTTTGGTTTCATGTTATGCCCGCTGAATAAGCGGAGGATCTTTCCCTTATTTGCTTTGGTTGGCTAGCCGCCAAATGCTTTCTTTGCAAGTTGCAATTCTCGCTAAATAAGCGGATGTTTCCTTTCATGTTTTGGAGATTTCATACTTGCCCCACTAAACAAGTGGTTTACTTCAGTAACATTGAATTGTAAGCCTTGCCACTGTATGCTCTCACATCGGGATCTTGGTGATCAGAAAGTGGAAGGTAATTTAATTTCAGTTGATTATAGCTTATCACTCTTCAATTATTGCAATGTACACCTTGCAATAATTGCTCACCTTACCCACATTGCGATCTGGGTGATCAGAAAGTGGAAGGTAGCTTATTTTAGTTGCTTAACATTGTTATTTTGCTAATGCTAACAAGTGCAAAACTTGAAAAAATTGGGGTGGTTATTACACCGTCCCCCCATCCCAAGAATTTGTGGAACATAGAAAAAATCAACATTCCATAGGGATGCATCCCCTCAAAAAACTTGATGTATCCACGATGTGGGGACTCATAGGGGAACACTCCCCTACCATTCCACCACCACTGCCTTGTCTCCAAGGAAATTTCTGGGATATCCCCTCAAAGAGGGGACATTTCTATAACATCCCCTTGTTTTGGGGATGCCACAAAGATGTTGCGATGTCCTCAGGATCCTAAGGGGACTCCCTTGCATTTCTCAAGCACACGTCCCCAATGTTATTAAGCTCAAAAAGTGCATTTAAAAAAAATATCAAAATAGTAGGGACTTCGTGCTGTAAAAAGAATAGTGATAAAATTGTGAAAATGATGTGCACTACGAAGGTTTGTGTGGTTTTCATGGCCTTATTTTAGCCTAGTGGTAGGGGGGACTCTGCCCCTTGACAAGAATGCACTAGGGACACTACCACTAAACCCCATGAGGGGCAGTGCCCCTCAATGCTGCGAGGGGTGCTGCCCCTCAACCCTGTTGGGGGCTCTGCCACCAAACCCTCACCCAGCACCAGCCCACTAGTGCCCCACCCCCATGAGCCCACTATCACCCCCTTCAGTCCCCAAATTTAGGCCCTAGTTCCCCCATCCCAAAGACTTTGTGGAACATAGAAACAAAATAAAAATTGTCGAGTTTCCAATCAATATTCAATATTCATGCTGCCATAAAATTTAACCATTTCTTTAACAATAATTTTAATAAAATAAGTTATTTTTTAATATCTAATTTGAACTTTATAAAATAAGAAAAAAATATATTTTAATGAATCGTTGAAAATCTTACTGTATGGTGTTTGGTCTGTGGTGGGTCCACTGTCACTTTGTAGGTATTTTGCTGGCTGTTTGATGACTGCTGCCTTTTGTGTTCAGACAGGTGTCCTGCAGCCATCTCTGGGTTTCTATGGTTTCCAAGTCTTCAGTGGGTGTCAAATTTGTCAACAGTTTCTGCACATTTTACGTGACTGGCTCTGGGTCATGCTATGGCTGAGGTAGCTGCATTTTTTAATGCCTCATACAGAGCTCTGTCTCTACTTTTCGTATTTTCATATTTTAATACAATGAGATTGGGCCCTACTATATAAATGTGTTTTTATTTGGTGAGGTAAGATAAAAGGAAAAAAGAGGTGGATTTGCTGAAATCCAGCATATTTGGCAACTAAGAGATTTTAGTCACTGATTGAATAGAGACTGAGAACAAAAACAATTAAAAGTCCGTGGAAAGAGCACAGGATTCAATGACTATAAGACATGTATATTGAGGATAAGATAAAAACAAAAGGAAACAAAAGAAACAGATTTGAACTTTTGAGACTTTGACATAGTTAATATAAAGATGGGGCTAATAATATTTTCTCTTATTATTTTAAAAAACTACCCTTTCAATTTTTTAATCATTTCTCTAGTGGAACATGACTGAAGAGAGATAAGACGTAAAAGATTTCTTGAACCTGACCTTGTACTTCTTTACCAGTGATGACCAGCAAGATTTACATTGATCTGGGGTGCGTTCAATTCCACACTCTAACAAAGTTGCGGAAATTTCTTCCCATACAGCCTTCTTTGTTCTTGAAGTTCTAAATTGATCTTCCATCTGTCTACATAATTCTATCAACTTTTCAGTCTCACTTTTCTTCCACCTGGATCGCTTCCTTGTTGATGGAACTTTTGATGATAAATCCAATTCTGTGGGTTGTGGAGAAACTGTAGCTAAATCCTTTTCTTTATCTTCAGATGTGATGGAAGAAGATAGTGCAGAGGATACTGGTAATAGTATTTCAGAAGTTCCATCTTGACCTGCATGATCTTCAGCAGTTCCAACTTGATCTTCATGGTCTTTGGATGGGATAGACAAATTTCCAGTTGATGCTTTTTCTGCACCTGGAAGTAAAGAATACAAATTTTATAAGATGAAAGGAAGACTAGGAATATGAACAAGTCGAAGTTAAGTAGGAAATAAATCATTCAGATCACTTTAGTTTACTTTAATATTTACTCTATTATTTAAGCAACTCCTTTGAAAAATGCAGATGTAATTGAAAAAGGCACAAATCAGGAGACCAGCATACTAGCAGCTACATGTTAGAAATCACACCACCAGTCTCAGAATATCACCAGAACTACTTACTGAAGATTCTTAGGTAAAAGAGTCTTGCTGTGTAAATAATACCCGGTCCATGACCTCGTCTCTTCCAATGTGATGGCAGTATTGGATTGTGTAAATTGTACAAGTCATCAATGACCCGTACCTTTTACCAGAGTAGGATATCAATACTATTAGACAATCTTGAGAGGTGCTTTATGTAAGAACTCCAAGTTCTCCCACTCTGAAAACTCTGTACTGCCGAAGGTGACTGCTGATTTTGTTTTTGTTTGTTTTAGGTGTTAAATTTAGGTGAACAGATTAAATGCACAGAAAATAATTCAAAATCAGACAAAGTAACACAGCAGATACCCTGGGAAAACCCTCCTCTTGAGGGAGAAAAACCCAGCAACAAAGATCTCTCTTATATATATTAAGCAATGACAACAGTTCACTTTACAATTAGGTCTAACTCAAGACCAATATTCAGCACTTGGCAAGATGCAATAACAAATATCAAACTAGCACTTCATATGAGAGTTTACAACCTGTCCTTAGATCAATACGCAATCTGATCTTGAAGTACTGAGGAGAATTCACACATGACAGAGTATAGACCTACAGAAATTCACACCTGGCAAACACTGAATACAGATTCGCACCTGCCTGATACTGAATACAGATCTACCGAAATTTCACCTGCATGATACTTTGCACTGGATGGTCTTCAATCTGTATGATCTCCACATTGTATGGAGTTCGCACTGAGTGATGTATTAGCGCTGTATATGTTCACCCTGTGTCTTGTATTCGCACTTGAATAATATATGCGCACTTGATGATACAGAACTTATGTGAATAACCAAACTGATCTGCATTTCTTACAATGGACGAATCAAAGTGTATATATACAAATGAATGGGAGAGACACATCCCTTCAAATACTTCATGTCGGCCTCTATTCAAAAATCGTGACTCTAAGATATGATGTCGCTCCAAGAAATCGCGACTCTTCTTTAATGAAAGTCGGCCTCAACAAATAACCTGTATCTCTTTATTTGTTCGTGGCTCTTTGAACATATGTCGGCCTGAATGAATATTCACACCTCTTCCCAAGAGGTCGGCCACCTATAAAATCGTATCCCAAGAAGAATGAAGTCGGCTCCAATTAATAAACAAATATTAATTGTCTTCTAATAAAAGATCAAGATAAATTTGCATCTTCTCATGTCGGCCATACTATAAGATGAAGATAACACAAAAATAACGAATATAAATTAAATAGCCAACGGCTATCATTTAATTTATGTTCTCTCAATAGGGCTGAGCTGGAAGGATCGACTGAAGCTGCTAAAACATTAACACTCCCTCTCAGCTAGGGAGAGAACTTCCAGCTGCACAATACGAGTCATCTCAATATGAGATCCATCAGCCATCATTGCCTGCAATCAGATATAAGGAGAAGGATATCACCTCAACGTGATGACAAACATCATGGCTACATCCATGTGTGAAATAACATATCACCTCATTGTGATATTGACCACCATGGCTACACCCATGTATGGAAAGGAGCTTATCACCTCAACGTGAAAGCATATCACCTCAATGTGATATCAACCATCATGGCTACACCCATGTATGGTATGTACAAGTGTTCATCACTTGCGTGATGTTGTTACCTCAACGTGACTTTCACCATGGCTCTCCCAGAGGGTGAAAACACAAGTACACAAGAAATCATCACAGACTCTCTCACGTGATGCTGTCATGGAGTCACACACATGACATCCACCATGACTCTCTCAGAGGGTGGAAACAAGGGCTTTCACCTCAAATTCCTCCGTCTCAGAGGAAAATGCATTAACAAGGCTCACTGATACTGAGACTCATACTCAGTCAAGGCTGGATTCTCCACCATACCAAGCTTATCTTGGAAGTACACAAACTTTATCCCGGCGAGAGGCTTGATGAGAATATCTGCCGTCTGCTCATCAGTGCTAATGTACCTCAATTGTACAGCCTTCCACAGTACCATATCTCTGATATAGAGGTATTTGATCTCAACATGCTTGGATCTGTCATGAAACACAGGATTGAAAGAAGGCTTCACACAACTCTGATTATCGCAATGGATAATAGTAGGCTCCATTGATTGTCCAAACAATCCTGCAAGGAGCTTACGAAGCCACACTGCTTCTCGAGTTTCCATACAAGCTACTATGTACTCGGCCTTTGCTGTACTCAATGCTACAGATGACTGTTTCCTGTTACACCAGGAAATCATAGCAGAACTCAAACTGAAGCAACTGCTAGAGGTGCCCTTATGATCTACAACACAACCATCTTCTATAGGTTCAGTAGGCTCCCTCTGAATCTTTAAGTACTTGGCCTTGCAACACTACAACCTTCACTTCTTCTCAGTAAGTTACAAAACTCCCTCTTGATCCCTGCTTTAGGACTTGCAGAGAAGACTTCTAGAAGTGAACTCCCTCTAGCCACCAACTCAGTCCAATGGCTGCAAGTTGTGACTTCATGCTTGATCATTTCTTCGGTTGGCATACCTTCCTCATAAGATGCTTCAATCTATTCATCGCTAAGCAATCTCTCATCACTTTCCTGCTTCTAGCTGTTCACAAAGCATTTAGAGAGAGATTACTAACAGTTTATGACTATCCAAAGAAATATCAAGACTAGAATCATACAAGGTTTACTTTCTCAGGTTATAGCATGAACACATAAGAATTTATGCATAATGTTAGAACATGAATAAGTAAATCATCCTGAAAGAGAAATATATCAAAAGATCAAGCTAAAGGGATAAAGAAACTCATCTTTATATAATTTTGATATAACTCTTTCATCTTTTACTCCTCTCAAGAGTGCCAAACTCAGCACAACAAAAAAAAACAATCTCTACAGATTTCTTGAATGCATTATGCGGTTAGCATGTAGAACCAACTCTCTCCAAGAGTTCAAGGTTCTATCACAGATCATGCATTGGAGAATGATATCGATGTGATCAACCTATCACAACGAAAATGCAATTCTCTTCTTCTTTTATTTATTTATTTTATTTCATCTCAAAGTCATACTCAAGGATCTACATGATTAGTATGAATCAACTCACAATTTGAAATATTAAAGGATCTTTATGTTAGAGATCACAATTACAATCTCTTTATACTAATCACACAAGATCCAATAAAAGATATAACTTAACAAACAAAGAATACTTATCTCTTTAAATATTCTGAAGGATGCAAGATACACTGATTTTAAGCACAGATCAACACACAACTTTCACGGTTGAACACAGGCCCATGACTTAGAATAGAAATTCCCTAGAGTCCTTCTGAGGAGAGGACTTATTCATATCTACAAATGAAGCATGTTGATTAGGCCTAGTTGGGCAATCCTTGGCGAAGTGCCCAAACTCATCACACCTAAAACATTGAATTTTGGACATATCCCTCTTCTTCTTGGATGGAGGTGCATCATCATTTCCCTTGTCCCGATTCCTCTTGAAGAATCCTTTCCTTCCATCTTTTCCTTTCTTCTTTGAAGCATGGGAGGTGAGAACATGAATGTCTTCATTCTTTGAACTTTGACCAACGCCTCTTGCCACCAACCTTGATTCTTCTTGAATGCAATCAGATCTTAGGCGATCAAACTTAGACAGTTTCGATCTTGCACTGATTCCTTGAATGAAGGATTCCCAAGACAAAGGCAGCCCATTGAGGGCAAGCATGGTTAAATCCTTGTCATCAACTATATTCGCAATTGTTGAGAGCTGGTCTCTCAAATTTGAAATCCTCATGAAGTATGCAGTGACAGACTCTCCCTTTGACATCTTCACATGATGCAATTGATGCTTTAGTGCAAGAGCTCGGCTGGTATTGTTGACTTCGTACATCTCTTCCAAGGTCTTGAGCATATCTCTCGCTATCTTCAACTTAGAAATGATAGGAACAATATGATCCTTGACAGAGTCAACCAGAATCTTCATTGCTTTGATGTCTTTCTTCAGCCACTCCTCTTCTTCTTCCTCCTCAGGTTCAGAAATGCTAGACTCCACGAAGTCACCCAAATCATTTTCACGCAAGGTGAGCATGATCCTAAATCTCCATGAAGTGAAATTAGACGCACCTTCGAGTCTATCTTCAACCTTCAAACCATTCACCATCTTGGCTGAGTAAGATAAGTGAGCAACATAAGGTATGCTGATTGGCAATAATCTGATCACGATCCTCAAACCCGCTCTGATACCATGTTAAATTTAGGTAAACAGATTAAATGCACAAAAAATAATTCAAAATCAGACAAAGTAACACAGCAGATACCCTGGGAAAGCCCTCCTCTTGAGGGAGAGAAACCCAGCAACAAAGATCTCTCTTATATATATTAAGCAATGACAACAGTTCACTTTACAATTAGGTCTAACTCAAGACCAATATTTAGCACTTGGCAAGATGCAATAACAAATATCAAACTAGCACTTCATATGAGAGTTTACAACCTGTCCTTCGATCACTACGCAATCTGATCTTGAAGTACTGAGGAGAATTCACACATGACATAGACCTACAGAAATTCACACCTGGCAAACACTGAATACAAATTCGCACCTGCCTGATACTGAATACAGATCTACCGAAATTTCACCTGCATGATACTTTGCACTGGATGGTCTTCAATCTGTATGATCTCCACACTGTATGGAGTTCGCACTGAGTGATGTATTAGCGCTGTATATGTTCACCCTGTGTCTTGTATTCGCACTTGAATAATATATGCACACTTGATGATACAGAACTTATGTGAATAACCGAACTAATCTGCATTTCTTACAATGGACGAATCAAAGTGTATATATACAAATGAATGGGAGAGACATCCCTTCAAATACTTCATGTCGGCCTCTATTCAAAAATCGTGACTCTAAGATATGATGTCGCTCCAAGAAATTGCGACTCTTCTTTAATGAAAGTCGGCCTCAACAAATAACCTGTATCTCTTTATTTGTTCGTGGCTCTTTGAACATATGTCGGCCTGAATGAATATTCACACCTCTTCCCAAGAGGTCGGCCACCTTTAAAATCGTATCCCAAGAAGAATGAAGTCGGCTCCAATTAATAAACAAATATTAATTGTCTTCTAATAAAAGATCAAGATAAATTTGCATCTTCTCATGTCGGCCATACTATAAGATGAAGATAACACAAAAATAACGAATATAAATTAAATAGCCAACGGCTATCATTTAATTTATGTTCTCTCAATAGGGCTAAGCTGGAAGGATTGACTGAAGCTGCTAAAACATTAACATTAGGGTTTTATGATTTTTTTGTGTTTCTGCTGTATATTTGCTTTTTTGTATTTTCTCAAATAAAATGCCAGGCAAGAACTAAAGAAATGAAAAATGCAAACTACTGAAATATATTACTGCAGCAAGATAATATATATTATCTATTGATTATTTTAAGCTTTTACACATAACAGCATACCCGGAGTTTGCTACAATCTTTTATATCAAATCTGGAAATTACTGGTAGCAAGTAGGAAACCCTTCAATAAATCGATCTGCTGCAACACAAGGTATCTCCACCTCAAAATCGACCCCAAAGGCCTCAATGGAGAGTGATGCCAAAAATGAAAGAAGATAAAGCCCAAAAAGCAAGGCGATTTGCCTTGGAGAAATCACACCCTGGCTGGAAGGAGGTACGGCTGGCTGCTAGACAGAAAGTACAGACTTGTCAAGAGTGTGTATTGATTATAGAATGCAGCCCTTAAGAATATTCGCCTCCACAATGAAGAATAGGCCCGAAAACCCTTGAAATATTTCTCCAATCTGCACAAACTTGACTCCTGGGTGAAGCCAACAGTAAAGCAATCTTTAGCTGATAGTTTCACAACCTCAGAATGCTGATACACTGAAGTAGCTACGCTCTCCAATGCTAAAACACTTTGGAAAATGCAGAAACCCATGTTCTTGTTCTCCAAACGCCAATGAGTTCATGAAATGAAATTGTCAAATGCAAGGGTACACGGGAACGCGTCCCCTAGGTATTTGCCCCCCGTCCCCGTCCCCGTGCCATTTCAGGGACAGGAAACGTGTAGGGGACGGCTGTCAGCCGTCCCCCAAAAGTCCCCGAAATTCGGGGACGTCCCCGATTAGAAGAAATGTCCCTCGACCGTCCCGGGGATGGCCAGCCGTCCCCTATTGCCCAGCAGCATATAAAACATAAAAATAAAAGTTTTTTTTTAATTTTTTCTTTTTTAAAACATTCCTTTGTGGGCCCCACGCCTTCCCAACCCTAATATGGCCACTTAAAACATTTTTTTACCTTCATTTGATTTAGTTATTTAAAATTGGCATGCGTAGTTACACTTTTAGAAATAGGAGACTCCTGGTTAAGCTTCCAAGACTCATATTGCATATAGCTTTTGGCCACCGCCCAGATTGACAACAGAATTATCTTCTAAAGTAAGAGATTCAACAAAATCTTCTCAATTGGCTCAAGAAGTTTCTCATAAATAGAAGCAAAAAGTTCTCACCAAAGGCTGATTCAGTCTTTGGTGATACCTATTCAAAAAAGCCAATATCTTCAAATAACCATGTCATTAATAGAAAAACTTTGGCTTTTTATGGAAGAATAGGCAATTTACATAAAATATATACCCTAAACTTCTCACATGTTATACTCCAAATACCATTTCAAAAAGAAGATAAAGATATTAGGGTCGTGGTTAAAGCAGGAATGTAATAAACGCGCCACTGAAATCACAGCCAGGTAGGTCCCAAAGCTTTATGTGAAATTCCATTTGAAGATTGATGCTCTCCAACCTTCAAGAGAGATCGGTATTGGAGCTTTACACTCCCTGCATTATCCAATGTTTTCACTACATACCTGATGTATTCCAAAGTTATTAGTTAGACCATAAAGATAAATTCTGAATACCTGGCACAATCCTAATGAACCTGTAATAATCTACCAAGTTTCCAAAGTCAAATAATGGTTAAAGGAAACCAACTCAGTCAATGGCTCATGTGGAGAATTTACCATCCATTCAGACACTGTGTTGTAATAACAGCCTCACGACCAACAAAGCGTTCTTAAATTTGATTGGTGATTGTTATGATTATCATTACTCATATGAATATCTTAAATTTGAAATTTCCCTATATTTTTAAAATTTATCTCTCTCCCTATATATATATATATATATATATATATACTATACAGCCGTCCCCCCATCCCCTAAAATCCCCTCAAAAATTTGTCGTCCCCGAAATGCGTCCTGCCGTCCCGCCGTCCCGGAAACTTGGTGGAACATAGGTCAAATGCTCAAAGATGAATTCGATTTCTTCTTTTCTGCTTATATACTCCCTTCAAAGAGGCCGAGCCCCATTTGCCTTTTTAATCATTTTAAAATGTTATAAAGTCTGCACTTTATAAATAAATAATAATCTCCTTGAAATTGGCGCCCAAGCTCTTAATTAAAATGGCCCCCTTTAATGATAACTGGACCCTCAAGTATAAAGTGCATGTAACGACCTATCCCATACGTGAAATAAAAATTCCTTAATTTTACATCATACAAATAAATGAAAACGAGTAAAAACCATTGTAACAAAATTTTTCTTTTCTTTTAATTGAAAATACTTTAACAAAATACAATTCAATGCCTTTCATTACATTAAATAACTTTTCCTTTTTAAAGTAAGCATCAGAGTAAGAATACATACAAGTACAATGCATAGCTCATTGAGCTTTTGAACAAATAGTAGTAAGAAGGTCCAGGAGTTCCGCCTTTCAAATCTTGGTTCATCAGTAGCCTGTTGTGGAGGAGAAACATCACTCGAGTGCTTTTCCGCCAACCACGGACTTATAATGCGGTCCTCCACACATCCATTATTCAATGGATGGCCCTCCCTTCGTCGAAGGGATTGGTTGAGTAATTGATACTGTTAACCAACTGAGCATAGTGGTGTGTCCTACATAACTAGATCCTTGTAATTCCTACAATCCCGAACTAGTATGTACTTATTGGATCACGGTGAACTGACAATGTAATCATCGCCCAATCTAAGAGGATGTAGGTACATTACATTACTTTGGCCAAAGTATTCTAGTTCAGTAAACGACTGAGTAAGTCATCTATCACTTACACTACTCAGGGCCGATTTGACTTAGGGCTATCTTACACTACGCATAGGCTTATGTCCTTCAATGGGTAATCAATCACCCCAGACTACCTACAACATTCTATCTACTTAGAAATGAAATAGTCTACAAGTGTCTTATACAATTCCTCCTAATCTTTATCCTAGGAGTATTTAAGCTTACCTCAGTTAACCTAATAACTTAAGCTGAAAAGACCTTACTTGACTCTGCCTTCATTTCAAACCTAGTAAATATTAACTATTACCATTGTATTCTCCTTATATGGAGACCATACAAAACATGCAATTTCATGCTACTATGCATTTTAAATTTCCTCATAAATTCCTTCACATAAATTCACTTCTCATGCACAATTAAGTAAACATTTCTCATAATTGCTCATTTTCCCTATATTCTAATTTACATTCAAGAAATGACCTTCAAACTTTGCACATATAGCAAACATAAAGAAATAGATATATTTCAATCAAAATAAAAGTTGAAGATAAAGAATGTTTCACGCCTGATTATGAGCTTTCCTTCAAATGACGCAATCCCAGTCTTCCTCTTAACACAAACCATCAATGTTGACAAAATTCTTACTCAGAAATTATACTCTCAATTGATGAATATACAACTGTATTGGAATAACTCAGACAATGGTGATAACAAACTAGTAATTCCTCTGTTCTTGGCACTCAAAATAGAAAATGATTTCAGAACAATGAAATTGTGGAGCAAACTCAAAAAAACAATAGAAATTTGGATTTTGCAAGTGATGTATGAAGAATGGACTAGGTGGCTATTTATAGAGCCCCAAGCCTAGCAATTTCTGCTCTTGTAGGCATGTAAATTGACAGAACTACTCCTTTGAATATTTCAAAATGAGATGTGGCGGATTTCCACACAAAATCACAGCTTAAAGAGGTGAATCGATTTCCAACATATCAAGAATGTTTCAACTTGCATATTGTTGTGACCTTTTTCACACATCGCCCCATTGCAAATGGGGACCCCCTAATTTTTGCTTCGTTTCGAACTTTTGGCTTGATTTTACTTAGTCTTCCTGTTGTCTCTCTCTCTCCTTCTGTCCCTTTTCTGCTGTTTGCCTTTCTGGGATGTGCCCGTCTTTGAGCTTGAATTGAAATTTTGGCTAAGTCTGTAGAATTAGGGTTTACACTTTCTCTGGTCAATCTAAGGTCAAATGAAGTAATCAAGTTGAAATCTAACCTTGGCGTTGCAGTCAGTATGCTTCGAGCAGGTTCCCAACTAAGTTTCATCGAATTCCGACAACTTACTATTTTTAGTAAGTGTTCAATTCAAGGCGTTCTCTCAACACTTTTGAAGTTTCGATCGTCACACTGCATCTAGAACATGTCAAGCTGCTCGTCTGCAAGTTTTGAGCTAGAACGAACAACTGTCTATTTTTAGCAAATTCAGCTTCCAAAGCAGATTTTAGGGTTTATATGTGAAGTTCTTCAATGCATGTCTGGAGATTCCTTTTGGGTTTTCTGAAACCTACACAGTGATATAACATACAAAATGAGACGACTTTCAGAATTCAACCTTCAGAGGCTATTTTTAGGGTTTGCATGTCGAAATTTTCTTTACATGTCTGGAGATTCCTTGTGGGCTTTTCGAGGGCTTTGCAGTGGTGTGACATGCAAAGCAAGATGATCAATTTTTAGAGACTTTCTATTTTTAGTAGGTCCATTCCGACAGTTGCCCAGCATATTAGAATCACAAACAGTGTGAAGTGCAACAGAAACGAGGCCAAACGGAGGTCATTTGATATACACGCAAGTCAAATTAGGGTTTCCAGCTTCGGGACCCAAAATGAGGGGTAAAATGCCAGAATTTTTGAAAACCGATGTATCCCATTGCGATCAACATCTTTCAAGCTATCCGCCGGTAAAATTTGAAGGCAATCAAAGCACTTACTATTTATAGTAAGGCATTCCAGAAACTGGCTAAAAATAGTAAACCAGCAGTAGGCGCCAGTGTGAACGGGCAAGTCATCCGATGAGGAGCACGTCATTCAAATTTCAAGTCAAACGGAGGTGTGGAGGTCTCAGAAACAGGCAGTTGCTATAAATAGTAAACCACCTTCATAAACATACTATTTTTAACAGGTCGGCCCGAGATAGCAGTATGAACAGACTAACAAGGTCATGAGGATCCTGTGGTTAAAATTTCAAATCAATCTGAGCTCCAGAAGAGGTAAAACCAAGAACTTACTAAATGTAGTAAGGCATGAACGGGCAGCTGAGGAAAGTTCTAAGTCTGTGAAATTGAAAGCTCCAGCATGAAAATGCGCCCTTGCAAGCTTGAAGAAATTGAAAATTTCTCTAAGTACGTGAAATCGAAAGCTCCAGCATGAAAATGTGCCCTTAAAGCTGAAGAAGTGATTGAAAAGTTTCTAAGTCCTTCAAATTTGAAGCTCAAGCCCCTAGATGCGCCTTGAATTGGAGGAGAGTTGATAAAAAAAAAATCTAAGTATTTTAAATTTGAAGCTCAAGGCCCCATATGCGCCCATGGAGAAGAGGAGGTCTTGAAAATTTCTAAGTCCAAATTTGAAGCACAACACCTCATATGCGCCTTGGGAAGAAGAGTAAGATCATGAAAGTTTTCAAGTGCTTGAAATTGAAAGCTAGACCCCCTATATGCGCCCTTGGGAGAGGATAGCATGGGAAATTATTCTAAGTGCTGAAAATTTGAAGTACCAACCCCCAAATGTGCCCAAGGTAAAGAGGGGCACTTGAAAAATATTCTAAATATGAAAAATGAAAGCACACCCTCTAAAATGCGCCTTAACTTAGAGGAGTTAGAAATTTCTCTAAGGCATCAAAATTGAAAGTTCACTATCTTATATGCGCCCAAGAAGTTGAGAAGGCAAGAAAATTTTCTAAGGCATATGAAATTGGAAGCAAACCACCTCAAATGCGCCCAAGGTAAAGGAGAGTTGATAAAAAATTTCTAAGTATTGAAAGCTAGAAGTAGGCCTAGCTAAGTGCGCCCAAAGTCAATGGAGGAACCTAAAAAAAATTTCAAGTGATGAGAATTGAAAGTTAAAGGTGGTAAATGCGCCTTAGTTTGGAAGGTGCCTTGAAGTTGGTCTAAGTATTGTAAAATGGAAGCTTGCCTAGGTAAATGCGCCCAAGGAAGAAAGAGATACTTGGAGTTTTTTTCTAAGTGTTCCAAACTTGAAGTAGCTTCTCCTAAATGCGCCCTTGAGAGCGAATGAAAGATGAGTTGATGTGAAAATTTCTAAGTGATGGAAAATGGAACCTCAAGGTGGTGAATGCGCCTACACTTGAAGAAGCATGGGAAAAAAATTCTAAGTGTTTGAAAATGAAAGTGCGCAGTGTCAAATGCGCCCATTAAGGTGATAACTTGAGGATTGTTGTTGAAAGTTCCTGTTGCCCCCCTAAAATGCTCCCAACTTGGAAAAGAAGGCTTGACAATTTTTTAAGTTATAAAATTGCCTGACCCCTAGCTATATGCGCCCAAAGGTGTTAGCTCTTTGAAAAATGCTAAGTATTGAAATTCTACCTTCTCTAGAGAAAGTACGCCCAGACTTGAGAGGATGATGAAATTTATTAAGGCATGTATGCAAATGGCAGGAGAAGGTCCAAAATGCGCCCAACTAGCAGGAGAATGAATTTGAAATTTTCCTAAGTGTCAAAAGGCAAGAAAATTCACTCAGATGTGAAGAATAAGAATAGACTTTGATTGACAAATATTTTTCTAAGGTTGAAATTCAAAAAATTAAAAGTACCCCCTTCATTTGTAGACACATGAATTTGACACGTTCTGAAGGGAATTTTCTTCTGGGTATTGGACGTCTGCGATGAGGAATGCATTTCAAAGTCTTCCACAGCTTGCCAAGGATTCCGTGGTGAAGATTTTTGATGGGCACTAGATTGATAAATTTTCTAAGGGGAAAATCTAAAAATCTTCTAGGGCAAGGAATAAATGATGACTAGATGATTTTTTATTAGGTTCCTGATGAAAACATTTTTTCTTGACCCAGAGTCGGATGAAATGTCAGAGTAAACGCCTCAGCTGGAAAAGTGAAGAGGATGCAGTTGAAGCTAAGATGATTTTAAAAGGGGCATCTCTTAAATACACCCTTGAGGAAGATGAAATTTGTCTAAGACATTGAAATATGATGCACAGGTGTTTTATGCCCCAGCCTACAGATGTTAAAAAAAAAAATCATGAAGAAGGCAAAAGTTGTGCTAGAGAAAATGATGAACTCTATCAGATGAAGAGATCACTCGAACATTGAGATCAAGTAAGTGAGGTAAATTTATATCATGAAGTGTTTTGATGCTTTTCCTTTTGTTTGTTTTGCAGGGTGAACGTCGAGGCCAAAGCATGATGACTTGAATTGATGAAGCACAATGATATTACAACCTTCGAAGGGAGATAAAGTTATGAGTTTCAAGCTCTTCCATGAGATCTTAGTTGCACCCAAAACATGAAAAAAGAAAAGTTGCAAGAAATGGCCAAGTGTTGGAGTTTCTCCTCGAAGACCCAATGTGCACCCAACGCAGTCAGGCGGGTGGCAAGGAAGAAATGATCAAGTACGGGATGGGGAAAGATGGGAACCCAAGTGTTAATGGTCACCATCAAGTATTTCAAAGTTGAAAAACGACATCAAGGAGGAAGATCATCGTCAAAACAGCTGAACGTGCCTGCCGTACCAGTGCAAGAAGTTGAAGCAATGTGAACGCGTCTATGAACAAGAATCTTCTAGAAAGATGGGGGCCATAAATTTGCTCATTGATTACCCCACTCCTCTTGGTGGCGGTTTTTAGGGTTAGGGCTTATGTGGCTCAATCTGAGCCCTTCATTTGATTGTAATTTGGGTCGTCCATTGGACTTGGCCAGCTATATAAAGGGGCATCCCCCCTCATTTGTACCTCATTAGATGAGACAATAGAGATAGAGTAGAGAGACATCTTAGAAGTAGCATAGCGTAGATTGATAGAGTAGTTTGAAGAAGGAAAGTTTTTCCTTTAAAAACTTTGTAAGAAATTGTTGTGCACACTCTCTCAATTAAAAGAATTTTCATTGATGGTGAATTTCGTCTTTTGTTGTGAGTAGCTAGCAAGGTTTCTTTGTCCTTCTGATTCAAATAGTAGTTTGAAGTAGAGTAACTTTCATTTCATGCATGTAGATAACAATAATGGAATGTGGTGTTTGATCTAAGCAAGCTTCGCTTATCCATACCACTAGCAGGCTCACTGACGGTGTGTTCACCTTGTGTGGTCAACTGGAAACATTGTGGACCTAACTCCAATCACAGTTTGAATGATGGTTGTTGGCGTCAAATCTAACACCTCTGGAGTGCAGGTTTGTACGGACAGCTATGTACACTACGCAATGAGTGCTCTTCAAATTAGGAGGGGAAGCTCCCTCATTGTGCTGGAATGCATGGAAAAGAAAAGTAATCTAAGTCCTATCTTTTTGTTCTCAGCTGGAAGAGGCACAAGGTTAAGAAAACCAAACGTTGCAGCTAAGGATTTTCTGGTTTCGCAGATCATTAACTACAACTAAGCTAACTACTTAAATCTATCCAGTTTCCTCAAGAAAACAGAGCATGAGGAAATGGAGCAGGGATTGACTATCGGACGATAAACGAGTTTAGACTCTCTACTTGAAGGTAAGGTGGCGCAACTATCATCTCAATCTAAACAAGTTTATTGGGCACAAAACAGATTTAAGAATTCACCAAGATGATCTTATGAAACCCTGTGTGGCATAACACTTGATCAAAATAGTAAAAACTTCACAAAACAGCCTTTATCATTACAATCTCACGAAACCCTATGTGGCATAACCTTTAATTATAATGATAAAGATTCACAAAACAGATTTATCACCGTAACTTCTCGAAACCCTATGTGGCATAACGATTGATCACAATGGTAAATAGACATAAAACAGATTTATCATCTCAATCTCTTGAAACCCTATGTGGCATAACAATTGACCTCAATGGTAAAGATGTTCAAACAGATTTATCTATGGGAGGAATTTACCACGCCAATCTTATGGAACCCTATGTGGCATAACACTTGATCAAAGTAGTAAAGACTTCACAAAACGATTTTATCATCACAATCTCACGAAACCCTATGTGGCATAACACTTGATTGAAATGATAAAAGATTCACAAGACATAAAGAATCCACCATTACAATTGCATGAAACCCTATGTGGCATAACACTTAATCATAATAGCGAAAACACATGAACAAATACCAAAAGAGCAATATTGAGGGCAAGGTAGGCGCAGCATATATTTCTCTCTCAAGCAAAAGTTAATTACAAATGAGCAAAAGCTCTTATTTATATACATCAAGGTGTAGGGAACCCTAAAATCACCTTGTGTTAACTACAGTCTCGCAAATGCATGCAAGATTAATTATTAAACCCTAATGAAGTAAACTATACAGTTAACTGGAAAGCTACCATCAGTTAACCGGAACAACTAACCTAAATGGACCATGTGCAAGCATGCACGTCCTTATTTAAAGCAAAGTTAACTGGCCACTACCTTCAGTTAACTGGAAACCCTAACCCTAACTCTTGTGATGATAATTCCAAAGATGAGATAAGCATGTGTTAAGTCAGCAAGTAAACTCAAGACTGAAAGTCGAGTTAACTGCTGCTCATGACTCAACCCTCAAAATTAACTGCAGGTTCCAACTGGCAGATCACTCCATGTCATCTCGGTCTTAACACTTCGACCAAGAACTCATCAATTTCTTTGTCATCTGGCACTTTGATACTGTCTAAAGCAATAATCTGTCTCTTCAATTCTTTGTCGCCCTCTTTTACTGTATGCATGCATTCTTTGATATCTTCAGCCGCTTTCTTGAAATTAACTGAAATTACTGAAATGTGATCCAACATAGACACCATAGAATCTCTATCAAGATATCACGAACAAGCTTCTGAAACTCAGTTTGTACAGCCTCGAGATCAGCTTAGGTACCATCTTCACGAAGATAATGGTACGGGATTTGAGTGATTTTGGCAGCTCCGTAAATGAAGTGGTGGCCTCTATTTCTTCTGCAGCTTGACGCTTCTGATGCAATCATGAATTAAGACTAATTTGGTCTTGAATTCGGTCTAGTTGAACTGTCTTCTGAAAAACTTGCCCGTTGACTGTGAACACGGCTATGTTCTGACAACTTTCTCCAGAAAGCGAAAATGGCCCCTGGGTGAGGCTAAAAATAGCATGTCGGAGGATAATTTTCACCAAAAATTCTGAGACATGGGTTTTGTCCGGAAAATGATTCTAAGACAACCCACAACATCAGAATTGCGAAAAAATGTCGTTTAGCTTGACATGCAAAGACTCTTCAGTCGAGAACTGCAGGGGTTCTAAAGCTTCTCGGGGCAATTTTTCTTGAGAAAATCTGGAACATGGGTTTTATGCATAACAGAATTCTGAACAAACCCAAATGATGAGATTTTCAAAAAAGATGTGATTTTATCCCACATGTAAAGAAATTCTTGGAAAAAAAGCACAGAGCTTCAGAATGAAGGCTACGGGGCGATTTTCTCAAAAAAATCTAAGACATGGGTTTTGCTGCTGATGCTGAAATATGCGAACCCAGATGATCAAATTCTGAATATGTGTTGATTTCTTTGACATGCGAAGAAAGTACCTAAGGTGAGAAATAGAAGAAATAAGACAGAAGATAGAAAGTTTTGCTTGTCTGCTTCTGAAAAATCTGCAAATCTCTTCTTTGAAACTTGATAAAATCTGCATGCAAAACGAAAATAAAGTCTAGAATCGACTTCCTCTGAACAATCTGAACTCGTTGCTTCGAAGAACGCTGAAATCGGACACCTATAGCACCTTCAGCTTGCTGGTCGCTCAAGAAGAATATGAGCTTCAGAGCAAAAGATGATGCAATAATGGACGCCATTGCTGAAATGAATAGACTTTTATTAATGAAATTCGTACAAAGCATGAAATCCTTGAAAAATGGCGCTTGGCTTCTTATTGGACCCCATCTTAGTTAACTGAAACTCAGATATGCTAAATAAATAGCCATGCATTAGGGTTTCCCTTTCGACACTTCAGTTAACCACTCTATGCGAGTTTGACTTCAGTTAATCATCTTCATTGAATTCGCCATCCTTCAAACTTGCTTTGGATTCACCAAATTGACCTAAGGCGTACCCTTTAGATAACTTCAATTAGCAATCAAGAATGAGATAAAGAATTCGCCACATTCATGCAATAATTATGCTAAATATAGCGACCCTTTTGGAAGTTCAGTTGGCCTTCAAGAATGCGCCAACTTCATGCTTTAATCAAATATAATCTAAATATAGCAACCCTTCAGAACTAAAGTTACCATTCCCTTGAAAAGTGTGCCATCTTCACCAATTCATGCTTCACTTTTCAAAAACTAAAAATAGCGACCCTTTTCATGAGTGAAGTTATCAACTTCAAATTCGCCATACTTCACTAAAAATGCTTCATGCTTCACAAAATAATGCTTCATGCTTCAATTCGTCCCTTTTGAACTTCAGTTGACATTTAATGAAGCATCATCTTCACTAAAATCTTCACAATTTCAACCAAAATCGCCATGCATGCAAACTTCAGTTGACATTCAGTAATAATCTTCAGTTAAGTTAACATGCAATCAAGTTAACTCAACATGCAAGATAGTTAACTGAACATGCAAACTAGTTAACTCAACATGTGAACTGAAAGATCACTCAACATGCCAATCTACGAACTGAAGATGACAACCCAGAAACCGTTCAGTCTAACTGCAGTCAGAACTCCAGTTAAGGCATCCATTCAACTCTCTTTCAAAAACTCAACTTTGAACTCTCAAACGAATTCCAGACTCAGCCAAATTTCATGAAAATTTAAGCTAAAACCTCTGTCGGGACCTCTGTTCATCTTCTGACACTAGTTGACTAACTTCTCCGATTGACTAGCTGACAGGTGCATCGCAGAGCTAAGTAAAAACTAATCAAAAGATATCTTGAGACTATACGTCATAAAACTGGCATTTGAAGGCTCAAAAATCCAAGCGCCTTTTTGAAAAGCTGCGCTTTTTCTCAGACTTAGTCAAATTTTGACTTCTGCATTTCGTACGAAGGGAAAAACAAAATCCTTCATAACTTCTGTTTTATCAATTTTCAGGACTGGAACTCAGGTTCACTGCGTAGCCGACCTCATTCTGCACAATAACTGCAAAGGCACATTTCCCAAGAAAACGACGATGAGGGGTGAAAAACAAGGGCCCTTTTGAGAAGCTGCAGTTACACTCTCGGACTTAATTTCACCGAAACGACAAAAATAATATAAACTCCATTGCAAGGCGAGTCATCCTCTGAATTGACGGAGCCGAGGCAGGTAATAACAAGGACACATTGAATATCGATATCATGGAAAGAAAGCATTAAAGGCTTGAAAAGCTTAAAGAGCGCTTTCTCAAAAGTGTGCGCTTTTCTGATCAAGGCAATTCACGCCTAGTTTTTTGTCTTTCCTCCGTCCCTCCGACAAAACAAGGTCCTTGACAGGCGGGTTGATCGCCGCTTTGGATGATGACAAAAATCTCTGGAGGTGACAAACCCTAAAAACAGGATCCGGGCCTCTAAAGATAGGGCTTCATTTGAAAGTGCTCCCTTCTCCGAGATAGAAAAATTTTGATTTTTCATCTTGATTTCACTTTTCTTTAAATCTCTTCACGACCATAGTGACATAGACACCAACTCCATATTTGAAAACCCCAAAAACAACCTTTTGACAACACTTTTAACAAGATTAAGAATCAATTAAGCAAAATGCCTTAGTGAAGCAAAAATTTTGGTTTTGGGTACAACAATGGTATGCGTCGTTGTGATGGTATCTTCATGTCAAATGGTGGTTTGAATATCTTTAGTCACCTCCCTCGAAGATTGCACTGACTCCGTGGAAGCTGTCTGATGCAAGGCAAAGCGAAGTTCAGTTGAAGTTTGTCGAAGTTGAGCTCCATATCCCGCACTTAGAGTAGAATCTAGAACCTTCTTATCCCTACACCATTTTAAATTCAGTACTTTCTAGTTAGAATAGGAAACCCGTGCTTCATTGATAAATCTGTCGAATTGTGAAAATCCCTTTCTCTACTGTTGAACAATTCCATAAGTCCCCTTGAAATACCAGCAAATCACATCGAGCCAACTAAGACTATTTGCATTGAAGGAACCTTGGAGTTGAACGCACGAACTCTCTCACAATCTTAGCGTGCTGGATACTTTGATCAAGAGAGAATAGGGTAGCCGTTGGCGACTTTATTCTGCGTTGGTGTGGTCATGAAAAACACATCAACACATGTTAAAAATGGAGGGACGACACCTACAGGCGTCTCCCCAAATATGGCGCAATTTATGAAATATGGCGGGTTTCTATCTTGCAGAAAAAGTCATGGTGCCTCTTTCAAACACCTTGCTCATTTATAGGCTAAGTCGACCCATTTCATTACTGCATTTGAATCCTTCAGACTTCCAAGTGCGCAATATTCAAGTGTGTATTTCTCAGTGCCATATTTTATTTTCACACATTAGCATTTCAAAAGTTTGAAAAGTAAATATTTTGATTTCCAATAGTTTGAAACATTAACATTTCAAGTGGTAGGGAAATATTTCAATTTCCCATGTTTCAATGATTTAAATTTATAAAAACAAGAATAGCTCGATTAATGGTTGATGATAAATAATCGTTTGAAAGATATTCATCAATTTCCATAGTTTAGACTTTAATATTCACTCCAAGTGAGATATAATCTTTTATCCACTTTAAGAGATTTATAATATTAAATTATCTATATATATATATATATTATTTTAATATAATATATATACATATATTTTCACAATATATATTTATATTTACATGTATATATATGTATTTATGTATATATCGTTTAGTAACCATATCGTAATCCGATATGTACATATATACATACATGTATATTGTCATGTCCCCAAGATTTTGGCACTAAGATAAAGCATTGAAATACAAATAAATAAATAAAATATTAAAATACAAATAACAAATCAAATAAATATTAAAATATAAATACGAGTAATCATAATTTAAATATTATAATAATCATCGTAGATAACATTATAATTATAATACAAATATCATACTATGAAACAGAATAATTAATATTACTAATTATAAATATCATAATAATAAAATAATATTCACAAGAATGCAATTATGATACAATTGTCATAATGAAACAATTAATATTTGTAAACATCACAATAATAAAATAATAATAATAATAATAATAATAAATCTGAAATTAAGTAGTATTGATTCCTAAGATATATTATTTACCATTAAAAGGCAGCATTATACCAAAAGCCACGATTGAGTGGGGAAGCAATCATTATTAAACCAAACAATGCATCGATTCACTTTAAGAACAGAAACTACTAAAAAGACACGTCCCATAGCAAATCATGGATATTTAAAGGATGTGCAAGAACTTCCAAGGGGCATCGTGGAAAGGAGGAAAAAAACATTATAATCAGAAAGAAACAATAAATCTCAGTTAGAATATTAATCTGAAATCATCAGGTGGAACAAAGGAGAGGCATCGAATAAAATGAGAAGGAAGTAAAACGAAAATACGGAAGGAGTATCTTCCACAATCTGGTAGTCATTCCAAAAACATTTTATCACTAATACCCAAGATTGTGGCTGGAGGAGAAGACGGCTATCAGCAGATCAATGAATAAGGTAAGGAATAAATATTCATACTACAGATAGTATGTAAATAATAAATAAGAAATAAAGATAAATACAGACAGCGTATGATCACATTCTGATTTATTGTAAAATGCAGTAAATAAATATAGTAAGTAAATTATATTATAAATAAACAACCACAGTTTATGATGAAATTAATAAAGAATAAATAAAATGATATTAAATGAATGGATTAAGAACATGGTAAAGGTTGGAGTTGGAGATATATGTTTAATATATATATATATATATATATATATATATATTAGACATAAGAGGTTCTGAATATTCATATATAATTCAAATGTTGCTAAATATATTTTGGTAATGGTTAAGTACAGAGACTCATAAACACCTCATAGTAGGGGAGGGGACCATACAAATTATACAAATAATATATAGTTGCAGTTGTCCAATAATAAGTAATAATGACTCTATTATGATAAATGGTATAGTAGAATATCATCTTTGAAATCTTGACAGACATTGATGTCTGCCTAATGTGTTAGTGAAATTATATAGAAGAGCTAATCATAAGTGTGATAAGGCAGAAATAAATAATCCTTTGACAAGAAAATGGAATATTTATATCGTCTTGACCCTATTAGATGCTATCACTGAAACTTACCGATCTTTAACATTTCTAATGTCTTTCCGAGAAACACTTGAGTGATAGATTCAGGTCAAAGTACCTCTGCTAGGAAGGAGTCATTTCAGATGGTGAAGAAGAGCCTCAGCAGGTCAAATCCAAGTAAGAGTAAGTATTCAGAGGTAAGTACTCTCAATTGACTAAAGAGCATTAAGGATGATATAATCGAATTTGAGTTATTAGGGACAATGGTTTATAGTGTAATAACTTACCCATTTCTCGTTAGACTAAATATCAGTGAATGTAATGAACCACTCCAATCTGTGATGATGGGTGAATTCGGTTAAATGTAATATGATAGCTAATGCATAGAGATTAAATGACACTTTCCAATGTATGTTATTTGTCAAGCCACAATAATATTGCTCACAGCAATTATTGTATCTCATGGAGCTTTTATGACTCTACCCTGAAGGATAGAATTCAGGCTTCGACTCTTTCTTGCTAGCGCTCAAAACGGACTGTGCATTTGTGGAGGGGAAGAGCTGGTAAATTGCCCACTGATGTAGGATCCCAAGATGGGTGGAACACCTTAAGGGAGTCCACTTTGAGATGCGTTCACGCACCCCTTAACACAGTAAATTTTCGTCCCATGAGGCTAGGAAAGAGGAGACAAGGCGAAATTCTATTCCAATCAGGAGAAGAAGTCATAATTGACCATGTTAATTTACGGTTTAGATGATAATGCCTTTTGATTGATTTATTCGTAAGATGTAATAATCTAATCATGAACAAGAAATTATGTGCATTTTTATGTCTCTAATATGGGGACATTACATATATGTAAATTACTAGGCAATAATAACATAATATTATTTATATCCACAAATAAGAGGTAGCGTGTGTATATATATACATGTATATACTTGTATATACTTCAGTGTACACATATGTGTATGTTTATCACATCGACACATACGTATGAGCATATCCATCTTCCAATCATACATCTGTATCAATATGTTTATACATATGGATACGTGTACATACTATATACATGTGTATACATATTCACTCAACCTATTCACTTATATTCATTCAAGTTATCCTCACAATGATCGTAATACAGTAAGTCAGATATACAAATAAACATCACTCACAAAGCACAAAGAAGTAAACAAGACTCCTAAAGCCTATGGATGACTTATCAAGACCAACATAACTGACTTGGTTCCTCACAACCTATAATGACGTGTGTGTATGCTCAGATAGTTAACATTACCGATTAAACGACCAAGCCCCTCTCCCAAGTGATATTTCCCCTTCGCCTGGAGGAATGGTTCGCATACCTACATCCACTGACATAAACTCACGACAGTCAAACGTTCACAATAATAGCAATATACATAAACTTCACAAGATAAATCAACATGATTCATTAACATCCTTATGCAGTATTTCACCATGAATAACATCAATAGCAACAACATGAAATGAGACAACCACTAAATGTAAAACACTCATATTGATAACAAGGTGCAACATATCTTATTCATTCACAAAATTCTCTTTTACAATCATTTATTCCCTATGCAGTACTAATATCTTAGTAGCTATACAATCGGGATGTAACAGTGCAAATATAATGTTAAAATATAACATTAAAAATATTAATTATTATTAAAGTGACCTTTAATAATAATTAAACATCATAACTTAGGCATAAAACCTTATTTCTCCAACCCAACTGAATATTGGGATCGACACTGCCAATATAGCCCATCCAAGTGCCTTGCTATAAATAGAAACCCTGGCAGAATGACTTACTATAAATAGTAAGTATGACAACTGAGTCCTAAAACCTCTGCATAAGCGAAGCTTGAACTTCACTGAACTTTGGAGAAGGATTAAACCATCAACAAACCAAGTTTCTGCCACAAAAGACCCTCTATCCAATCCCATTAGCCTATGAGGGTCAACTGATAGGCTAATCCTACTGACAACTGGTGTCTAACTGGAAGGGGACATTATAGTCCACCCTCCCTAAAATTGCTTGTCCCCAAGCAATCTCAACTTCGGATGTTGCAAAATCTCCTCGCTCTCCTAGGTAGCATCCTCAACCGGCAAGTCCTTCCATTTAATCAAATACTCCCTGATGACCCGTCTCCACAACTGTCTCTCTCTAACATCTAGGATGGCCTCAGGCACTAGAATCTATTTCCCCTCATCACAAGGGTGGTAAGGTCGTGGAAAGAACAACACGATGTCCTAATGCCTTCTTGAGGCGTGGCACATGAAATACATTGTGTACCCTGCTATCTGCCGGTAAATCCAACTCATAAGCCACCTCGGCTACCCGTCTGATGATTCTGAAAGGGCCATAATATCGTGGCTTGAGTTTCTCTGCACCACTCTTCTTAAGAGTGGACTGTCGATAGGGCTGCAACATCAAATACACCATATCCCCTACCTCAAAAGAACGCTCAACTCTCTTCTGATCTGCATACTGCTTTTGTTGATTTTGTGCCTTCTGAATATTCTCACGAAGAGCCCTCATAATATCCTGGTTCTCCTACAATAGATCCCCAGCACTAGGCACTCTACTGTCACTCAGCAGTAAGTCAAGAAAGCTAGGTACCTCATAACCATACAAAGCCATAAATGGTGTCATCTGAATTAATAAATGGTAAGTGGTGTTATAACAATACTCACAGAGGTACATCCACTTCACCCACGCCTTTTGCTGCCCTGCAATATAGTTCTTGAGATATCCCTCCACCCATTTATTTACAACCTCTGTCTAGCCATCCGTCTATGGGTGATAACTGGTGCTCGGAGTAAGCTCTGTCCCACACAGTCTGAATAGCTCCTACCAAAAATTACTCAAGAATCGACTATCCCTATCACTAACAATACTTTGAGGTAACCCATGCAATCTGAATATCTCACGGAAAAATAACTCTGCTACCTGTGTAGCTAAATATGTAGCTTCTATCGAAAAAAAGTGAGCATACTTTGTGAGGCGATCAACAACTACATAGATACAATCTCTACCCTGGGCTTTCAGCAAGCCCGTAATAAAATCCATAGACAAGCATTCCCACTTCCAGTTAGGAATTGGAAGTGGCTGAACTAACCCTGTAGGATAGGTATGCTCCTGTTTATTTTGCTGACAAACAACGCACTCCCTGACATACCGAAGAACATCTGACTTGAAACCTTTCCAAGTGAAACACTCCCGTATCTGCCTGTAAGTTTTGAAATACCTGGGATGTCCTACCATGGGCACATCATGAAAGGTCCTCAATGCTGTGCTCTTCATCTCTGATATTGGGGTCAAAAAGATCCTCCCTTTGTAAATGATAAGATCATTTACAACTGAATATTTGTTGTCCTACACTGAACCCTCAACTATGCCAGAAACCCAAGAGTCTTTGGCATACTCTGCTATAATCAAATGTCTCCAATCCTCTGAAATCTCAACCATGGAGCTCAAATGTGGTCGGCGAGACAAAACATCAGCAACAACATTCTAGGTTCATTTGACATAAACAATGTCAAAGTCATAAGACTGCAATTTACTTCCCCACTTCTGTTGATGATGATTGAGATCTTGCTGCCCTAGGGAATGTCTCAGGCTGTTATGATCTGTTTTAACACAAAATTTGCTACCCACAAGGTATTTCTTGAATTTAGCCAACGCGTGCATGGTGGATAACATTTCCTTGTCATAAATGTTGTAGCTCCTCTCCGGTCCCCTTAGCTTCCTGCTCTTGAAAGCTATCAGATGCTTGTCATGTATCATGTATTGCGCCAATCCCTTCACCCGAGGCATCACAATGAAGCTCGAAGGGTCTAGTAAAATCTGGTAATGCAAGGACAAGACAAGAAGTCATCAACTGCTTAAACTTCTCAAAAAACTCCTGTGCCTCAAGAGTCCAAACAAACGCCCCTTTCTTTGTTAAGTCTGTAAGTGGTGTTGCATGACGTGAGTATCCACTGAAAAAATCCGCGGTAGAAGCCACACAAGCCCAAAAATCCTCTAAGCTGAGTAAGATTCTCAAGAGTAGGCCACTCAATGATAGCTCTGACCCTGTGAAGATCAATACGAATACCCTCTGCACTGATAATATGGCCCAAGTACAACAATTTAGTCATGCTCGAATCACATTTGGATTCCTTGGCATACAAGGACTCCCTATCAAGAATACCTAGCACTGTATCCAAATGGGCTATATGCTCCTCCCAAGTTTTGTTGTATACCAAAATGTCATTATAGAAGACTAGTACAAACCTCCTCAGCTGTGACTAAAAGACCCGGTTCATAGTGGACTGAAATGTGGCAGGGGCATTGGTTAGCCCAAATGGCATAACCACAAGCTCAAAGTGTCCACAATGACATCTGAATGTCGTCTTCTCAATGTCATGTTCTCTGACCCTGATCTAGTGATAACCCGATCTCAAATCTACTTTTGAGAAGTAACAAGTACCATGAAGCTCATCAATCAACTCGTCAATCTGAGGGATGGGGTACCTATTCTTGATTGTCCTTTTATTCAAGACACTGTAGTCAATGCACATCCGAAGGGTACCATCCATTTTCTTCACCAAGACTACTAATGAAGCAAAAGGGGATTTGTTGGGTCTAATGTGCCCCATAGCAAGCAACTCCTTAATTGTCTTTTCAATTTCATCTTTCAGCCGCTTGGGGTGCCTATAAGGAGTGATTATCATGGGTTTGGCACCCTCCTCCAATTCTATTATGTGCTCAATCCCTCTGTCTGGAGGCCTACCAAGTGGAATATCGTTGAACACCTTATCATATTTAATTCTCAACTCCTGTATTTCCGGTGGATAAATTGGCTTTTGCTGCCCCTCCTGTGATGGCATCAACATACACTCAGCTGCCCACTCAATCATGTCATGGCACATGAGTCTCTCCATTCTCCTAAAAGATATCATCCTGAAATTGCTATCTCTAATGGATTTCAACACGAGTCTTCTCATCCACCTTGAACCTCATCTCCATATCACGCAGGTTAAGGGTAAACTCTCCTATGTCATGAAGCCATTTCATCCCTAAGACCATATCAATATCTCCCATATTCACCACATAGAAATCTGCCTTAAATTCAAAATTATTTCAACGCATAGGGAGGTCTGAAATCATCCTGTCACACTTAAGAGTGTAACCATCTGCAACCTTCACTCTTAAACCTTCAAAATCCTGTGTCTATATCCCACGCCTCTCAACCAATCTAGCATCAATAAAGTTATGTGTGGCACTTGTATCAAGCAAAGTAATAATCTTTTGTCCAGCTAAGACCCCACACATCCTAAAGGAGCCTTCCCGTTGTATGCTAGTGATACGTGCCTCTTGTAGCTTCACTTCCCTTTCATCATTAAACTCATGTTCAGACTTCTCTACCTCATTTTCAAATTTTTTTGCCCTTGAATCCTCTAGATCAGATTGTTGGTTTGATTTTTCAGATTCAGAATCCTCATAGAATGCCCACATTATTCGATTAGCCTTGCCCTTAGGCCTCAAAGGACAATCATGTTTTGCATCATATGGCCTTTTGTAATAGAAACAAAGCTTTTTCTTACGCAAATCATTGAGTGTTTTTGAGTCTAATGGGGCTACTGATTTTCCTTTTGAATCTGAATTTTCCTTATTCTTGGAGAATGACTTGTTGTCCCTAAATGAAGAGGATCCCTTAGATGCGAACTTGCTTTGTGGGGCTGCAAGTTCCATGCTTCTAGCCTTTTCATTGCCTCCTAAAGTGTCCGGGGATCAAAGGCTTTTATCCATCCTCTCAAAGGTTCCAATAAGCCCTCAATAAACAACATGACTAGTCTTCTTTCGGATATGTTGGGAACCATAACCGATAGCTTCTAAAAATCACCAATGTAAGCCTCTAAACTC
Source organism: Sequoia sempervirens (assembly GCA_007258455.2). NCBI lineage: Eukaryota > Viridiplantae > Streptophyta > Pinopsida > Cupressales > Cupressaceae > Sequoia > Sequoia sempervirens. The sequence continues at coordinate 1,066,039,797 of VDFB02271358.1, read as the reverse complement.
CCTACCTACTTGAGTTGAGCAAGGTCTCTGAAATATGTTTTTGGATCTTTCTTATTGAAGCATTCAATCAACCTATCAACAAACTCTTGATAAGAAATGATGCGGTTATGTTGCAACGTGACTATCCCATGGTACCACCAATCATGGGCTACTCCCTCCCAATGTAAAGTGGTATACTTGATTGCATCCTCCTCTACCATGGGTCGAAGAGTCAAGAAAGTATCTAGCTTGTGAACCCAGGCCTGTGCTGTGCTTTTACCACTACCATCAAATGTAGGCAATGTGAGTTTGTTGGTGGCGTGTTTCAGGTCTCTATTTTGATCTCTTGGTCTCCGATCTTGCCTTGCTCTGTAATGCTCTCTCCTTTGACTTACAAATCTATCAAACCTCATGCGCTCCCTAACCTGTGGTGTTAACAACTCCCATTGCTCATTAGCTGCCATGAGATTGTCTACAAACATTTCCTCTCCCTCTTCTTCAACATTTCCTTCTTCCGGTTCATTCCTCAAAAAGGTAGGACGTGTGTGTCTGTCTATGGTACGGGTGGACTCTTTGTGCCGTGGGAGTCCCAACCACACTCCTATTGTCATTTGGTTCATGATTTTGTCTTCTGTGAGGGTTCATTTGATGTAACATTGTTGTAAGTGCCCGCAAAGCATCTGCAACTTGTTGCTGCCCTATTGCCATGTTTCTCATAATCTCTCATGCTTCTCTTTCTTCATTGTTTGCCCCATTTCTAGCTTCATGTCCAAGTTCATTTTTGGGTGGGCTACCACCACCTCTGTCACCCATTGTGTTGGTTGAACCAACCTCAGTACCCCGCTGTCTTGCTGCTATTGCAGCTAAAAAGGTGTCATGTTCACGATAAGATTGTGGCCACTGTTATTGCTTTCTATCTTCCCTTGCAATATATCTTTTGTACTTGTCACTATGTTGCATCAGCGGAGCTGGATTCAAACCATAAGGTTGGCAAGAAACAAAAGCTCTAATACCACTGTAAGAACTCCAAGTTCTCCCACTCTGAAAACTCTATACTGCCAAAGGTGACTGCTGATTTTGATTTTGTTTGTTTTAGGGTTTTATGATTTTTTTGTGTTTTTGTTGTATATTTGTTTTTTTGTTTTTTTTTTAAATAAAATGCCAGGCAAGAACTAAAGAAAGTTATATGACTAAGGAGGACGCCAGAAAGTTATATGAAGACCAGTCTGAACTCTATGCCACAAACATTAACAAGTCATGGCTGGAAAAACCAAGGGCCTCTGCCAAGAAAATGCTCAAGAAGCTACTTCGTATAGACTTCGAGGACTATGGGGACATTATTTTATTGTTAAACAAAATAGCTGGCAATCCTCTAGGCACACCATTTGAGACGTGGATGTACTATTTCATGGATGAAATCACCTTTGGCGTTAGGATGTCCAACTGGTCCTAGATGATTAGTGATAATCTTGATGAGCAGCTAATCAATCTGGAAAGGACAAAATCATTCCACATGAGCTCCTATATCATCTATTTGTTGGCCAGGACTTACAGATATTTAGGGCTAATATGCAAAGGCGTAGTAGGCAATGGTGAGAATGAATTTAAGTCATATGACTGTTACCCGCAGCTGCAGCTCAGAGAGAAATCTCACTTCAGACGGGCAAATGATGCTTTTCTCATGTACATCACCAGAATACTCCGAGGAACTCACCAAAGGCTAACTCATGAAGTCAAAAGTCTGATCAACAAATATGGATCCTGGTTTATCCAGTTTCCAAGATTCACATACATAAGGATTCAGGGATTCACTGGAAGTCCTTACCGACTTCCAATTTATCCTACCGATAGGATGATCTTGCTAGAGGTCCTTAGACAGTTGGAGACTTACCAAAACATCCAACGGCCAAAGCAGAAGGCAGCTATCACTTCCCATTCTTCATTGGAAACATATTGGAGTCCTGTCCATCAACACAAGCAGCTAAAAATGCCAGGTTGGAAATACAATGGTATCCATTCACGACTTATTGGTCCAGGGCCAACTTTGACCCTCATAACCACATTCGAACCATGGATGGAAAAAGACATAAACATAAGTTAGACCTGGAGGATTTATGGGCGAATGTTGCAGACGAGTATGAAATCAAGAAAAGGTTATGGTCCAGAGTGTCAGTGAGTTTGATCAGAGCGACCAAACTTTGCCGAGTGCCTATCAGCTGGAAGATGATGGAGAGTATGTCCAACCGTGCTTCAATGAGAGCTGGCCTCTTCCTGCAATGAAGTGGTCAGAGCTTGAGCTTGCAAATTTAACCACATTAATGAGGTTGGTGATCAAGTATTCTCAGTGGTGGTGTTGTGACCTTTTTCACACATCGCCCCATTCAAGATGGGGACCCCTAATTTTTGCTCCATTCTGGTCTTTTTGGCTTTGGTTTTTGTGTCTCTCTCTCTCTCCGTCTGTCTCCTTTCTATGGTCTGCTTCCTGGGGACGTTCCCGTCTGCAAGCTTCAACATGAATTTGGCCAAGTCTGAAATTAGGGTTTGAGTCTTTCCAGCCAATTTGAAGTCAAACGAGGTGAATAACTTGAAACTTGAGCTTAACGTTCTTGTCAGTATGCTTCCAGCAGGCTCTCAGCAAAAATTTATCAGATTCCGAGGTACTTACTATTTTTAGTAAGTCTGCAATTCAGAACAATTTGTCAGCTATTTTGAGATTCCGATCAACCATACGACAGCTATTCGAGGTATATGATTTAGCACGTACCAAGAATTTGAGCAAAGCGGACAACACTATTTTAATCGGAGCTTAGATACAACGTTCGGGGGTCCAGGATCTGCAGAGAGATTTTTCTTTGCATGCTGTCTGGATATTCCTTTTAGGTTTAAAGGACCTTAGCGATGCCCATACAAATTCTGAGGCGACCACTTTCGGTCTCTGACCTTAGAGGTATTTTTGAGGTTTTGCATGTCCGGTTTCCTTTTTGCATGTCGAGGAGGTGATTCTGATAGGTTTTTAATTGTGATAGGTCTTGACATGCAAGCCCAATTTACTCGATAAAGAACTTGCTATTTTTAGCGGTATACCCCGGCGGCCTTCCAGTAGTTGATTTCCGCAATGCGTCCTTGATACCCTGACTTGAGAGCAAATGATTCATTTGGGATGCATGCAAAGCGAATTAGGGTTTTCAGCTTCGGAGCCTAAAAATAGGCATCAAAAGTCAAAATCTTCGAAAACCAATGTAAACCATCGCGATCGGCGTTCTTCAAGCTATCTGCTGGTGAAATCTGGAACAAGCGGAGCCCTTACTGTTATGAAGCCAGTCAGATTGAAACATACTAAATAGTAAATCGGTTGCATGCGTTAGTCTGAAGCGATGGAATCACGTGGTGAGGATCGCCTCATTCAAATTTCAACTCGATGGGAGCTGTGGAGGTACCAGAAATGAGAGTTTACTATAAATAGCAAAACACTTCCCAAAATATGCTATTTTTAGTAAGTCAGCTCAGAATGGCAGTATTGACAGGATATCAAAGTCGCGAGGATCCAGTGTTTAAAATTTCATGGCAATCTGAGCTTCCAAAGTAAGAAAATCAAGAGGCTTACTATAAATAGCAGGGCATGAACGCTGGCAGAGAAACGGAGAAAAATGTCTAAGTCTGGAACTTCATCCTCCACCCCCTGTGAAATGCGCCTTCAAGTATATGTCAGGCATGAAAATTTTTAAGAATGAAGTTCATCCAGTACACAGGCTAAAATGCGCCCAGCTCAAGCTCTCATGTTGGAAAAATTTTCTAAGTATAAAACTCATCCTGCAGGGAGGCCCAAATGCGCCCAAGTTTCAAGGTCAAAGCAAAGTCAACATGTTTCATCCTGTGCATGGGTAGAAATGCGCCCTCACAAGCAGAAGGATTGAAAATATTCTAAGTATGAGAAATATCCTCCTCTATGTGCCATTTGTGCCCATGCAAGGAAAGGGGTCAAAGATTTAAAAGGAGGTCAAAAGGCGTTAGAGGCAGTCAGCAAGTCAAAAGGATTTCATCCTCCTACATGGGCAAAATGCGCCCAAATCTAAGCATGTGAGGACAAAGGTTGGAAGTTCATGAGTTACATGAAGGCGTTGGAAGTCTTATCCATCACATCATACAAAATGCGCCCAAGTTCCAAGAAGGTCAAGCTGGTCAACAAGTTCATCCTGCTGCATAGGCAAAATGCGCCCAAAAAGGAGCATGTAAGGACAAAAACGTGGGAGATGTGAGGACACTTGTTGATGGCGCTTGAAAGTTTTCATCCACCACTACATGCCAAATGCGCCCATCCCTCTCACCCCCTCAAATGCGCCAAGAAGAGGAGAAAGTCAAAGAGGACGTTGAAATAAAAACTTCATCCTCCTGAGTATGGGAAATGCGCTCAAGCTGAAGTCAATAAAAAGTGAATAAAGAATGTGAAAGTAAAGTTAAAGGATAAAATTGTTGGGCGCGCCTAAAGTTGAGATGTGAAAGGTGTAAAAGGTAAGTAAATCAAGTAAAAGGGTGAGAGAATTTCCTAGGGCGTGTGAAGTAGTAAGGATAAATGTGGGGCGTGACTTTTTTTTAATTTTTTGTCTCAAGTGTGTGGCGCCAAGGGTGATAAGTGATGAAGTGTTAGAAAAGTTCTTAGGGCATAAGTACGAAAATTTTCTAAGGCGTGATTTTCCTCTTCAAGTATAAAGGTGGTGAGTGATGGAAAATGAAAATGCTAGGCGTGATTTTAAATTTTCTCCAAGTGTGCTATGCGCCTAGGGTGGTAAAATGAAATATAAGATGGGGTGATGAAGATTTTTCCTAGGACGTTGAAGCTTCAAGTGAAGATATTTTCCAAGTGTGAAATAAAAGAAGAGGAGAAGCAAATTGCCTAGGCGTTGAAATTGCCAGACAAAAATAAATCAAGTGTGGTGCGCCTTCAAGAAAAAATTTCTAAGTGAAAGTTGGTATTTTCACAGGCCAAATTGATCGAGTCGGATATAAAATTTTCTAGGGCAAGAATTTTGGTGAGTCAAAAATTTCCAAAGGCTGAAAATATTTTTTATAGAAAGCAACCTTGATGGAGAGGTGATGGAGTTTTCCTAAAGCAGACAAATTTGCAGTGGTATGAAAATCATTCAGATACCGACTCCATGGTTGAGTAAAATTTCAAAGTGGAACAAGATTCTCGGGAGGGATCTGAAGAGCAGGAACAAAATTGTTGAAAGAATAAAATCTCTAAGGTTCAAATTCAGGAGAAATAAAAGAATGAACCCGTTAGATTTTATTGCCATGGGTTTGATCGTTCACAGGAAAAGAATTTTTTCATACAGGTGAAGATTATCGATGAGGGAGTTGATTTAAGGTCTTCCATGACATGCGAGGATTTTTTTGGGATGAAGATTTTAAGTGGGCACCGAGGGTTGATTTCCCTAAGGGGCCCAGAGAAGGGCCCTCTAAAGCAAAATGAAGAGAGTGGGTTTCAGGTGAGATCCTCAGACAGTGAATTTGAAAGAACGCTAAGGTGAATTTACTTCAATTCCCTCAGAATGGAGGATTTACTTAAGCCCACAGGAAATAGATAATGGAAAATCAGGTTGTCAGGGCTCCAATGAGGTGAAATGAATTTCTCAAAAGGATGGGAAATTTGTCCCAAAGGCATGAACTTGAACACAAAGTTGTGGAGTGGCTGGAAGGTTGGGCATTGAAGATGAGGGTAAGTAGGGTGACTTCCCTATTGCCAAGAGATTGTTCTAATGCTTTTCTCCTTGCTTGTTTTGCAGGGGGAACGTCGAGGCCAAGCGTTGATGATTTAAGTGATCCCCGGTGATATCACAACCTTCGAAGGAAGATAAAGTTACAAGTTTCAATCTCGAAGGAGGAAAGTTTGCAAGAAAATGGCTAAGTGTTGAAGAAACATTTTCAAGGCTCAAAGTGACGAAGATGAAGACCCTCAAGTGGAAGAAATCAAAGGATAATGCCAAGAGAGAAGATCGAGAACAATGTGAACGCGTCTACAAATGGAATCTTCTAGAAGGATGATGGTGGACATTATGGCGCATTTATTACCCTCCTCCTCGTATTGGGACTTTAGAACTGTATTTGGGAGGGCTGAGGTGTGATTATTGTATTGATTAACCCACAAGCATCTTTTGGGACAATAGCTGCTGCTCAAGGGGAATTACCCCCTCATTTATGGCTCTATGAAGTTGGAATCAGTCAGACATTTAATGGGAAGTGTTAGTATTAAGAGCCCAGATGAATGCTAGCATTATGGGGCATTTACTAAGAATTTGGAGAGAAGAAGAAAGTTTTTTTTTTCCTTTGAAACTTTGAAAGTTGTTGTGTAACACATTTTATGATATTAGATCTTTTTCGTTGATGATTAGATTAGTCTTGTCATGAAGGAAATGCAACAGAAAGTTTCTTCTTCCTTCTGGTATCAAGTAAGATTAAAATTCATGCAAGTAATAACCATACAGTTGTGGTGTTTTATTGGAATATATTGCTTTATTCCATACCACTAAACGTTGATGATAAGTTAACCTTAAATGGTGTTGGAGATTATTTGCCGTTTAACTTGGTTGTGGTTTACATATATATCGCGTTGTTGATGGTGTATGTATGTTAGCTTCTATAACTTGAATACTGCCCCAGCCTCCCTTTGAAGATTACCCTGATTTTCTGAGAATTTGTCAAATGGGAGGCTAGGTGAAATCGAGTTGAAGTCTATGAAGCAGAAGCTCCATCTGCATTTGAATGGGGAATATATGACTTCTTAATTCCCTTTTACTTTCCTTTACATTTCCGATTAGTATTAGGAATCTAAGTGCTCCACTACCAAATCATTCAGATACATGAAAACCCCTTGATCGATGTCATGTTACTGAATTAATTCACACATGCGTCCTTGAAATACGATGGAAATCACTCCCGAATTGTTGAGCCTAATGAAGGAACCTTGGAGTTAGACTTTTCTTTACAATCTTAGCATCTTGGAATACTTTGATCAAGAGAGAATAGAGCGTCCGTTGGGAGACTTTATTCTGTGTTGGTGCGGTCTCAAAAACCACGTCAACAGGTGGGTTGACCAACAGGTCCAGGTGTTAAAACGGAAAAGAATGACGCTCACTTATGACTTGTTGAGTGAGTAAGAGTCATACTCCTCGAATGCAAGTACATCCCACAATGCCGAGTTGATTGAAATAACTAACTCCAAGAAGAGGAAAGAAGCAGCTGCAAACACAGAACCTGTCCAAAAGAAACAAAGGGTGGAGCCATCTCATTCCGCTGCATCTAGAAATGTTGACGAGATAGTAGCCACTGCAGACAAGTCATTGGCCGATATGATGATTCCTTCTCCAATTCATGAGGGCAATATTGAGCCAATCCAGCTAGATGATGACGAGCCCCCATCTCCTACGGGCACAAAAATACTTGATTCGGGGAACGAAGTGGATACTCAAAATGATGAATTTCAAGAGGGAATGATTTCCGCTCTTAAAGGAATTTTGGATACTCCAGGTGGAGAAATTGTTCAGGAAGAGGACAGCATTGAACAGCCCACAATTCCTGACTAGTTGAAGGAAAGATTGAAGATATAGGTGCCAGTTGAGACTCAGGAGGAAGATGACACTGCAGACTTCTTGGCTAGGTTAGAACAAGTTGTTGTAAAGAAGTCCGCCAAGAAATTCTCCACAATCCGGAGGGACGAAGCCGACAGCCATTTTGTACAGATTGCCATACCAACTGTTGATAAGACACAGGATGATATTGCTCCCCATGAGTATGCCATTACCACTATAGACCTGGGCCCAACGACAAAAGGCCAGGAAGTTGAAGAGTTGGATAACTCAGTCTCTACCATCAAGGCAAGACTAGAGAAGGAAGTGGCGAAGAAGAAGGAATACAAGGAGGAGGTCGAGCGCCTGAAGGAGTACATTCAGCACCTGACCAAACCACTCAATCAGGGTGATGAAGCAGCTCCTCCTCTCCTAAACTCCTCACAAGAAACAACCGAGGACATTTAAGAAGATATGATCACGGCTAAGGAAGCTAAGGAATGGATGGCAAGTAAAAGCACAGAAGCGGTTACATTTATGGAGAGATTGACACTAGCCTATGGACAGACCTCCTCGTTGCTTTCCAGACTTGCTGTCATGAAAGAAGTTTGGGACAACCTCCCAGACATTTAGGAGAGGATCATTCCATGCCTCGGAGTACTGAAGAGAGTTCCAAAACAGGAGTTGATCGAGGGGAAGATAATTGCAATAGGCACCACTTATGACTTCCACAATTGGTATTGGGTGTTGACAGTACGGAGCGAGGTATTGGAAAGAGCAAAAGTTGATGGACTCAGAGTTGAAGAATAGATCAGCAAAATTCAGAACAAGGTTTACCTCATAGCTGCAGATGTGTTTGAGAAAGAGATTGTTCGAGAGAATGACATGCAAGCTGAAAGGCTAAAGCACAAAGTTCAGGAGATCTTCTCCATCATAGGATCGATTCTGAGACAGAACTTCACAAGGGTAGCGAACCTCTTATCCATTCGGGATGACTTCATGAAACAAGAATTGGAATGGGAGAGTGCCTTTGTCGGATATGCTGAGGACTTGGACGGGCTAGAATTTAGGATAAACATGTTGCCACAGGTCACAATGGAAGAGGTCATCCCAATCATGTCAAGATTCATCGAACACACTGCTGCCCAAGAGGATAGGGATGCACTTCCTTGAAAATAGCTCCAGGCCCCACTCCACTCATTGATTACTCATTGATTACTGATGTTATTTTGGGAAACCCTAATTAGGGTTGATATGTATTGATCTTGGCCATTAATTTGTTTCAATCTTGGCCTTTCATTTGTTCTCAGAAACTCTATATAAACTCTTGATCTCTCATTTTCATTTTGTGAAGAAAGTGTATGAGATTGTTGCGTATTGCTACTTCCGATAATAAAAGCTCTTATGCATGATTTCCTTTGAATCCCTTTTATTGTCAAGTGGTTTGCAAGGTTGCATAGCTTCTTCAACATTAGATTAGAATTAAGATAGAATTTGATTTGAATGTTTGTTAAATGAATGAAAGATCTGATAGTATTGATTGGTGAAACTTAGCTCATACTTTCTTTGAATAGATGATTTTTATTCAATGCATAAAGTTAGCCTGAGCTTATGATTGTGGATGGTTAACTTCAATCTGGATAAGTATTGTTCAAGACATGAAAATTATAATCACACCCCTTGAAGATTGCACCCACTTTGTGTAGTTGTCCCAGGGAGGCGAAGCAAAGTGTGGTTACCAGTTTCACCTAATCTTTACTGTCTCTTGAATTCTTAGGAGTAGATTAGGACTTCTAAACCCTTATCCTTTTGCACTTTTTTTGAAATCCCAAAATGAAAATCCCAAAAGGAGCATTTAATGTTAAATCCGTCTAAGTCCTAAACTTGTGAAGAATTCTTTAACGTAAGTCCCTTTGTGTATTACCAACGTATCACAATGCCCATTGAGCTTATCCACACGTCAAGACCTGACAAAAGAAACCTTGGAGTCGCCATATGATCTTCTCCCAATCTTAGCATATGCGGTGATTTTGTTCAAGAGAGGATAGAGTGTCTTTGGACATTTTATTTTGTGTGTTCGGTGGATGATGGCGACCTGCTCGTGAAGCCCCAATGGGTCAGCGGACAACACCCCTTACTTGAGTGCAGTGACCTTGTGGGGATCTAGGGGCAGCGCCCCTAGTGGGGTCAAGGGGCAACTCCCCTTGCAGGGGTCTTGGGGCAGCACCCAAATAAAGACCTCCAAAACCATACAAACCTTCATGGCGTACATCATTTTGCATTCACAATAAGTAAAAAAAAAAAAACCAAGTTTTAATTTTAAATTTCATGTAATTTTTACTTTTCAAACTCTGTTGAGTCACATTGATGTGTTTTTGCCATTGTTGCACCAACTTACGAATAAAGTACATGTGGCTACCCTATTCTCTCTTGATCGAAGTATCAAATGCAGCTAAGATTGCCGAGAATGCGTTCAACTCCAAAGTTCCTCCAATGCAAATAGTCTCAATTGGCTCGATGTGATTTGCTGGTATTTCAAAGGGACTTACGGAATTGTTCAACGGCAGAGGAAGGGGTTTTCACAATTCGACAGATTTATCAATGAAGCACGGGTTTCCTATTCTAACTAGAAAGTATTGAATTTAAAGTGGTTGCAGGGTTTAGAGAGTCTAAATCTATTCTAAGTGCGGGATATGGAGCTCAACTTCAGCAAACTTCAATAGGACTTAGCACCCTCCATTCGGATGATTTCCGCGAGTCGATTACAATCTTAGGGAGATGACTAAAGATATTAAAACACCCACTTGACGCTTGAAGATACCATCACAACGGCGCATACCATCATTCAAAGCGTAGTTGAAGTTAGGCCCTAGCACGTTTTCAGTTGACCACACAAGGCGAACACACCTCATTAGGCCCACTAGTGGTATGGATGGCTGACTTGCTTAGATCAAACACCACATTCCTTATTACTGCTCCTTGCATGAAATGAAATTTATATGGCTACTATTTTGAATCAGGAAGGATAAAACCTTGCTAGCTACTCACAACAAAAGACGAAATTCACCATCAATGAAAACTGTTTTTATTGAGAGAGTGTTCACAACAATTTCTTACAAGGTTTTCAAAGGGAAAACTTTCCCTCTTCTTCAAACTATCCTATCAATCTATACTAAGCTACCTCTAAGCTATCACCTAGCTGTCTCTCTATTCTCTAATGATCTAATGCCTAATTTAATGCGGTGCAAATGAGGGGGGGTGCCCCTTTATATAGCTGGCCAAGTCCAATGGACGGCTCAGATTACAATCAGATGGATGGCTCAGATCGAGCCACAAACCCTAACCCTAAAAACCGCCACCAAGAAGAGTGGGGTAATAAATGAGCCATTAATGTCCACCATCTTCTAGAAGATTCCTGTCTGTAAATGCGTTCACACTGTTCTTCTTCTTCTCGACTGCAAATTCGATGAGCCTGATCATCATGGCTTCAACTTCTTCCTTAGCTTTGAGGGCATTTTAGTGCTTGAGGATGATCTTCTTCCTAGCCGTCACTCTTCAACTCTTCAACGCCTGAGCTCTCCATCTTCTCCTTTGTTTTGAACTTGAAAGATTTTCTTGGATTCAATCATTCCCGCTTGCCATTCGCCTGACTGCGTTGGGTGCATACTAGGTTTTTGTGGAGAAACATCCAACATTTAGCCATTTCTTCAAACATCTTCCTTCATGGCTTGGGCGCAAATGAGACACCATTGAGGAGGTTCGACATGTAACTTCATCTTTTTCCAAGGTTGTAACGTTGTCTTGAATTACTTGCTCCATCACTTCAAGTCATCATGCCTTGGTCCCAGCGTTCATCCTGCAAAACAGATAAAAGAAGAGCATCAAAACACTTAACAATATAAATCCACTTTACTCACCTAATATCCATGTTTTGATCTCCAATGTCTGATTGATCTCTGGATCAGATAGAGTTCATCACTTTTCTCCTAGCACAACTTTTTGCCTTCTTCATAGCTTTTCAACATCAGTAGGCTGGGGCATACAACACCTATGCATCATATTTCAATGCCTTAGACAAATTTCATCCTCCTCAAGGGGGTATTTAAGAGATGCATGCTTAAAATCATCTTTTGAAAGTGTTAACTTCAACTGCATCTTTTTCAAGAAACTTATTTCACCAGCTGAAGCGTTGACAACTTTGATTTTATTCATCTCTGACTTGAGAAGATTCGACTTCGTGAAGAAAATTGAGCAAATTCACCTAGGCCATCAACATCGAATTCATCCGCCAAGGCATTTTATTTCAACAACACATTTTCCCTTTTTGCCTTAGAATTTTTTTTCAAATTTTTACTTAGGAAATTTCATTATTCAAGTGCCGATCAAAATTTTATCCCGAAAGCCTTGGCGAAGTGTAGAAGATTTTAAAATCCATTCCTTATCACAGACGCTCAATACCCAGAAGAAAATTCCCTTCAAAAAACGTCAAATCCATAGGTCTACAAACAAAGAGGTACATTTAATTTTTGAATTTTTAAACCTTAGAAAAAATATTTCTCATCAAATTTATTCCAATTGTTCATCCCTGGGCTCATTTTCCTGCTCTGACTTGAAAAATTTTCATCATCCTTGTGAAGCTAGCACCTTCTGACTCATCCATTGCCAATTTTATTCATGCCTATGAAAATTTTATCACCTTATAAGCCTAGGCGTATTTTTCCTAGAAGGTGAAATTTAAATATTAACACTTAGGAAAAATATTCAATCAATATCATCAGTATTAGGCATCAAAGAGGAATTTGCCTTAGAAAATTTTCTTTTCATTCAACTTTAATCATGGCGCATTTCACATATTGAGGAGGACTTAACACTTTCAATGCCTTAGAATATTTCCTCACTTTAAACTTTATCTCTAGCATGCACTTTGGGCGCATTTAGCATGTCATGGAGGATATTTTTACTTCAACGCCCAGCATATTTCCTTTTTAGAAGCTACCATCTTCAATACTCTAGGCGCATTTCACATGTGGAGGAGGAATTAACCACGCCTTGGTAACTCCTATCATCAATTTCACCTTCACTTAACAACCTTTCACCTCAATCTCATCCTAGACTTGGCGCATTCAAAGGGGGAAGAAGAAAGTCAACACTAGGAATATTCTTCTCTTGCACAATGCCTTAGTAACCTTTTCACTTGTCTTCACCCTCTCTTGGGCGCATTTCACATAGGTAGAAGGATGGGCGCATTTAGGGGGTGGAGAAGGATTAACACTTTCAATGCCTTTGACCCCTTTGACCCCTCTTCAAGCATGGGCACATTTTGGACCCCAAGGAGGATCTAAAACTTTGTCTTTTCCTAGCTTGCATGGGTGCATTTAGCATGTGCAAGAGGACTTATCTTCATGCCTTAGAAACTTTTTAGCAACTCTTCCTTGCATGGGCGCATTTAGGGGTATGAGGCGGACTTAACTTCATGCCTTAGAAACTTTTTAGCACCTCCACCTTATTTCTCCTTGAGGGCGCATTTGAGGTAGTGAGCAGGACTTATCTTCGTGCCTTAGGATATTTTTCTAGAGCTCATGCTGGAGATGGGCGCATTTAGGGGGTAGAGGTGGAATTTTGCTGACTTGGAAAAATTTTCTATCCACCTAGCAAGTTGGGCGCATTTTGAGACCCCTGCAAGAAGTTTCTCATGCCTTAGATTTTTTATTTTTTTTTATCATCTGCTCAAGCTGAGGGCACATTTTGGGGGTTCTACAGGATTAAACCAACCCTTAGAAAATTTTCCATCAACTTCTGCCAGTCATGGGCGCATTTAGGCGTATGAGCAGGAATTCTGTCAGACTTAGAATTTTTCATCAAGCTTACTTGAAGTGGGCGCATTTTCAGGGTGGAGTAGGATTTTTGTCAGACTTAGAACTTTTCTCTACTGCTTGCTCATGCCTTGCTATATTTAGTAAGTTCTTGGTTTTCATACTTCTGAAGCTCGGACTGATTTGAAATTTTAACCACAAGATCCTCATGACCTAGTTAGTCTGTTCACATTGCCATCTCAAGCTGACTTGCTATTTATAGCATGTTTCTGAAGGTGGTTTACTATTTATAGCAATTGCCTGATTTTGATACTTCCCCAACTCCATTTGACTCGAAATTTGAATGTCGTGATCCTCATCGGTAGACTTGCCCGTTCATACTGGCGCCTGCTACTGATTTACCATTTTTAGCCTGTTTCTGGAACGCCTTACTATAAATAGCAAGTGCTTCGATTGCCTTCAAATTTTACCAATGGACTCCTTGAAAGACACTGATCGCGATGGGATACACCGTTTTTCGGAGATTCTGGCGTTTGATCCCTCATTTTGGGTCCCGAAGCTAGAAACCCTAATTTGACTTGCATGTTTGTCAAACAACCTCTATTTGACCCCGTTTCTGTTGCACTTCGCCCTGTTTGTGATCCTGACTTGTTGGGCAGCTGCCGGAATGAACCTGGTAAAAATAGTAAGTCTTTGAAAATTTGATCATCTTGCCTTGCATGTCACATCACCACGTAGCTCTTGAAAAACCCATAAAGTATAACCTGACATGCGTTGAAAACTCTAACATACAAACCCTAAAAATAGCCTCTGAAGACGGCTCCTGAAAAAGTCCTGATCTTGGTTTGCATGTTATACCGTTGCGAAGCCCTCAAAAAACCCACAAGGAATGTTCTAACATGCAAAGAAAATTTCCACATGCAAACCGTAAAAATAGCCTTTGAAGGCTAAATACTGAAAGTCATCGTCTCATTTTGCATGTTATATCACTGCGTAGGTTTCAGAAAACCCAGAAAGAATCTCCAGACATGCGCTGAGAAATCTTGCATGCTAACCCTAAAAGTGGCTCTCAGAGGCAGGACTGCTAAAAATAGCAAGTTATCCGTTCCAGCTCAAAATTTGCAGGAAAATAGCTCAAGGTGCTTAGAATGCAGTGTATCGGTTAGAATTTCAACTGTGCTGAGAAAATGCCCCAAATCAAGTACTTACTAAAAATAGTAAGTTGTCGAGACTTGGTGAAAATTCAGTGGAAACTTGTTTGTAGCCCTCCTGACAACAATGTTAGTCTCAGATTTCAATAGCCAAACTTGATTTGACCTCAAACTGATGTGAGAAATGCAAACCCTAATTCTATAGACTTAGCCAAAATTTCAATCCAGATGGGCACATCCCCAAAAAGACAAACAGAAGAAAGAGAGACAACGACAAAACGACCCAAAAGCAAAGCCAAAAGACTCGAACGAAGCAAAAATTAGGGGGTCCCCATTTGCAATGGGGCAATGTGTGAAAAGGTCACAACAAGTCCTGCTGACAAGACTCGCCTGTACTCGATGAGTCCGCCCGACTCGACGAGCCCAGCTAGGACTCGGCAGGACTCGACTGAGTTTGAGTTCGAGTCTGAGCCCCCAAGACTCGGCCAGGGTGAATCGACTCGGGACTCACCGAGTCCTGGCGAGTCCCATTTCAATACTATGAAATAGACCTAATCCTCAGGTTCTACTACCAATTGATATGTATCTTGGAACTTACAACAGAGACTGAGAAAATAGCACTTACAAAAACAGCAGAAAATTGAGTTTGCTGCCAAAACTGTATGTTTACATTCTTCATTAGTATGGCTCATAAAGATCTTCAATGTTAAGGATGTATGGTGGATAAATAAGGCAAAGCATAGGTAATAAGAAAAGATAAAATGTTGAAAGCAAAAGGTTAAAGTTAATTTACATAAATACACAAGAACGAATCTCATCACAACTAGGAATCAAAATAAAATGGATCCTCATGCAAGGAATATGATAAGAATGAGAAGGAAAGCTGTGTCTAGAAACAGATGGAAAAAGTTATTTTTTAATTTTAACAGCTGAAATAGTGGTAAGAAGAGGAATTTATAATTTTATTAAATGCATACCTTTATGGTAATCTAAACTTCCAGAACTTTTGGCCCCTTCACCAGCAGCCTCTTTAGTTAAAGGACCATTTGAGAATTTTCTTTCTGAAGATCTAGCTTTAAATAAATTTGCAGCAAATTTCCAAGGTGCTACGTGGTCTTTGCTCGACTTTCTTAATCGTAGGTCCTCATGTGAAACAACTGCAACATCATTAACAATTGAAATTAAATTTACAAGAAGCGTAATTTCATAATAGTTCTGATTGATGAGCAATCAGTGCTCTCTTAGTAATTTAATTAATGAACTTAATTCAGAAGAAAATTGAAACTTCGAACTCCATAAAGTTAAAACCAATAGAACATATTTCCTACATTGTGTGTCATCTTTGCTTGATTCCCTTTTCATCAGTCGAACAGCATGATCAACAAGAGAAGTTGTTTTGACTTTTGAGGAACCTTTCTGGAAAGATTGGAAGGGAGAAACATGCACAGAAGAGTGTTGAGGCAAATGTTTATCTTTCTTAGACCTCTGTAATTTCACATCTATGTCACCTTCAGAAACAGTGTCCCCAGTTACCATAACAACTACTTCTGGTCTTCTACTGCTGTACTTTTGCACCACCTTTCTTAACAGTCTAGAAATAGTGTGCTGTATATGAGGCACTGTAGTATTTGATGGGCAACTTGCTAGTGCCACATGAGCTGCTTTATGCAGTGCTTCAGTGAGTTTGCCTTTGTCATTCCAGAGGCATCGAGTTGTAATATATATCTTTCCTTTTAGTCCTGGCTGTGATCGATTGACAGAATTGTACACACCATCTAATGATGTTTTCATATGCCTTTTGATCTCCACACTGAAACAAAGGAGAATCAGTTTGTATTGGAAAAACCTACACTCTTTGATTATTGTAAATATAATTATGACAAACACAAAAATACTTGTATTTGGTGCAAAATTCCAATGTGCCATTCACATTTTGTTTGTACAAAAACTACTACAAAATATTATATCTGTAATAAACAAACTGTAATAACTGCCAAACCCAAACTAGGCAGCAACAGATAGTATGAATTTGAATAGCGAAAGAACTTCTTACCTTATGGTTCCCATGTTTATATTTATAGCTAACATTTTGCTTATTCTAGAAGCTTTTCCCTCTCTGCAATTTTTCTGTACTATACCATGTATCAGGCAAATGGGAGTAATGTGTAACAATATGTAGCTTTGTGCAATAGCATATAGATGTTTGATTTTTCTGTAGCCTTCTCAGAGTTGTTCCGTTTTACTAGATAGGCATATTCTATTGTATTTCTTGACCAATGCATGGTTGTTCCTTCCTACTAAGTTACAGTAACATATTAAAGTTCTGTTTAGAGGTGAAAGGAGGTAAATAAGCCCTAGCTCTATAATCACTTTTTCAAGTTTTCAGAGCATCTAAATTGCCTTTTTATTTTCTCCCTCACATTTTCCAATGCATTCCATTTGGAATCAAAAGCCCCTTTATCTGAAACAGTGATAATCTTAATCTTAATTTTTTGAAAGTCTTAGTATTTGATTATTGCAAGGGTCTGGACTCAAATAGATCGTGCAATCCAAGACATTACCAAGTTCAGGAGTAAGAAACTTGAAAACACAGGAAATGGAACTCTTTGGAGAAGGTATAAACAGGGTCCTGGTTCAGTCAGAAGCATAGATATACTTTATACAAAATGTAGGAAAAAAATTAGAAATGGCAAAGGACATTTCAATGAGAAATAGTTACAAATTCTTTCAGATTTTAAACATGAATTATAAAGTAAAATTAGAATTATCCTATGTTACAGAACACACCAGTTAACCCTCCCCTTCCTGCACTGAAACATTTTGGCTTCTGATTCTAATCCTGAATTCTCAAGGGATCCATTTCAAAAATAAAAAATGCTTGAAAGGCCAAGTTTGTCTCCAGAAATATTGTAAGCATTTATCGAATGTTTCTGAGAGCACTGTGGCATTTCAAGGCTGTTTCTGCGATGGATCGAAGGATCCACAAGGATCACACTTCAACAATTCCTATTCAAGTCTGAACTATTGTACACATAACCCTTTCCTCTCTAAATGTTAAAACAATAACATCACATAAAGAATAAGAGGATAAGATTCCCATTTCATTCCTACAACCTAAGTCACAAGGTTTGAATTCGTGTTCAGCAACAATTAAATTCGGAGGAAGTTCGGCAAGGGAAAATATTCACAAAAAAATTCAGCATTAAATTTGTCTTATATAAATTTATTTATTTTTAAAATATAAGTAATATATCCACAAAATTATCAAAATAGTTTAACATTGCTAAATAGATTTGATATCATTATAAAAGATGACACATTTATAAAATATAAACCATAAGAAGCATGTGAAATAAATCAATATTTATAAGTTTAAAACTTTAATTTAAATATTTAAATATATTAATTTTATATTTTATTTAAATTTGTTGAATTTTATATATAAATAGTTTAAAATTTAAATTGATTATTTTAAAATATGACATTTTAATTTATTAAATGTTAATACTAAAAAATAAAACCTACAAAAGTAAAATAGAGTCGACCAAAGAAAGCTATAATTCCCAGCTCCACAAGTTCACCTTGCACAGGAAGTTGGAGTTGCAAACTTGAACGGAAAGAGTCAACACACATAGGAACAGAAAGAGTCATGTGGCACAAATGGAAGTTGTGTAGGAAATGGTGAAAGTCGGCAGCAGAAATGGAAGACACACAGGAAATGGTGAAAGTCGATGGTGGGTCTTAGCGCTCAGCCTCAAACAACCAACACAATGCTCAGCCTCAAACGACCAACTCACCTCCCAAAGAAAAAAGAAGAATTTTCAAGTCACAGACTCTCTGTTGTATGCTTAGACCAACCCATGAGCAGCAATTTACAAAAAAAATACGTCAAAAACCCTAAAACTACTTTTCAAAAATATACTTTAATGAAAAACACGTATTTTTTATGAATACAAAGTCAAACTTTAACGAATTTTATATAAAAGTTTGAGGTTTGCCAAATTCGAATTTCATGCTTGAAACCATAGTTCCACGAAGTTTCGAGGACGGGGACGGGGGGATGACAGGGGACGCGTTTCGAGTGCGCGGGGATGGGGGGCCTAAGTTTGGGGGCAACAGGGGGACAATAGGGGACGCGTTTCAGGTGCGTGGGGACGGGGGACCTAAGTTTGGAGGCGGCAGGGGCACAGCAGGGGAACGGCGGTGGGGGGGCAGTGGGAGAGCGATGCGCTGAAATACATATAGTACTTGAAAAAATAGTTATAAAAAGATGTATAACTGTAAAAGCCTAAGGAATAAGTAAAGTTTAGAGTTTAAACACATTGCAATGATTTCATTGAACTATTGAACATTGAAACAATGAAAATCAAAATGAAAATATACTTGTAACTTAATAGACATTGTGATTGGAATGAGAACTAGCCGTTTCATAATTTGAATTTCAGAATTTCATAGTCATGATTCATAATTACAATCAAGTATCAAGTTATCAACACAACAGTGTTCAAACTTCAAACTTCAAAAACAAAATACTAAATAGCTAATGGCCCAATGCCTCTAATGATCTAGTCATCTCCAACTCCAAGCTCCATGCCAATCTCCTCATCACTGGAACTGTCGGATGGGGACCCCAAATGCTCAAGCTCATCTAAACCAATACCAACCAGCCCTGTCTATGTAGCATCCTCATCTATCTGTGCTGGTTCTTCTGGCTCTACATCCCATCTGGCTGTTGGACTCTCCTTATATGTAGTTGTGCTACGATCAATGAGACATCAGGCACTATGTACAGCCACAAGCTTCTCTGCCCTCCTAGAAGTGAGCATGTTCCTCTTAACGGAGTGGATGAAGTTATAAGTAGACCAGTTCCTCTTAGAAGCAGAAGAACTAGAAACCTAAGACAGTAAACAAATGGCTAGAGTAGTAATCAAAGATCTAGGCCCATGCATAGTCCACCACAACTTGGGGTCCTCCTGTGACATAGTCTCCAAATCTACTTTGGCTGCCTCTAAATATCCCCAAAGAGTAGCAAATTTTGTCCACTCAATACGAAGCAAGCTGGCCTCTATAGGATCATACATTTTGTCATTGTCCTTCATGAACCCTTCCTTCACCTTAGCATCCTCTATAGGTGTCATTTTTTCGGGACGTGGCACGTACCACTTTCAGTTCAATGCGTACGCAGCCATGTGTAAGGGAGTGTTGAGTTTCTCCCATCTATATTGAATGATTGGATAAATATGCTCGGTGTAGAATTGCATTGTGGGGTCCTTCTCTCTCACTTTAGCCTTCATTTGATCAAGCATGGAATCAATGCACTCATATACTGTGATGTCCCCTTCCTAGTCAGCACAGCAAGATTTGAGGTTAGCCTATCATTCTGATCCTCGTAGGCTGACAGATGTGTGTAGAGAATCATTTGAGGCAGTTATCTGGTGTTCGGGAACATTATCCCTTCAGTTGATTTAGGTTGGGCCTTCGCAGACTCTTTCAGAGAGGTTTTTCAGATACTTACTATTTATAGTAAGTCAGCAGGCGAAAGCTGCTATTTTGGGCAGGGCACCTGGTTTAGCTGGTCAGCTCAGTATCGACCCGGTTTGATGTTTGGTTGAGCAAATGGGGGTTATCAGAAGCGTTTAATAATAAATGATGGAATAATTAATTTGACTTTATAATATAAAGTCATTTTAATGAAATATTAAAGTTAATATTTAAATGGCAAATTATAAAGTATTTTAATACTTTATAAGGAAAGAGGGGAAAATTAATATTTAATGAATTTAATATTCATTAAATCAAAAAGGACGCCATTTAATAAATATTAGCCAAAGTATTGAAAAAGGGCGAATATTTATTATTAAATGCAATTTAATGGATTTAATGAGAAAAGTCGAATTATTGAAGGAAGCTATATATTCTTTCAAAGAGCAAATCGAACTTATGTGATTAATTATTCGAATTTGTTAACTTTTCTCTCTGAGAGCATTGGGGTTTGAGAAACCAAGGTTTCTGCAGATCAACAGGTTTTGAGGAACGTTCCCTCCTTGAGATCTAACATACTGAGACTGTGAAATATCAGTTGAAGATTGTCAAACAGGGTAACTTCATTCAGAGGTTGCAGTTGTGCTTATTGGATTGATTCAGAAAGGATATACAGAGATTATTTATCAGTTATTGGTGGCGACTTGTCTGGGATCATTTCACAGAGTTCAGGCACATTCTTCTAGAGGCCGTACCATATTTATTGCTGCTGGCTGGGCCGCACTTTTATGTACCAGCAAGGGCCGTACTTCATCTCCAGAGGAAATCGCTTTGCCTTTTTATCTTCTGTCTTTTGCAAAGTTGGCGCCTAGGGTTTCTGGAGCTATTTCATTGTTTCTGAGCCTGGAGATTCGTGTTCTAAAGCTGGCCGTACCTATTCTTCTTCATTTCAAGGTGGCTGCAATAACCAGGTTTTCATTTATAAAGTTGTTGCCTTTTTGTCTGCATATTGATTTTTCACAGTTGTAACTATCCAGCATGATGAATAAACTATCTGGCAATGAGCTTTGATCTTTATTCTGTATTATTTAAGCATCTAGTATTTTATATAAATTTTCCAGTCAATTCCTTGCAAAATCGCAATTTATCATTTATTGCAAAACCCATCAAAAAAACCAAAAAATACAGAAAACAGTCAAAACACAGTATTCTCAGACATGGTTCGGGTTGGAGAGACACCTGGTCTCTTACATATACCTCTCCAAGGGAAGGTGCATTAGAATCCCCAAATCTAATAACTTTGAAGACTGGCTCAATGATGGAGACAATATATTTGGCATTAGCCCAAAAGACATCATTCTTCACCACCTCCTCAACCCTCAATCCTTGTTGTGTCTTTCACTCAGGCCATCTGTTCCATTTTGCTATCATTACCATTAGTTGCAATGGCTCTTGCAACTCAAGCATCCTCTCCAAGAGAATAAAGTATGATGCATACCGAGTCTCTACAAGCTTCAAGAATTCCTTCTTGGAGAAGGACCTGAAAAGTGCATGTGAATGATGATGGTTGCAGATAAACATCTACACGTCTCTACCATCACTGACAATAGATTTGATCCAATTGATTTTACCCATTTCCTTAAGTGCATTATTCATAGCATGCACACAACAAAGAGTCCAAAAAATATGTCTATAGGCTGCCTCAATCAACCTCCCTGCAACTCTACACACATGGGCCACATTTGTCACTACCTACACCACATTTTGTGGCCACACCTCCTCTATAGCATCCTTGAGGATTTGGAACTGATAATGGGCATCCTTGCTATGCCCTAAACAATCAATAGCCCTAAGGAAATAAGGGCCCACTGTAGATGTAACGATGATATTGATGAGTGGACGATGCCTAATGTTTGTTCACCCATCCATGACTATGCTACATCCACTTGTGACCCAGGTTCTCTTCATCTTCTCCATCAAAATATTAATCTTGGAATAGTTTTGATCCAAGATTGTTGTCCTCAATTTAGTCTCCCCTGGTGGCACATATGATTGTCCTGCTCTTATTATCTTTGACACAACTTCTCTATAATAAGGAGAGCGAGCCACATGGAATGGAATGCCGTTGGCAAAGAAAAATTTGCCAATGGCATCATCTGCCTCATCCTTTCCTTACACATTGAATAAATCTGCTAAAGGTTGTGAAGATGCCATCTTACGTTTCCCCCTAGGCTCTGTTGCACTTGAATTGAACGAATTTGGTGGCCTTTGACTCTGCAAAGTAGAAGTAGACACTACTGAAATCTGATCACCCAAACTCTTATGTGGCAATGTAGCAGATTTAGGCACTTCATCCTCATTACAACTCATAATTTTAAAATTCCAGCCCTGTACTTCAAGTTACCTACCACAACTTTGCATAGATCTACACCTTTGCCTCGAATAAGAAGAAAGTGTGCATTAGTTTGTCATGTCCCCATCCTAGTCAGCACAGCTGGTGACAAGGTTAGCCTATCATTTCGATCCTCGTAGGCTGACAGGGGTGTGCAGAGGATCATCTGGAGCCGTTGCTCAGTGTTTGGTAGCTCCAGTTGCAGTTGTATCAGGTTGGGCCTTCGCAGAATCTTCCAGTGAGCATTTTCAGGAAACTTTCTATTTTTAGAAAGTTAGGTCAGGCGGAAGCTGCTATTTTGGGCAGGGCACCTGGTTCAGCCATTCAGCTCAGAATCGACCAAGTTCAGCAGTTGGTTGATTTGACGGAGAAATAAGGAGTAATTAAGGAGTTATTAAATATTTAATAATTTGACTTTATATTAAAGTCACTTTATTGAAATATTTAAATATTTAATTATTTGGCTTAATTATAAAGTATTTAATTATACTTTATAATATATTATTAAAAGGTGACTTAATGAGTATTTATATTCATTAAAAAGGGGACGCCAATAACTAATTATTTCTCCTAAGTCAAAAGTGAAAATTAAATCATTAATTTAAATGATTTATTAAAAAGGAGAATGGGTTGAATTTTTCCTCAAGGCAATATATACCTTTCACAGGCAAAATCGAACTATCATGTTTATTATTCAATTTTGTCTTCTTGCATCTGAGCATTGGAGTTTGCAAACCCTAGGGTTTCTGGCAGACCATCGTTTCTGGAGAACGAAAACTCTTCAAAGATCAGGCAGACTGAGGCTGTGAAATATCAGTTGAAGCTGGCACTTGGTGATTTCATCCAGAGATCACAGTTTGAGAATATTGAGATATTCATTCAGTTAGAAGCAGAGAAAATCATCTTCCAGTTGAGGCGACTTCAGCAGAGGGATTTAATTAGTGATCTGGCATCTTTTCCTTGGAGTCCATACCATTATTATTGCTGCTGCAGACAGGCCGTACTTCTGTACCTGCAGGCCGTACTTATTTCCTTCAGAGATTCTCTTCTGGCTTTCAGATCCCGGCTCTCAGCTCTAGGCGTTGGGTTTTATTTTGCACTTCTGGAGATCCTGCGTTGTGTTCAGAGATTGGAGAATCATTCTTTTTGCTGGCCGTACCATCTTGCATTCATTGCAGCCGCCACCCAGGTTCTTCAATAAATATTCATTGTATTTCATTTATTACTCAGATTCTTGTATTTGAAAAGCTCTGAAAAATATATATTTTGGTGCGCCCCTGTTATTTGAGCATTTCTGAGTATATTGCATGAACTTTAGATTCCATTTGAATTTTTAAGCAATTTCTTAGCAAAATCGCAGCATTCATTATTTTGTCAAAAAACCTCAAAATCACAAAAAACCAAAAATTTGCAAAAATACAAAAACATCAGTTGGGTTTCGATTTGAGAACCACCAGGGTTCTGACATAGTTCTTGTAATGCTACCAAACCATGTAAGCTCACACATGTGACACTTCCATAATCTAATGCCCCCAGTTGCCCTAGGCTTTGTTGGTACCTTGGATGCAAATTGTTTTAAAGGTTTTTTTGGATCAAAGGGGCCCTTGGAAAATTCTTGAAGGAGTTCTAAGGGGCAGCTATTATCTTTACTGCCAATGGAACTTGTGGTAGTTTGAGTATTTGAGGCTGAGCCACGTTGTGGTTCAACTTCAAACTCGGCCTCCCCTCCTATTTGAAAGTCAGGACCATCTGATGAATCATTTTCACTTTGAATTTCTAGTTCATCATCACTTTTCTTGTGTGAATTCACTATGATGATGATGCTGCAAAAACAATATTAAAAAATAATCAGACCTATGATATAAAAAAAAGTCAGACCTATAAACTAAAACTTAGAAACTTGAAAGAAATATGGTCTCATGGATTGCAATATTGCAAGATATGCACAAGAAATGTGATCTGGTCTGCAAAATGTGGAAGCACAGGCAAGGCGTGTGAACTATTTGACTGAATGCATCAAGGGCCCTTGATGCATTCGGTCAAACAGTTCACACGCCTTGCCTGTGCTTCCACATTTTTCATACCATAAAAATAATATAAATAAAATTTATTGGAAAACAATTATTAAATTATTTTTTATTTATTGGAAACACTGGTGAACTGTGTCACTGTTGAACGAATCCCTCAAAGGGATGTCAGCTCATGGGAGGCGATGATTGCAGTCATCGCCTCCCATGAGCTAACATCCCTTTGAGGGATTCGTTCAACTCAACACGGTGTTGTTGCCCTTGCTCGTGTCGTGGGTATTTGGAATGCAAAAAAAAATTAAAAATAAAAACCTAAATCATTTAAATGCAAAATACTTGGTAAATAATGCCACCCTTGAAAGATATATGATGAATCTTGAGCTCTCCTTTGGTTTAGTTCACACTTCTCAGACTCTCATGCAGTCTCCAAATGCAGTCATAGGCATGCAAGGGTAAAGAAATGAGAAATAAAACAAAAAAAATTAATTTACACTTGACTTTAGACTTGACTTAAGTCTTAAAAGTTTAATAATATAATATATTATATTTATATTAAACTTTAAATTTAACTATGCATATCTTTGTTTTTAAAAAAAAAAATTAAAAATCATATTTTAATAGGGGGACGTGGGAAACTTGGAATCTTGGAGACACCCAGAAGACTCTGAGACACGACGAAGTCTCCTTTTGAAGGAAACATTCAGGAGATGGCGGAGGGATGAGGAGACGGCGGGGGGACGTTTCCTTGACGTCTTCACGTCTCGGAAACGTCCCCATCTCTGAGACGGCTCATTTTTCGGGGGGGGGGATGTGTCCCTGTGGAACTATGCTTGAAATTCAACGAACCGTGTGACATAGCCCTACCTCACTAGTATTGTTGCAACTACCTCAACGCTAACTACTGCTACAAATATCTGAATACATTCTATTGCTCTAAGTTACTGGTACACCCATATATGGCCTTGGGTACACTACAGGTACGATACAGAAACAAGCAATGGTACGAAAAAGAAGAAAATACGTCCAGGGTACGATTTTCTGCCTGTGGAAATGACCAAGAAAAGAAAGTCTGACTGTGGGTACGAAATTTCGTTTCAGGTTCGAACCCGGACAGAATCCACGTCAACTTTTTTGGATATTATCTGATTTTTCCCTTCAAAGGCTGTAAATTGTGAATTTTTTTTCTCATTTCAACTTTGCTCACATTTTTCTCCAACAAAATAGATTTTTTTTAGGGTTTCTCAAGTGTCGAATATTTTTTATATCTTTAGGATGGCTGAGATATTTGATGAAGAGCAATTGAGTCAAATTAGGCATGAGTAAAATGTTGGAGATTCAACATCAGAAATTGTATTATATTCCTTTATGGGATTGTTTTGTGCTCTTTGTAAACTTTGCATCTTGTGTTATGGTGATGTTAAGGGCAGCTCTATTTATTCATTGCTTTGTTAGAATTTATAATTGGGACTTGGAAGATATCACTATTTGGGATGACATATGACCATAGTCCATTTGACTTCCCTAAACTTTTGAGTGCAGATTCTGATGTTCTCAGTGGAAGTAGGGAGTGAACTATGCTAGTATCCTTGCACATCTCTTCGGAAAGATGTTCTGATGGTGGTACTAGTAATATAGAATGTTCTAAGCACCATAGAAACCAAATCTCTGTTGTAAGTGATGGTTTAGGATATTGAGATGGCATTGTGTTTGGTCTTCATGAGAAACAGGTTGCCTTGCTATTTCTCCTTTCTAATGATTCACAACATTGAACCATAGCATGAGGATTGAGTAAAAATGTACTGGCTTTACATCAGATTAAGAGTATGAAGGCCCTTGTATTGTATTGTTAAATTGACTATGAAAGTGGTGGTGTATTTTTGCTATGTTATTTGATTATTAATATGGTGGTGTATTTTGAACGTAATTACTACTGCAAATATGTATATATTTCTGATTTTTTATATGTTTTTGTATTAACATACCCAAAACAAACCCAACCCCAAAATTTTTTTTGACCGAATCCGCGTATTGGAATCTCATACCCATACTTGAACCCAAAAACGAACCGATAACTTGGCTATTGCTAATGCAACCACCTCACAAGTACCCAACTCATTGCAATCTTTCATTTCAACATGGAAAGTGATAAGAGTCTGAATGTTTAAGTTTCAAGTTGATTTTTGAGCAATCTCTCATGTAGAAAAAAATGATGATTAATTTGATCAGTTCTTAGTCATGATATTATGGTGTATTATTTATCAACAATTTTACTGTATAGTTCATTATAACTTACTCATTGTGGTCGGGGAATCATCCAGAAATGAGAAAATGCTCATACAAAGGAACAACACCTAAATAGTTCTAATCATAGTTGAAAAACTCGCTCAAAATTCGCAATACTCGCGAGTAATCGCGTGGCAAAGGGAGAGGCGAGTTAATCGCTTGATTACTCGCAGCCGAGTAACCCCAAAAACGCACAGCGTTTTCTCGGAGAAAAATCGTGAAAAATCGTGAGTGAAAAGGGCAAAACGCGGGCAAAAAAAAAGTCATGTAATTTTGATATTTTTTGCCCTAAAATTTTCGCAGCTAAAAGCTCTAAACGACACGTTTAGGCAAACATAAATCACGTTTTTCATTTATTGGACGTAGAAAACAACGGCGGTTGGAAAAAACACAGGCAAAACCAGAAATTGACGTTGCAGCAGGAAGAAAATTGAGGGCACGAAATAAAATTACAGGAATTTATTTATTTTTTACCTCTGCATCCCACTCATACGATTTCCGACTTCTGTGAATCTGCATTCACGTTTTTTTATCAAACATTTAATCGATTTCTGCAGATTCAGTAGGTTTTTTTTTATTAAGTTTTATTTATTTTTTACCCATAAGATCTAAATATTTTTACAAATGTTAATATATTAAATTAAAGATCTAAAATTTATGAGGGTTTTATTATTTTTTACGAATGCTAATTTATTTTTATTTATTGATTTTAAAAAAAAATATTTGTAAAAAATAATTAATATATTATATAAGTCTAAGTATTTACAAAATTAAAATTTTTAATTTATTTTATTTTTAATACTTAGAATTTAATATATTAAGTTATAATTAAAAGAAAATTGAAAACTTTTAATTTAACTTACTTTAATTAAAAAACTTAAAATTAAAAATGATTGAAATATATTAATTTATGTTATGATAATAATGAATAGTAAAAAAGAAAAAAATAACAAAAATAATGATATTAAAATTTGAAATTTCAATATTGTAAATAAAATTTGAATTTTAGTATCATTATTTTTGTTATTAATTTCTTTTTGACTATTCATTAATATCAAATTATAATAATAAAAATTAATATATTAAAATATTTCAATCATTTTTAATTTTTATATGTTTCAAATTTCAAATCTTTAGCAACCAAGTAATTGGCAAATAAGTTATAACAATCCTTGAAATTTAATTAATACAAAAAAAATGATTTTTAATTAATTTCAATCATTTTTAAATTTTAATATGTTTTATTTATTTGTTTAACTTCACTTTTTATCTCTTAATGTTTATTTGTCTCTCTTTTGCTAGGTATCTTGCTAAAAGAGTATGGCTTCTACAAGTAAGAAGAATATTTTTAAAAATTATGTATTTTCAAATGTTTGATAAATTTGCCGAGTTATTGCCGAGTTTTTGCCAAGTCCCAAATTTTTAAAATTTTTGGGTCTGCCGAGTTATTGCCAAGTCTGAGTTTTTCAACATTGGTTCTAATACCAAAGGAGCCTCCAGCTTACAATCTTGAAATGCACAAGTCAATTGCCTTATGGGACATGGTCTATAAGATAATTCTCCAAAATTATTGAAACATGCCTCAAACTTTCCTAAACCAGTTACTTTCTCAAGAGTGATCAGCCTATGTCCCAAAGAGGAAATTTACACTCTCTTGAAAACCCAAAAAGGCCTAGAATTCTAATAGTAATAGATATCTCCAAAGCCTTTGACAACTGCAGCTGGAATCAAACTGAAGCAAAGTACAAAATTCAGCTTCAACAACCAAGTAATCCAATGAAGCAACAGTGATATCTGCAAACCCATTTTCATTGTCAATAGCAATGTGTGAGCATTTTAATTTGTTTGTTGCTATACAACACATATAGTAGAACCACTCTTCAAATAATAAGGGGGAGCTCCCTAAGATCTGTAGTAAGCCCAGATGGCTTAACCCCAATCTGTTATTTGCTCTTGCTGATAATGGTCTGATGTATTGTTTTGTTTTGATTGTTTTTTTATTTTTTTTAGTTTTTGTGATGCAATGATAATAATATATGGAATGCAGATAGGAAAACAAAACTAGAACAGCAACTAGTTAAATGCATGCATTCGCACAATAGGAAATCTTTTATTGTTTTCTCTTCAAAGTTATGATAGAATTATTTACAAATGATCAAGCAACTAGAGTACAAGAAGATTGAAGAGATTTTAGGAAACCTGGAATAGATGCCTGTGGAACCTCTTGTTTTTTTGATGCAGCCAACAATGCACTTTTCCCACAATATTATGTTGCTGCATTGAATATCCAACCCAGCCGTACCCAAAGCAAGAAGAATCAGCTTCAAAAGTTAGACGTTTCTTTCAAGGTGAAGGATGTCCTTTCTCTCCAGGCCGTACGGCTCTCCCAGTTTGAAATGTACTTCAAAAAATGTCTTTTATCACCTCTAAAACGTAGAGAAAGGTCTGCAATCTGCTGTTAAAAATCAGACTTAAAATCTGATATGAAACTTCTAATTTAAGCACTTAAAAATACTCTCAAATCTGCTCAATGGAGACCCCTGATTGAAGCCTCTCCTTTGCCCAAATTCGGTGGATCTTTCACCACCTCAAATCTCTCCACTGAAGATTTCTTCGTTCTCCAATGGTGTCCACAATCTGAAACCCCAGCTTCAGGTCTTGAAACTGAGCCAAATGCAAAATCAAGTCTTCACACAATGAAGTTGATTTTACAAATGAAACTTTATATACCTCCTTTAGAAGTTCGATTTTCTTCAAGTGCCTCTTTAGTCATTAAAAATAACATGAACTTCACTTTCAAGTAATAGTTTTGACTTTGGCTTAAGTTTAAATAAATTAAAATCACTTAAGATGGGTAATTGTCTCATGGACTTTAAGTGGCCCCCTTTTTATAAAGTCAATAAATAGCTTTATAATAAGCTCTTATGAATTTAAATATCATTAATGCTATTCCCCCATTAATAACTCATCAAATAAGCCATAAATAATCATGCCACCCAAAATGATGCCAAAGTCGAGAGTCCAGGTGCCCTGCCAAAAATAGCATATCTATAAATATCACTTACTATAAATAGTAAGTGTCCAAAACTAAACCAATAAGCAAATGCAGATGCTAGAACCTAAACCCACGGAAACCACTGCCATGTGTAATGTCCCAAAAGTCGGAGAAACAATCCAAATGGACCCTCTAACCACAACTACTAGCTCACGAGGGTCAAATGATGAGCTAACCCCCTGGTCACCAGATGCTGACTAAGGAGGGGACATTACAAGATCTAACTAAATCTAAAACTAACAAAGTTTACAAGTATACAAATTATACAAGATTTTATTGGGGTTTTTGCATTGAATGTAAATTGCTTAGCTAACTATGTTTTTTCCTTAGACACAAGTGTTCAACTGTCAACAGTCAAGTATTTCAATGAAATTTTCCAATTTAAGGAGGATAAACTATCAAAATGAACAATGACTTCAATTTCCTATAGCTAAAGTAGAAACCAAGATTTTGTTGCAAGCAAATATTTTAAAGAAGAAACCTAGATGAATTTCATGTAAGGCCTTAGACGTATGTTCCTTGTATGACTGCTTGTATATATTATGTTTTTGGTATTGTATTTCTCAGTGAGGTTTTGTATGGCCATTGATGTTCTTTATTGATGACATTTTGTATGGACATTTAACATCTGACCATATATTATGGGACGCCTACGTTGCGACTATATGTGTTTGAACAATTGATGCAGGAGCATCGACTCAAGTTTTGGTTTTCATTTTGTTTTTTTTTTGCTTTAATGTTTATGGTGTGAAAATTTTTCACTTGTAATTGGAAGTTTGTGAGGGCATGGTATTTTAGGGGTGCTGACCTTTTGTTTTTGCCAGCCTTTTCCACCTCAGTGCTAATTGGAAGGCAAATTCTAATATGACAAATTTTATTTTAACAAAGAGGGATTCACTCACATACCCAAGTGGAGTAGAAAGATAGGGGAAGGAAGGTAAAAATAGTTATGCTCTGGCAGTTGGAAAAAAAAGAAAAAGGAAGATTGCATCGTGAAGATGGAGAAGGGCATAGCATGGGGAATTAGGCAGTAACAGGAATGGGTGCAGCTACAGGGACATTGTGCATGGCTGTTAAAATGGTAATCTCCAGTTGAACAAAGAACCTTTGCAATGCGCAGCTGGTTGCTATGAAGTATTGCCTTTCTATTTGCAGGAAAAACATGTTATTGGTTAGAGAAATTTGTGAGTTGTGCATACATTTTCCCACAAGAAGATAGCCACACTGCTTTGGTTTCATGGTTATTGTTATGTAATTTGTTTTCTTGTTTTGTTGACAGCAACAATGTGGTGTTGGAATATTGACTTGTCTGCTGAGTATAAACTTATTTATTGCTGTGCAAGGTTGTTTGTAGACTGAAAGAAATCAAAGAACATCCTTATGGATTGAAATTTTGATCGTGCCATCAAAATAGCTGTGCATACATCATTTTGTTGCTGTTTTAATACTGTCTTGCAGACTGAGAAAAAACCAACAAAGAAAGGTTTGGAATTCAAATTTAAACGCAGCCATCAACTAGTTATTAGTTTAATATCTTTCTATTTGTGTTGTTAATGGTTATCCAACAGTTTTTAACTTGGTACAATTGTTTCTTTTAGAAACATCGTCTTTATAATTCTATTTATTGAAGCTTTCACTTCTTGTGTAAATGAACAACATTGATTCTTTGAACATGGTATCAGAGCCAGAATTTAATTTTTGGCACCTATCGTGATTTTTTAAAGTCTTTGTAAAAATCGTGTTCCATTTCTTGCTATAGCGTGGTTTTATTTTTTTTTCTGAAAAATCACGATCAGTCTTGGCGCAAGGGTTTTGACTTCCTCTCATGTTCGAGCGCACCCGTCTGTAGTTTTTCCAGGCGCTTTTTTTGGTGTCGCAGTCGTGATCTCTTTTCTCGACGCTTTTTTTTCTAGCGCACGTTTTGTAACTACTTCCATACGTGATTTGACCCGTGTTCCTCTCTAAAACACATGTTTTTGTCTTGAGGATGCGATTTCTTCATTGTTTCTGGTTACGTGCCTTCTACTCAACACATTTTTGTCTGCACCTTTTGGGCGACACGACTTTGAAGGTTCTCTGGCCGCAAATCTTCTTCTTGTTTCAGCATGTGACCTTTGTGTTCTAAGTGCGATTTCTAGGCACATTTTTATGCGACCTGCATGCCTAATAAATGTTTTTGAGTTTTAATAATTTTGTCCTCAAAAATTATTTGATGGGTTTTTAATATTTTTTTACTTGAAAACAAATTATGATGGGTTTTTAATATTTTTTACCTAAAAAAATTATGGTGGATTTTTTTAATATTTTTCCCTTCAAAAAAAATCAGTTTATCTAGGTTTTAATAATTTTGACCTCAAAAATTATTCGATGGGTTTATAATTTTGTCCTCAAAAATCATTCAGTGGGTTTTAATATTTTTTTCGGAAAAAAATAAAAAATTAAGGGAGGGTTTTAATAATTTTTCTCCTTTAAAAAAATTTTGTTGGTTTTACCGCTTTTTCCTAAAAAACGAAGTTTTTTACTCTGATCCATGTCTCGATTTCGTGTCCGGTTTTGATCAATTTTTATCCTCAAAAATCGTGTTCGGTTTTAACCATTTTTCCCCAAAAAAAAAAACAATGATTTGTAATCTTCGAATTTCTGGGTTTGGCGATTTTTTCCTCAAAAATCATACTTTGTTGCAGTTTGTTTTAAGTCGCACCTGGAGTTGTTGTGCGAACATCTACACTAGTGGTTTTCTACAGTCTGTTTTCGAGCATCGTGCTCATCTGCAACAGTTTGGAGGGTTTGCCGATTTTTCCTAAAAATCGTGGCAACTGTTCTCGGTGTCTCTGGTTACAAGGAGGGGCAGTTTTGTTATCCAACATCAGGTTGGACGATTGGTGTTGTTTTTGGTTTTTTCCAAAAGTTTTGCAGTTTTTGGGAGGGTTGGTGGCAGACTCATCTCAAGTGGCAGAGTCAATGGCAGGCTCTTGTCTTTTGTTGCAGAAGCATTTTGAGAAGAAGGGGGCAACCTTCTCTGTTATTTCTCTGGGTAGTTAGAATGACCATTAAGAGAGGGCATTAGTTTAATATCTTTCTATTTGTGTTGTTAACGGTCATCCAATAGTTTTTAACTTCGTACGATTGTTTCTTTTAGAAACATCGTCTTTGTAATTCTATTTATTGAAGCTTTCGCTTTTTGTGTAAATGAACAACATCAATTCTTTGAACACTATTGAAATGTTTCATCTTAACTATTTCACTATATCTTTTATATGTGATTGATTATGTTATCTAGTTCAACATCATGTGTATTAATCATTATCATTTAGAATGGTTTTCAATTGATGCAGTTTATTAATGTTATTCCGTTTATATTATATCATGTTGGGTGTTTTCGTTGTGTTTTGGCTATCTTATATGGAGTAGGTATGTCTAATGTTTCATTGAGTGTGCAAGCACAAGTTTTACCCCAATGGTGGCTAAATAGAGATGGTTTGATTTGGGCAAATATGTTGTGTAACTGTATATCTTCTCATCTCACTTGATGCAAGTTACAAGACATATCGTGTGATACTAGTGAAGCCATGATCCAAATTAACGTTGGTTATAGGGCCACATGTTCCAAATAAGCCTGTAACATGTGTATTCTCTTTACATATGTTTATTTCATTTCTAGGTTTCTATTCGCATTTGTGTATTGAGGAGTGCTTACAATTTATCTCTATGCTTAAAATATGAAATAGATTAATTTTACTGCCAACATGGTATGGTCTATGAATTTTAATATTGTGAAATTTCAAAATGCATTTGTGAATTAAAAGATTATTTGGTCTTTATGCCTTAGTCATTTTGGTAAAATCTAATATATGGATCATTTATGAAAGAAATGCCTATTTGCATTTTAATTGATAAGTTGGTGCAATTCCTATGGTATGCATATGTATATAATTAGAAAATATCTTGTGAAGTATCTTTTGAAAAGAACCACTTGTGAAAATATCTTGTTAGTGTGAAAACAAAAGAAAATGTTTAAGGGGTCTAGAGATTTTTAAAAAGTTAGAAAGAAAGAAAAGACCTCATTTTCATTGTTCATTCCTCTTTGCTTGAAATTGCTCTCCTTCCTTGTAATGTCCCTTATCCTAAGTATGAGGATATCTAAGTCACTTTCTAGTTTTGAGTACAATTTCAGACTTCCTCGTACTATCATACATTCCTTCCATTCCCTAGTTCCCCATCAACATTAGATATCCCAAAACTCCAATCCCTGGCCTCTCACTCCCTTGATGTTTGCAAACCTACAAAAAAATTCCTCCGTGTGCATTTAGTATTGGCAACCCCCAATCCCCACTACCTCTTACCATTGCATCCTTTTGGTATGCAAATCCTTGGACACTTGCCACATCGCTCCTCTCAGCATGTGAATCCCTAGATCCCTATTGTATTGTAGCTAAAAATGTTTGAATAATTTAGTACCTAAATGCATATGCTGGCTCCAACTCAAACCCTTGTAGTTTTTGCTTATCTTTTTGTGCTTTTAAGTTTTTTAGAGAAATTTTCTAGACAGAAGAGAATGGGCGTACTGTTGATGTGATTTTTGTGACCACATCAATCAGCAGAACAAAGTTGTCTGAAGGCTACTCCATTCTCTCTTGATCAAAATATTCCGTGCGCTAAGATTGCGAGATAGATCGCACGTTCAACTCCAAGGTTCCGAAATGCTTGGAATAACCTCAGTAGGTTCGTTGTGATATGCTGTTTTTATGAGGGGACTTACACAATTGTTCAGGATACTTGCAGTAAACAACAGATAAATGCTTTGAAGGGAACTTTTTCGCGAATGATTTGGCGTTGAGATATGAGTTTTCCTAAACTAACCCAAAGTGTGCAGAATTGAAAATAGATGCAAGGTTTAGAAAGTCTAAATTCTAGTCTAAATGCAAGAGGTGTTATACTTGACTTCAACGAACTTCAACCGAACGTTGTCTAACCTCCAGTTGGACAGCTTCGACAAGGTTGGTGCAATCTTCAAGGGAGCGAAAAGATGTTCGAATCACAATTCAATGATGCAAATACCATCACAACGATGCATACATACACATGAATCTTGATCTAAGTTAAATTTAAAAGGTATTCCACTTGACCACGCAGGACAAACTCACCATTAGTAAGCTTGTTAGTGGTATGGACTTATGAAGCTCACTCAAATCAAACACAACCACCTGTAATTAACTACTTGCATGAAAATTAAGTCCTAGTTGAAGTCGAAGGAAGAAGAAACCTCACAAACTACTCATGACAAAAGTGGAGTTCACCATCAATGAAATTCTTTTTATTATGATTAGCCTTCGTGACAATTTCTTACAAAAATTCTCAAAGGGAGAATTCCCCTTCTCCTTCAAACAATGCAATGAAACTAAGCTATTCTCTAAAAAGTGTCTACTCTCTAACTTGATCTGATATCCAACTGACTGACTAACTAGTGTACAAATGAGGGGACTCCCCTTTATATAGCTGGCCAAACCAATGGATGGTCCAGATCAAAGTACAATGGACGGCTTAGATTGAGCCACAAAAACCCTAGACAAGATTTACCCTAAAAACCGCCAGAAGGTGGAGTGGCATCATTAATGATCTCAAAAATAGCAGATTCCCCCTTTGACCACTATGGGCAATTAATGCCCACTATCCCTCCAGAAGATTCTCGTCCATGACCTTGTTTCCATTGTTCTTCTCTCTGACCGTGTAAGCTACGAACCGGGCCAGCACTGAATCAACTTCCTCCTCTGAAATCACCATAGTAAGGTTGAGCTGATACTCAAGAATAGCCACCATCTGCTCCTGCCGATCACAATTCTTTCTCCAAGTCTAAATAGACTCCTGCGTACTCTGAATGATAGCTGAAAATGTAGAGATATTCTCTAAGTCAAGTTGAGAAAACATCCTCATCTCAGAGAAGAAAGGTTGCAACCTCGCCTTCAATCCTTCCACTTCCACCTCCTCAAGAGTTGATCTCTTGGCGAACAACGCATCCAATGTATTGAGGATGCCCTCATGGATATGTCTCATTGCCCTTGTGATTTTAGACGACTCTGTTGTTGCCATGTCGAAGAAGCCCTTGCTAGTGAACGCAGCCGAATGCCACCCAAGAAAATCATATCTATTCCCGGCCTGGATCACCCCATCATTGACCAAAGTTTGTGTGGGTACGTGCATCAAGGCAACTAGGCGAGGAATGGTTGTCCTGGAATATATGAGTGCCACCCCAAGCTTGCTCGATGTTCTCCAAGCGCGAGAGGATACCAGAAACACTCTGAAAAGAGGAGACAAGATCAGCCATGAATTTCTCTGCCTCAGTGCGAACACTGCCTATCCACTTATCTCCTTCCTGAATAGCCCTCTTTACTTCTTCGAGCCCACTAACCGACTCCAGTGGCAGCTCAAGCGGAAGTTCCACTACTAGGATCTCTTGAGCACACGGACGTGCTAGATGCTGTACATATCCGACCAACGCCTTATGCTCCTTCAATCTCTTATACTTTTCCTCCTTTCTCACCAGTCTATCCTTCAGAACTTGAAAGGAATTCTCAGCCTCTTCAACTACCTGTGCTCTCGAGGGACGCCCTAACTCGATCGTGGTGACTGTGTAATTCTCTGGCATTATGTCACCTAAGGCACAATCCCCCCTTGGAACGGCAACACGGAAAGTGCACGAACTAGCCTCATTAGTTTCCATCCTAGAATATTTTCTGGCTCTCTTCCTTTTAGGTGACCTACTTGTCCTATTCAAAAGTTCCTCCATTTCTACTGCCAGGTCAGTGTCATCTTCCTGATCTCTCCTTATTGCACGTGAGAGCCAATTTGGAGTATTATGCTGAGTGTCGTAGACAATAAGGGGCTCCTCTTCCGTTGCCTCTACTTCACGAACTCCCTCTTGAGCAATATTTGGTCGAGGCTCATCCGTCTCCATATGTTGCCTGTCTTCCTCATGAATTCTAACCTCAAGTTCCACAATATCTTCTTCCTCGAAAGCTGTCTCAAGTGCACGATCAACGCGGATGTCCATTTTTGTTTCTTCTCCTTCTTCCAATTGATCTGCACTCTTAGGAGCATTGGCACTTTGGCTATCCAGCTCTCTTGGCAATGGTTGGTTAACTTCTCCAATTTCGGGCTCCTCATTCACTCTAGCCCTCTGGTCTGCAAACATAGAGACTTCATGCACACTGGAGGATCATTCTAACAACTGAGTAGGTGATGTCTCTTCTGATCTCTGAGGTTCGGGCTGAATTGGTTCTTGTTGTTGTTGTGGCTCCGCAGCCTGGGCAATCTGTTTCTTCTTCTTTGCTGATACTAGTAGCCTCCGATCACCCATGAGATTGTACGAAAGGGCAATCGATCTCCTTTTCAACCTGTGCACATGCCCATCCACCCAACTCCTCGTAAAGGTCATGACAAGTATAGACAAGGTGTCCAAGTCTGTAATCTCTGGCTCAGCCCAATCCGGGGGTGGGATTGGCGTGTTCTTTATTGACTCGTAGTCCAGGTATGTAAGCCTAGTATCTTCATCAACTTGATCTGGAACCTGGACCACCTCGCACTCTCTGATTAGCTTCAGGGGCAATTTGGAGAACGTTCTTCTAATTTCTCCTTCATCTTGTGCATTTGCCCAAAAATCCTCCAAGTGAGTCCTGTGCCTATACTCTTCACCCTGCACAGTTCCAATCTTCCCTCGAGGATTGAAGTCCTGCCGGCTTGTATGGAGAGTGAACTGGTAGAACTGCAACTCTTCTTCTGCCTCCTTGGCTACTTGTAAAGAAGGGCACTCCTCAAGTGAGTTTCCCAAAACAATGGGGAAGTGCAAACCTCCCTTCTTCTTTCTTATAATTTTGTCGTAGGCCACAAGTTGCCTAGACACCTCGAGCATTATCATTCGATTTGTAGGATACCTTGGCAATCGATAGGCGTATGAATGGTACCCCGGCAGCCTTAAATAGGTAAACTTGGGGAATTGGGCAAACCAAAACCCATACTCTTCGATCAACTCCTGTGCCTCCTTAGATATCCTTTGCTGCAATCTTCCTTGAAGAGTTCTCGTGAGGTACATTGTGAAGGCGTCATTCACCCTCTTGAAATGAGAGGTGCTCGTGAGATGCAACTGCCTACAAGAGTCATGAATCTTGAAATGATTGAAGCCACACCCAATAGGCTCCTGGTAGTCCAGTCCTTTGTATTTCGTCATCCGAGTCAGCATGTAGATAACATATGAACTCACGTAGAACGTCCTCGATCTCCTTAGATTTTCGAACTGCTCATTAATGTTATCACTTATCATTTGCGCCCAATCTACATCCACCTTTCCTTCCAACACCACACTGATACAGAAGAACATCCACGGCTCGAACACATATCCCTATGGGCTGCCATTAACTCGACTAAGCATCATGATCAAGTCGCAATACTCATGATTTAGCTCTTCTGAAATAATCTGTTTTGGTAACTTGGCGCCAGGAGGCTTAGGCTTCCTCGTCCATGTCGTGTTAATCCTCTTAACACACTTGTCGAAAGATGTGGCATATATCTTATCAGCTTTTGCCTTAGACTTGTACAACATTTTATCTGTGGGTAAGATCCTAAACGCCTCGCCAATTGCATCAGGTGCGAGGTTGGCCAGCAACATGCCATCCAGAGAAACAATCGTCCGATGGTCCGAATTGTAAAAATTTGCACACTCCATGATAAGCTCTGGACATCGAACTGTTAGCGGGAAACCGGCTGCCCCATACAATCCACTTTTTACAATGTTATGCAAGGTCACTGTCGGAGGATTGCCACCCTGTCCATACATTCTTCTCTTGAAGACCTCGAGGTTGAAAGAACTGAGGTTTGTGTTGGTCAAATTCCCGAACTTCGATACGAACTTTGATTCTAGAACAAAGGACTTCTTCAACTGCTTAATAATCACCTGCCTCGAAGTATTTTCTTTGCCACATTCAGCATTTCAGGCTTTGGCTCCAGCTTTGCTCGTTTCAGCAACATCACATTGTACAATTTCAGCCATCTGCAAAACGAAAAAGCAAGCATTATAATTTAAACCTTTTAAAATAAAAATTTCGTGAGATGGCTGGCAAATGGAGTTGGCTGCAAAAAAGAAAATAAAATTAATAACTCCAGCAGTAGAACTCCAACTCCAAACCTCGAGAAATTTAAACTTCGAAATTTAAAACTCCAAACTCTCAGCAACTTGCAGCCACAACAATTTCAGCTCTCCGAGAAAATCAACTCAGCAATCTCAACTTCGGATTTTATCTCAAGTCACAGCAACTTCGAAAATTTAAACTTCACTTCTTCTCAGCACTCGCTTTCAGCAACTTGAAGAAATAAATTTCTCAACTTCAGCAACTTCGAAAATTTAAACTTTCTCTCAACAACTCAGCAACTTCAGAATTTTTAATCTCAGCAACTCAAGTTCCAGCAATTCCAGCAACTTCGACCTCAGAGAAATAATTCAACTTAGCAATCTCAAATCTCTTTAGCAACTCTCAACAATTATTCAAAGCTTCAGCATAGATTTCAGCTTCGAATTTTGTGAATAGAAATGAAAACTTTGAAGTTTTTATAATTAAAAGCTAGTGCTTGATTTAGCAAATGCCATTAATTCTCCTCATCATGACTTAGAAATTTGCTAATTTTAAGAGAATATTCTCAGCCATCATTTAGTCGTCATAGAAATTTGCTAATCCGGGAGATTCTTTCCTTGTTTCAAATTTAAAATTTCCCTCCTGACTGCCAGTTACTTCTAGCTGACTGAAGTAATTTCGAGAAAAATCATTTAAAATTCACTTCAGTTAAAAAAAAATCTCATCCTTTTTTAAAATGGCATATTAAAATTTAAAATTTAATCTCGATGCCATTTAATTCCACTTGAGAAAAAAAAATTATTCATTTCGACGACTATGAAAAATCATCGTTAGCATTTTAAAATGGCTAGGCAAAATTATTTTCCGTTCGTAATAACTCCAAAATAAATTCCCCGTAATCAAAATCTTCCGACTTTTAAAAAATTTCATGTGTCCAAATTTAAGGGGAACGTTTAATTTAAAAACTTTGGAAAATAATTATTTTAAATTTTAATTTATTTCTCCAGCTTGAGCAATTTTAAAGTTATTTGCCTAGAGCAAATTTCCAATGCCTCTCAATTTTTATTCTTGAATCTTGCCTTAGGAAAAATTTAAATGCTTTCGAATTTCATAAAAATCTCCACGCCAAGTGCAATCAAGGGGGAACATTTAATTTTCCAACCTTTAATATTTACTCGTCCCCCTCAACACCTAGAAATTTCATCAACTTAAATTCTCAAAGCAAGGCGCATTTGTAAGATTGTGGTTTCAATTTGTTATGCCTAGAAAGTTATATCCATACTTTCACAAGTTTAGGCGCAAATAAAATGTGTTGCTTTCTGTAATGTCCCCTTCTCAAACTTGATCTTTCCAGTGACCGTTGGCCTTTTCCGGAGACCCGAAGGCTAGTCGGAAGGAAAAATTAGGGTTTCCTATTTTGAAGGATGTTCTTGCTCGGAGTTGGTTGTTTCAATGGCGGATTCTTTCTGGGTTTTCAGAAAGCTTCGCAGTGATATGTTCTTCTTGGCATTCTGAGTATCTTCAGGAATTTACTATTTTTAGTAAATTCTATTTCTGGCAGTTTTCCAGTTGGGTTCAGCATGGTTGACTTCCTACTTCAGTTTGATCAGTTGGCTTGCTCATTTAGGGCTTCGGGGCACATTTGGAGAGATAAGTTGAGCTATTTAATTAAAGTCACGTTTTAATGTTATATTTTAACGTTGACCCCCTTGGCCTAGATTCTTCACTTTAAGTCTTTTTAAAAGATGTTCTTTAAGGGTGGCACTTCATTAAAGAAAATTAATTATATCTTTTATTATGAAGTTTAATCCAAGCTTAAGTGGACGCCATTTTCAAGGAAGAATTAAAATGATATCAAAAGACAAAGTTTGCTTGGAAAAGTGGGACGCCACCTGTGGAAGTAGGGTTTGACTCAAAAGAGAAGGTTAGGGTTTCGAGAAGAGTCAAGCGAAAATTATACAAGGAAGCCTTTGGTCATCATTGAGATTATCTTTTGTCTACAGTATTGTTACTCTGCCGGAATGGTATTGGATCGCTTCGAGGAATGAAGGCCTCCTAGCTCGGGCATTGCTTCTTGCTTGCAACACAGCAACTAGTGGTGAATTAGTATAGTTTTGTGAGTTTCATTGGGATTTGTGCATTGTAATCAGCATTGCGGCTATTTAGTTTCTGATTTTGCATATTAGAGGTTTTCCAGATATTGCATTTTAGCTACAGCAGATTCGTGTTTTATTTCGTAAATCAGAAAATATCAAAAAGATTGTTCTAGGTATTGTTTCATTCTTTCTGTCTAGGCAAGGTGCCCCTTTGTGCCAAGTTATAGAATTTTTAAAGAAGCATCTGATTTTTAAATGCAAATCGCCCCTCTTGCTGGGCCGTACCACCTTGAGTTGCCTTGAATTTCGTGCATTAAATATATAGGTACTTTGCGTCAGTTTTCAGTGTCCTGTATTGGTCGCCACTCTATTAGATTCATATTGCATTTCGTGTGGAGGCATTTGGCTAAGTTTTGAGCAAGTTGTGAGTGGATTTGTGAAGTACACGGTTGTTGTTCGTGCACATGGAAATCTGGACTGTCATAAATCAGAATTTGAGGTTGGTCTGTTCAGGGCACTTTCAGATCTAATCTTTATTATTCAGTAAAGGAAGTTCAATACATATTGTTGCAGCTCTATTTATATGTTGATTCACATTTCTAGCAAGATATTATCCTTCATATTGTAAACTGGTAGTAGTACTGACAGTATGGTTAATCTTGCTCATCATAGTTTGTAATGTTTAGCTTTTCGTTCAGTATTTGCCATTGTATTTAATTTACCTCCGCCCTATGGTAGCTACTTTCCCACTCTGGGTTAGAAAGCACATTCTGGGTGTTGAGTACTTTCAGCATTTCAGTTATTTCTTTCAAGCATTGTAATTTGTAATACTCTGCCATATGGTCGCCTCAACTCCATACTGGATTGGGTAGCACATACTTGGTGTCGAGTTCCCTTTCAGTACTTAGTGTAGAAGACCCTCTGACCATATGCTCGCCATCATCGGCGCCATCTTTGGTTAGAGTTCTTGCATAAGCATTTTGATTAAGATCCTTTGACCAATGCTCACACCTTGCCCACATCAGGATCCTGGTGTACATTCTGGTTAGAGTTTCTTCAACATCGTTTCGGTTTAGCTGCTAACCTTAACGGGTGCATTGGTTGTAATTTGTAATTTGAAAAAACGAAAAAAATTGGCTCGGAATATTTCACTTTCAATTAAATGCCTTAGTCAAATATTAAATCACCCTTTACCTTGGGCGCAAATAACTTTTCCACTTCAAGTCCAAAGCGCATATGTAAGGGTGGTCTTTCACTTAGAAACATTTGTTATTTCATTCTCCAAGGGCGCATTTTTACCTCTCTACATTCACTTTGAACACTTAGACGTTTGAGAGGCTTGTCCAAGTCTAGGCGCAAATAAGACCTCCCATTTTCATTTATCCAACACTTCCTTCAAATGTTTTCCTTTTCCAGGCGCATATTCATTACCTTCCTCAAGGCTAGGCGCATATGAATGTGTCTCCTTCAAATTTAAGAAATTTTCATCAACTCCAAGTTCAAGGGCGCATATAGGTGAGTAGCTTTCAATTTCAAGCACTTAGAAACTTTCGTGATCTTTCTCCAAGTTTAGGCGCCCATCACCCTTTGTGCTTTCAGTTTTAAATGACTTAGATGTCTTTTACCCTTTCCACTTGCCTGGGCGCAAATAACCCCTTGAGGTTTCAATTTAATGACTTAGTTAAATTTCACTCTCCATCACTTGCCTAGGCGCATACAAGAGGGTAAGCTTTTAGTTTTAACACTTAGATTATTTTCAAGGCCCTCTCTTTATCCAAGGCGCAAATGAGACCATGGGCCTTCACTTTTAATACCTTAGACAAGATTTCACATTCTTCTCATGGCCTTGGGCGCAAATAGCATGCCCTGCTTTCAATCTTCATGACTTAGACCAATTTCAAATCATGCTTTCTCTAAGGCGCATTTAGGGTGAGCAACTTTCAGCTTTGGACACTTAGAAAATTTTATATCTTCATGCCACTCAAAGTCGCATTTGTAAGGGTCAGCTTCCAATTTTGCGAATACTTTAGATTATTGCCAAACACTCTTTATTTCCTAGCCGCATACAAGAGGGTGGTCTTTCACTTGGGGGCGCAAATAAGGTGTTGAGCTTTTAATTTTATCAACTCCAAGCTCAAGGGCGCATTTCAGTGGGTGGGCTTTGAGTTTAACGCCTTAGTGATATTTTCAATCACCTTCCTTGACCCTAGGCGCATACCACACCTTGGACTTTCAATTTGTAACACTTGATAAAATTTTATCCTCCAAGTCCTTGGGCGCATGTGGAGGGGTCAACTTCAAATTTGTAACACTTTGACCTGTGAGCTTTCATTTTATTTGCCTTGGTAGAATTTTCATCTGTCTTTAGCCTTTTAAAGTGAATTTTGATGCTAGACTTGAAAAATTATCAAACTTGGTGGATTTCATGCCTTTTGCCAAATTTGGAGTGATTTGCTCCTGCTAACCCTAGCTTGCCTTAACTTTCTATTTATAGAAAGTTCTCCACATTTTGTGCTTTTAACTGACTTTTGACTTTGAAAGGCCTGATTTTGCCTTGTTTTGAACCCTGGGACGTGGTTAAGCTGCTAGTGCCTGATGCCTATCTGCACCTGCTATTTTTAGCAACTTACTAAAAATAGCAATTGCTCATAATGTCTTCAAATTTCACGTGTTGAATGCCTGAAGAATGTCGGTCGTGGCTAGATACTGCATTTGCATGACTGTCGTGTTTTGACCTTAAATTTAGGAAACCCTAATTCCTCTGTGCCAAGCTGCTAAAAATAGCAAGTGTTTGATTTTCCATCCTCTGCAACTTTGTTTGTCTTGAAACTCGCGCCATGGGGTCCTCATTACCTGCTTGACCTGTTCATACTGAGATTTCGTGTTGACCTGCTATTTCCGGCATGTTTCTGAAGTGGCTTACTATTTATAGCAGCTACTTGATTTTGGGATTTCCACGGCTCCGTTCGACTTGAAATTTGAATGCTGTGATCCTCGTTGGTAAACTTGCCAGTCCACACTGGCACCTGATGTTGACTTTCTATTTATAGCCTGTTCCAGGAGCGCCTTACTATAAATAGTAAGTGCTTCGTTTGCCTTCAAATTTTGCCAGCAGACTCCTTGAAAGATGTTGATCATGGTGGGATACTTCAGTTTTGGAAATTTTGACGTCTGACCCCTCACTTTGAGTCCGGAAGCTCGAAACCCTAATTCATCTTGCATGTGCCTCAAATGAGTTTTGTTCAATTCCATTTTAGTTGCATGTTATCGTGTTTCTGATTTTGAAGGGCCGGGTAGCTGCCAAAAAGCACCTGCCAAAAATAGAAAGTGGCTGAAACAGTGACCAACCAGTTGTCAGATGATTT
Organism: Sequoia sempervirens; assembly: GCA_007258455.2. NCBI lineage: Eukaryota > Viridiplantae > Streptophyta > Pinopsida > Cupressales > Cupressaceae > Sequoia > Sequoia sempervirens. The sequence goes on along the minus strand of VDFB02271358.1, from coordinate 1,065,995,474 downwards.
TGCATGTCACACTGCCCGAGGGATCTTGAAAAACCCAGAAAAACCCAGAAAAATCATCAACATGCAAGCACTAGCTAAAAATAGCAAGTTTCTGAAGAGTGACTAGTTTTGCTTCACTGTTGCGAAGCTCTCGGAAAACCCAGAAAGATTATGCCGACATGTGCCAAGAAAGCCTACAAGCAAACCCTAAGTATAGCCTCCGAAGGCTGAACGCTGAAAGTTGTCGTCTTGTCTTGCATGTCACATCACTGCGAAGGTCTCGAAAAACTCACCAAGAATATCCAGACATGCATCTGAAAAATCAACATGTAAACCCTGGAATTTGCCTCCGAAGGCAGAACTGCTAAAAATAGCAAGTCGCCCGTTTCTGCTCAAATTTTGCCAGTAATGAGTTCAAAGTGCCCAGAATGTAGTGCAGTTGTCAGAACATAAAAATCTCGAGAAAACAAACTCCAAATTGACACTTACTAAAAATAGAAAGATGTTGGAATTCAATGAAAATTCAGAGGGAGCTTGCCGGAAGTATCCTAATAGCAGTGCTAAGCTCAGAAGCTGATTAGTCAATCCAATTTGACCTCAAAGTTATCTGAAGACTGTAAACCCTAATTCATTGAAAAACCCTCCAGACTTAACCAAAATTCAAACCCAAGTCAAATAGTAAGTACACTACCAGACGGAAAGAAGTACGGCCTCTGGCAACTATAAACCTCTGAAGCTGAAATCGCAAAAGATAGAAGCTATCCAACTGTTAACCCTCTCCTGCAGCAGTATACCGAATAACAGAACAAATATATACTAATTTGGCCCAGAAGAACTTCTGATTGAAGCTCTCATCAATGGCAACCATTCAGCTGGTCTCACAGCCTCACAATCACAGATCCAGTGAAGATTCCTCATTCTTCAATGGAGTTTCCTTGTAACCCTTGTCCTCAGACAAATCACAGGGAAAGAAAATTGCAATGTCAAATGATAATCATTGCATTGCCTTATACTCACAAAAAAGGCATGGGTTTCAAGAAGTACGGATTTCCTCATTAAAATACATTTAAATGTATTTGGGTGCACTTTCTTGGGTGTTAAAGTGATTTTAAATATCACTTTATAAAGTAACCTTTTATTTTTTTATATTATATTTAAGTGGCGTTTTTCTTATAAAGTCAATTTGACTTTATATTCAATCATTTAAGTTAAATACATAATTTAACCACTAAAATACTCGTAACTTCCTCCAAACTCGGTACAATGTCGTGCCGTCAGAAGCTGACGAACACTGAACTTCACCTTCCTGCACTGGTACCAATACTGAGGTGAAAGGGGTGGGAATGGAAAACCCCACCAAAACGGACACTGACCCTCTAACCAAGTCCTGTCAGCCCACAAGGGTCCAAGAAATAGGCTAACTCCACTGCATCTGAACACTGACTAGAGTGGGGACATTACAAGGTCCTTAAACAGTTTATTACCAAAAGATTATAGTTTTGTTTTGAATCAACATACATATTATTGGCTTTGGCTGATGATTTAGAGATAATTCTTTTACTTTGAGGGAGGAGGTGAGTGGGGATGAGATACCTATTTGGACTATCCCATTTTATTTTCAACTTGGGGTCAATGGTTTGTCATTCCTCTTTTACAACTAGCTAACAAACAAAGATTTGTAGAGACAAGTTTAGCAAATAGACTTTAGGTACAATGCAAGGAGAAAGGAGAAATAAACTCAATTTTTTTAGAATGCAAAATTTGAAGACAGATATGGGATACAATACGTCCAGTTTTAAGAATACTCTTTATTGGCTAATTCATAGAAAAATAATTTCCTTGAAGATTTAATGCCCTGTAATAAGCTGACTTGCAGCTTTTAGTTTGTTCTTCGACTCACAACTATGTCCACTACAAGGTCATAAAACACGAGGTGCTTCATAGTGTCAAACAAGACCTTTGTAAGACAGGAATCTATTGTTTCTGTTTCACCTAGACACACAGATTTGTGCCAAGTTCTTATAAAAATGCATGTTACTATAAGGTTTAACTAACTTTGGGACTTAGATAATAGAGATGATGCATTCCAATGCAAGAAGCATAAGTAAAGCTCTCGCACGCACCCAATTATGCACCATTTGTGTGTCTCTCTAATATACGAAAGCTTTCCATCATGGAAAAACCAGAATCATTAAACTAAGACTACAAAGGGAATATGTCAAATGGAATGAGATCAAGGGAAAATCATTGGGCCCTTCATAATGGAGACTTGTGCTCAAATAAGCAGGAGACATTTTACATGTTTATATATACAATCCATTTGTTACATCTGGTAAGGTTTCACATCCAATTCTGAGTGTGTTCTATCCCAATAGACAAGGCAGGTTAAAGTGCTGAGTGAATTTGATGGGAGATATCCCTCAGTTGTGGCATCTTATCTAAAGGACACTCTGCAAGGAGAATTTACCAAATACCATAAAGAGAACTGCACAAAATACCATACTTGGAGAGTCTGCATAAGGAAACAGCATTGCAACCTTTTGATATTGTGTGACATCATTGCTAAATGCCAAAAGTGAACTATATTTGTTGCTAAATTTGAGTGTATTTGCATTGTCGATGGCTAACTTATTTTTTTATTGTCAACTACAGACATCTTCAATGTAACTCCATAATACTTTCAACTTTGTTTTCAGAATCTGAATTGAATATAGGGTATCAATAAATTACCATAATAAAAGGCTGACAAACAAAAAGATCAATTCCACCAACTGCCCTTTATAATACCTAGTACATCCTACAGATACTCTTTTATCCTTACCTAGCAACAACAATTGCAAGACACAAAAAGATCAACTCCATTGATTGCCCTTTTTATATGCACAGTAGATCCCACAGATACTCTTTTATCCTTACCTAGCAATAACAATTCCATCTAGGGCTATTTTCATCCGCTCATCAATGCATAGGTCTGCTGCATTTCCAAATGCTTTATCTCCATCATTGTACATCAACTGTTTTTTTAGGACACATGGTGGTTATTTCCTTGAATATTAAAAACTAAAATTCCATACCTTTAGAACTGCCAATAAATATTAAGACTAGCCTTGTAAGGAAACAGCTAACCTGCAATTTCTCCTTTCCAAGATGGGTGAAACCATTAGAAAGGACTCGTCGATTTCTAAGATGAGAAACACCAAGCATCTCCCCATTTTTTATTACCTTAAAAACAGTAAGACATTAATAATGTCTTTTGAAATTTATTTCTGAAGAGTATAGCACAAATAATTCCTGAGGAAAATTACTTTTAAAAAAATTTAGAAAATCAAATGCTACAAGCTGTCACGGGAAAACTAATTTATGAATACGTTGTCTCCCACAATGGTAGGTTTAAATATCAGAAGAAAAAGAAAACAAATGTTTTAAGTTCAGATCAACCTACAGCTGTATGCCGTATGCCAGTGGATTTTGCAAGTAGCTCATGCTCTTTAAGAAAAGCCAGTTCACCATGAACAGGTAAGAAATGCTGAGGATTTACCAATCTAAGGGCTTCCTCCTACACACACAAGTAGGACAAGTTTAAAATTCTGAAAATCAAAAAACTCATAAGACTTCAATTTTCATATGATTAGTTCACTGTTAGTTTTTGATCAAGCTGTGTAACACAAATCTTACTTCAAATTTCCATCTCAAAAAGACAAGAAAATTCTAAGTTCAAACCAAACACATACAGGAGAAACAAACATTAAAGAACCCATAAAGTTAAAATTTATGGAAGCACAAATCATCATTTGAAAACATTGATATGTTTACTTGCTGTGCCATAACCATTATGAAAGGTATGAAGGTTGGTGCTTGTAACCACCAAGTATAGATGGTGTTTAATTAGTCAAATGTGCCATTTGTATGGTTGCTTGATCTCACTTCATCATCAGTTCTGGAAACTTAGAAAACTAATAGGCGAACCATGGAAAAACTGGGAACTTTTCTTCAAATAGTAATAAGGGGACCTTCTAGAGGCTTAATATTCCTTTTAGAGGACATCTAGTAGAAGACACTATTCTGTATTTTGTCAGAGCTTTTCTCAGTCTGAAGATTATATCTCAATCTCAGGTATGAAAATAATATGCTTCCTTAGCCATTATTTAGGATGGTGTTTTAAGGTTCATTTCCAAGATATTTTATCCAAGATCAAACCATAGATTTTCTAATTAATTCCATTTTTCTCTACAGGTGAAAGATTTGGGGTCCTAGTCTTGGAAATGCTAAGTGGGATTATACTGCAAGAGTTTAAAATATTATGCTTGAGCAATTCTTTTGATACAAGTAGACAATTCCTCAAATATCATGAAGACAATTTTTAGAGGCTACTCTCTTTGTTTCAAAATCATTAACAAACTCATTGTTCACCTCAATAAGGTAAGGATAAATATAGACTCTACTTCTCGGTGAGACATCCCTCTTCTTGACTATTTGCTATGTCTAGGTTTAGTAAATCTAGCGTTGTAAATATTTTGTAGTTAGTGAGGCTCAAGGATGAAACACTAACTCACACTTATTAGAAAGTATGAGTTCCAAGATCATATCCAACAAAACTCTCTAGAAATGGGTATGATGTACTCAACAGAGACCATGTAATCCTAGTGACATAAATATTATATTTAAAGGCAGAAGGAATCATCCCAAGCTTGTAGACAATTAGAAACCAACAGTCGCTTGACTTCCTTCCATAAAATTGGCATGATGGATTTCCCGGACAATTTTTTTCTCCTAGGCACAGCAGCTATCTACATTGGACGCTTTCCTCCATATATACTCACCCTTTATGTCTGCTCTCTTCTTGTGTTAAACAGAAGAAAATTGTTTCTATGTTGTCTATCAAGGATGATATTTGTAAGAGTTTGTCAATTTTTTGGATTTCACCCTGTAACCCCCTTTCCTCTAAGTTGGCTTTCAATTTGCACCTCTTTCTATAGAATTATGAGAGCCTACCACATAAAGTTCCAACAACCCTAGGTCCAGTAATGTGTGTTCTCATTTAATGAATCCATTGTCTGTAATAGTTGTATTGTACGACACATCCCTAACCACATGATGCAGGCGCATCGATACTTCTAGTTTTAGTTTGCAATTTCAATTTTGGTTTTGTTGATTTTGGCTTGGTGAGTGTTGTTTCCTGTTCCATTGTTTCTCCTTGTGACATGTGGCATCAAGAAGTTTACTCTTCTTTTCTCATTGAGAACAAAAACAAGACAGAAAAGATCATTACATCGAGGGAAAAAAAAAAGGCTGCGAATAACTGTTTTAGAAGAAGGAAAGATCTCGGCCTGTGTGTTGTTGCCTTCTTGGATAAAACCGATTCAAGAGTTGGGAGAGGGTGAATTGTTCTGGCAAGAAAAGACAATGTCATTGGCTCTATGTAAGCCGTTTTGGTTGCTCCATACACATTGAAACAAAACCTTGCTATTACTGGTTTGCTCGTTGGGTTTTATTTCCTGCTCTGTTGCTAAACAAGTGAGTTCCCTGTCATGTCAGAGGAGGCCGTTTGAGGGTGTAGTGTTGCAGCTGGAGGTTTTTCGTTTGGGAGTTAAGCAAAGGGGAATCAAATTCCTTTCTGAGCCGTTTGCATTGTCAATTTTTGTCTTATTACTCCTTACAAGTCTAAACTGTATATTTTTGTAGCTTCAATGTCATGCATTTACCTGTGGCTGATGTGTTGAAAGCTAATGAGAATGTGCCAGGCTCTGTTTCTCTTTTCACATTGCCTTCTAATGGATGTTGCTGTTTTTAATGAATTAAGGAGAAGTCATTTGCATTGTTATTCCCTGTTCTTGAATGTTTAATGAAGTAATAGTTTTGAAAGGTGCCTGTCACCTTTACATTGTATTGACCATGTTGATGATTCTAGTGTTCTGAGGAAAGATTGGACTGTAATGTGTAATCTTTGATTTCTTTGATCTCTGAGTATTGCTGATTGAATTGGGTGACTTTGCTTCCTTTGATCTTGGAGACTTGCTGACTGTCTGTGCTTAAACAAGATTGATATTAGTTTTTGTATCAAAGCTTATAAGCGTGCAAGTGTGCCATCACCACACATCTCTACAATATATAGAGATTCACTGTTTACTTTGTCCTTCATCATCCACTCATCTATTGTATTGAGTCTATTGACTTTTCTTATTTGATATGCGATCCATATCACATCAGAAAACAAGCATATCCTGCAAACAACCAAAAGTACAACGAAACTTGACATTAATGGAGAAACTCTCAGTACACTGACAGAACAACTCATAACAACACTGCCATCGTATTCACTGTTTAAAACCCTCCTTCAGCTGGCATGCTTTCATAATACCCTTTCCACATTTTGAGTGTGATTTTCACATGGCCTTGCCATCTTAATAATGTGCCATAACCTAAAGCACTTCCTCCTACCTTTTGGGAAGAATCTCATAATGTTTTCACCATCTTTTAACTTGCTGGGTGAAATTTTCCTTTGCCAATGCCATTGACATTGTGCACCACTTTCCTTAAGGTTGAAATACTTACTATTCCTAGCACAATTTACTCAAGTAACTGTCACAATTTGGGCAGAGTTCTTCCTGGTTGGTGCTACTTAAAAAGTGCACCATATTCAGGTATTCTCTTCCTTTCTTTCACTTAGCACTGATCACTAACCAATTTGCCATTTTTCTCACTTGTTATGTGATGTTCATGCCATGACAAACCTGCACCCAATGGAAAAGTGAAGAAGTCAGACAAGTTGGTGCTATGACTTAGTGGCAAAGCCATGACAAAGTTGCCCATAGCGATGGCAATATTAGTCTCAAAACACACCAATGTTTAAGAAGTGAGAAATTCATTATCCTTCTTAAACATTAGTGTGTTTTGAGACTAATTTTGCCATCGCTATGGGCAACTTTGGCATGGCTTTGCCATAAAGTCATAGCACCAACTTGTCTGACTTCTTCACTTTTCCCTTGGCTGCAGGTTTGTCATAACATCACCATCATATTAGTAGGCCTCTCTTGTACCAATTTGAACAACTTAAATTTGGCACAATTTCTTCATGACCTTGTCAGGTTTCATCATGATTAGGCAGAACTTGGCAGTGACTTCACCGTTAGAAATGTGTGCCTCTCCTTTGAACTTGCTTTAGCATTTTTCAGTAATATTCCCCTTAAAAAAAAAATTTGATTTTAATCAGCACCAAACACCACTATTAGCATAAGCTCCAAATAATAACCAGCTTGGAAAGTAACCCTTCACCTTTTGATCACCAAGATCCCAATGTGGGCGAGGTCAGAGCATACGGTTCCGAGGATCGTTAGCAACTGGAAATGAATTACAAAGCTGCTAGGTGGCTAGCCGACCGTGAAATAAAAGAAAATATAAGAGTATGCGGATAACCGACCATAAGCTCAACAACTTATTCAGCAGGAGCAACTAATTACAATTATTAATAGGCGGCAAGCCAACCATGAATCCAATCTGCCACTTATTCAATGGGGGGAATTTTTTTACAAGTGCTAAAAGTAAATTATTTAACTCAACCACTTCTTCAGTGGCAGTAATTACAAACATATTAAATGCAGCAATAAATAAAACAGTTGTTAGTACTACTAAACTAGCTTTACAATGATAGAGTTTCAGCTGCATATGTAGATAGCCATGTTAATAAATAATTATATTGTAATCGACCGTACTAATTAAATAAATGTTGTAGTTGGTCGTACTAGGAATAGATAATAATAGTATAAATAATACATGCACAGTTTAAAGTAAAAGTTGGATTAGTTGTCGAGCAAGTAGTTAGGAAGAGTTGCCGACGGTTGCTATCCCAACCAACCTCGGCCATCTATATATGTATCTTGTCATTTGTAGTCGGGAGGGGAACAATTGCTATGTATTGTTGAGATACTTCATGAAATCAATCAATCCATTGTGCTGTGCTATTACTCTTACGATTGTTCTGTGATTCAAATGTGATTCATATTCTAATACGTACATTATGTTTGTGAATTATTCTCGTTTACTCCCGTAGTACGCTAAACACTACCCAGTGAGTAAACATTTGGCGCCGTTGCCTGAGCGGACTATGGAATCATTCATCATGGCAGCATAATGGGTCAACCGGCGGAAGAACCTGTAAATGTGTGATGAGCCCTGCTGGCTCTCAACTCAAACCCCAATATTTCTTAAGTCTTTTTAGTGTTATTTAGTTTTTTAGAGAAAGTTTGATAGACAGAAGAGAAGGGCCGCACAACATAAATGCATATAAAATGTAAATCTGAGTTATTTCAGGCGAATTGACAATACAAAAGATAATAAATATGCTCAACAATGGATTTAGAACTCATAAACATACCCGGAAGTGTCCAGATTATTTATTTAAGAAAGTAGTCCAGTTTGCCAGCCAAGATGGTGAAAAACTGACCAAATCTGGTGTAGAAAGCTACAAAATGCAAAATCCAGCCTGAAAACGGTGGCAGATGAAGAGTACAAGCCAAACGCCTAAAATGATGAAGAGAAACCCTCAGAAAAGAAGGCGTTTCTCCAAGAAATGCCCAAACGCCCTTGCACAAGAGCCACGCACTTCACTGCAAACAACCTGAATTCTCACTTAGAAGGTACGGCCAAGAAGTATGATGTCTGCCAGATGAAATGAAGGCGCCATCTCCCAAAACCCTCTGAAACTGATAAAGAAATCCAATAGGAAACACAGCTCAAGCCCAGTAGAACCTCTGTATGAAGCTCTCACAAACTGCACAAATTCAGCTGATCTCTCACAGCCTCAAAAGTGCTCAACACTGAAGAGTTATCGTTCTTCAATGGAAAAATTGTTCAAACCCTGATCACAGGAGAATGCACAGGAAATAGCACAAGGCAAAGTCGAAATTGTCAAAAGGTGAGTTTCTCATTGCCAGAAATGCCCTTTTATGCAAAGGCACGAATCCCAAGAAAGATACGCCACTTTTGGATATTAAAATCTTTTAAATAATATTTAATTCATTTCAATAGTATATGAATTAAATACTTGGGCGCACTTTATCCATTTAAGTGATTTAAAATATTAAATCACTTTTAGAGAATATTTAAGTGATTTAAAAATATAAAGTCAATTTGACTTTATAATTAAATATTAAATCAATTAATATTTAAATCACTTAAAAACCCATAACTCACTCAAAACACCATATAATCCTGTGCCGTCAGAAGCTGTCGACTCCTGCACTGCCAACGCCTGCTGTGAACCAGTCACTGGGCTCTGAACTGAGAACGACAAAACTCATCAAATAATGCCACTGACCCTCTAACCCAACCTGTTAGCCTACGAGAGTCTGAGAAATAGGCTAACCACCATCAAACATGATCATGCCGAAAAAGGGGACATTACAGTCCGCCCTCCTGGAAATTGCTTGTCCGCAAGCAATCTCAACAGCAAAGAATCAACCACTCCACCAGGATCCCAAGGATAGTGCCGTGAAATGTCCCTACTGTCATCAACTGTCTCCTGTAACTCCCAAATCTGATCAACTGGATCATTGTGCTGTACCCTGTCAATCTCAACACCATCTGTCACAGGAGAGAGGAACTCATAAGAAAGCAAGTCAAACCGCTGACAAAACGTGCTCCCTAAGACTGCACGAGATAGGCTATCATCCCACATGTCTAACACGTGCATACTAGAATTGTGCATCTGAAACAGATCATGTACATGATGCCTGAGAAGGAAACTGTGTAGACTCCTGACCATGTACACACTGGGAATCTCCTCAACGAGCTCTGTCTGAAATCCCGATGCACTGACGGAATCTCTGATACTATGATCAAAGCTCGCCCTTAAACCAGGGTCAAGAGTAGAATCAGCATCCACCTCAAAGAGCGGATTATCACAAGAAGATGTAGCATCCGCCTCATTTTCTGATTCTTCTCCATCAGTATCATAGATTGGAGCTTGTTGATCATAAAACTCATAACTGTACTGAGGAGAGGAAAATCCCTCTTGAATCACTTTCTGTTCTCCATCCAAATCTGCACTATAGCATGAAGTTGAATCTGCATCACTCAACTCATAATCAGCAACATCATGTGTGTTGTCATCAACCTCTAAGGTATTGCTGCTATGTACCTCATAGGATGTCTCGACTGGCAAGGTAGAAGCTGCTGTTATGACGATATCCTCACACACCTCTGTTGCCAAAGTCACTGCAAGTCCATCCATAGCATGCTCACCTCTTACATGTTCTTCTCTTGGAAGAATTAGAGATCTAAGGTGCGACTCCCTTTGTTTCTTTGCTTGATCTAGCTGGCTGCAGCGTTCCTTGACCTCTTGCAAATGCTGTTTTGCTTGAGCAGCCAACATCTTTGCCTTCTTAGCCCTTTGTAGCCACCCATCACACAAAACTTGAGTTTTGTTCACATCTTCCAAGGTCTGATATATAAAATCAGACTGTTTGTGACTTGAATCCACCAAACATTCTTCAAGCTCAACATGCAAAACTTCAATGCTAATGTTAGGAGATTCCATAACATGACCATCTTTATGTACTTTATCCGTCACCTCATGATTTTGTGAAAGTAATGGACTGCTGTTCATAAAATCAGAATTGATCTCAAGGCTGATATCATCTCCGTTAGTGCTGATAATATCTTCCTGGGGTTCAACAAAACCACTATCATGGTGTAAAACTTTCTCTTCAATAGAAGTTGTCTCAAAAGATGTTGTAGAAGCCATATTTCTGTACACTTCTTCTTTCATAGTAATTGATGAAGCATCACAAGGAACCTTATCTTCATGTGGCTGTTTCTAAGGCAACTGGTTTGTCTTCATACAACACTTGCTCATCCTGAAGTGTCCTGTGCCCAACATCTACTTCTATGTAAGTCTGATTTTTGTCCTCCATAAGATCAGCTATATGCTGGTCACTAACTGCTGATTGATCCCTTTTTAACCCCAACACATCAAGGAAACTCAATTTCTTTTTTGTTTTGTGATGAGCTGAAGATGGATGCCATAACCCTTGCTGTTTTATCTAAGGTTGTAGGATCTGAAATCAATTCCTTTATCCCTTTCTGATTTTCATCCAACTTTTTCAAACTTTGTTTCAATTTCTCCATATTCTTGTCCCACCGCCTCTGAGTAATTGAAATAGCCATGATCAATGCCCAACAGGATGGCAGGAAACCGCTCTAATACCACTGTGATGAGCCCTGCTGGCTCTCAACTCAAACCCCAATATTTCTTAAGTCTTTTAGTGTTATTTAGTTTTTTAGAGAAAGTTTGATAGACAGAAGAGAAGGGCCGCACAACATAAATGCATATAAAATGTAAATCTGAGTTATTTCAGGCGAATTGACAATACAAAAGATAATAAATATGCTCAACAATGGATTTAGAACTCATAAACATACCCGAAAGTGTCCAGATTATTTATTTAAGAAAGTAGTCCAGTTTGCCAGCCAAGATGGTGAAAAACTGACCAAATCTGGTGTAGAAAGCTACAAAATGCAAAATCCAGCCTGAAAACGGTGGTAGATGAAGAGTACAAGCCAAACGCCTAAAATGATGAAGAGAAACCCTCAGAAAAGAAGGCGTTTCTCCAAGAAATGCCCAAATGCCCTTGCACAAGAGCCACGCACTTCACTGCAAACAACCTGAATTCTCACTTAGAAGGTACGGCCAAGAAGTATGATGTCTGCCAGATGAAATGAAGGCACCATCTCCCAAAACCCTCTGAAACTGATAAAGAAATCCAATAGGAAACACAACTCAAGCCCAGTAGAACCTCTGTATGAAGCTCTCACAAACTGCACAAATTCAGCTGATCTCTCACAGCCTCAAAAGTGCTCAACACTGAAGAGTTATCGTTCTTCAATGGAAAAATTGTTCAAACCCTGATCACAGGAGAATGCACAGGAAATAGCACAAGGCAAAGTCGAAATTGTCAAAAGGTGAGTTTCTCATTGCCAGAAATGCCCTTTTATGCAAAGGCACGAATCCCAAGAAAGATACGCCACTTTTGGATATTAAAATCTTTTAAATAATATTTAATTCATTTCAATAGTATATGAATTAAATACTTGGGCGCACTTAATCCATTTAAGTGATTTAAAATATTAAATCACTTTTAGAGAATATTTAAGTGATTTAAAAATATAAAGTCAATTTGACTTTATAATTAAATATTAAATCAATTAATTTTTAAATCACTTAAAAACCCATAACTCACTCAAAACACCATATAATCCTGTGCCGTCAGAAGCTGTCGACTCCTGCACTGCCAACGCCTGCTGTGAACCAGTCACTGGGCTCTGAACTGAGAACGACAAAACTCATCAAATAATGCCACTGACCCTCTAACCCAACCTGTTAGCCTATGAGAGTCTGAGAAATAGGCTAACCACCATCAAACATGATCATGCCGAAAAAGGGGACATTACAAAATGCTAATGAGGAACGGGAAGACCTATTGATTGAAGATCTTGTCAATCTGCGGAAGATATCTTTACGAGATCACGTACGTAGGGAATCCCACATACGGGAGATCCCTGAGGAAGTTATCTGGGATAGCTTGGAAGTGAACGACGAGGTGAATCACCTCCTGAATCATATGCCTAGATTGCTGGCCCGTCATTTCATTATTCTGCAAGACCTCCAAGAAGAAGAGGATCAAGAACGCCGAAGGCAGCGAATACTGCAGCACTACGAAGAGCGAACTAAACGAGAAGAAGAAGAACGAGACACTAGCTAGAGACGTACATCCGGTAGTCAGCAATGATCGCCTGAACAAATTTTAAATGCCCGTACGGCCGAACAAAGACAAGAATCGAGTACCTGACGGGCACGAGACTCAGGAAGAAAAGGTTCAGCGATCACTCAGGCTACAAGAACAAGAAAACTGGCGACGAAGACTGAAGCAAGCCGGTAAGGAATTGGATGAGGATTTAATTGAAATAAATCAGAGTATTAAAATAACATATGAAAATCTGACAAGAATAGACACATCCATTGGACGAGCGCACCAAAGTTTGACAGAAGGAAGGGACGGAGAACCCTTCGGCACTCCGTACGTAGGAAGATATGATCCTTATGAGAACGAAGATGAATTGAGTAGTAGCATCAGACCTTTTCGGAAGTTGTCCCTCTCGGACGACGACGAACAGCTGACGAGTGGAAGATCTGAGCTCAGTACCCCAAGGCAAAGAGAGTACCAGAGGGAACCCCAGGGGATTCAAGGTGTCAAGGACGCTGACGCAAGACGTGGGAGTGACTCGTACGTGGCCGAGAGTGCAAGTGACGCACCGGAATGTAGCGGGGAAACCAGTCTAATTGGGTCCAATACACAAGGAGGACAGCGGGGAAAGATGGTGACTCCTGAGCGGCAGAAGCTACCGAAGTTTATGGGGAATGGGTCAGAAGATCCAGTATGACACTGTAAGACATGTGAAACTATCTGGATAGCCAGCGGACAGGATGACCCGGACCAGTGGCTAAAGGCATTCCCAGCGACACTCAGAGATAGTGGCATTGACTGGTACTCTGAATTAGATCAAGCACACAAAGCTACATAGAGATTATTGAAGCAAGCATTTCAAGAGGAGTTCAAACTCCTGCGGGATGATAGCGAGATTGTTGCAGAGATATACAATACCAAGCAAGGAAAGCACGAGAGTGTGCGGACCTACAACCGAAGACTCAAAGATTTGCTAGGGAAATTGGAGGCACAGGGCCGACAGGTTGAAGAAAAGATGGTTCATCGAGGGCTTGCTTCCGTCCTTAAGAAAGAAAATGAAAGTCGTACCTCCTTCGTCGTACACCGAAACATACAATCGAGCAATGGACATAGAAAGTGAAAATAAAACATCTTCCTGAGAGAAAAAGAAGACGGACGACGAGGAGAGTTCGGACAACAGCGATGGTGAATCCAAGACCGTACAAGCACTCAGAAAAGATATGATGCGAATGATGAAAGAATTGAAGGCCGACAAAGCGAGTGTGAGGGAAGCACGAGAACTGTGGTGTTCAGAGTGCAATGGGGAATGTCACACAAAAGCGAATTGTCCAAAGAAGATGTTCTGTGATATCTGCCAAGTTATGGGACATCATCAAGGAATGCCCATACAATTTGAGAGCAAGGGGTACGCAAGTACTCTTCACTCAAGGAGAGTCGTCAACACCGCCGAACAAACCACCAAAGCTCCAGTACAATAGCAATGCATCCCCTGGAGGTTACCGGAGCAACAGAAGTCCGAGAAACATGATATAGTACGATGCAAAAGGAAGGCCCATGATCCAATGCAGGAAGTGCAACGAATGGGGCCACTTCGCCAGGGACTGCCAAAACGGTCAAGGTTCGGGAGGGAGATTGTGTAAGTGGTGTGGACCAGGCGATCATGAAGATAACGAATGCCCTAAGCAGAAGGGTATCCACATGCTGGAAGTAGAAGAACAAGAGGTATTGGTGATCACCAGAGCACAAGCAAAAAAGGCCACTTACCCAGATCCATGTACGGAGAAACAAAGGTTGAAGGAAGCAAAAACCGAGGTGGAACTGGCGATGGCGAAGGAAAACAAAGTACCTTTGGAGAAGCCAAGAACCTCTCAGCGGTCGCAGGCAGAAACCAACATCATACAGCAGGTACTGCAGACCACCATACCAATCAAAGTAACTGACCTCCAAACTATGCCGCAGTTGGGATTGGCGATCACAAACGTCGTTGAGGATGGCAAGCAACTGCGATTGGAGGAATGAAGGCAAGAATTGATACCAAAACCGCCACCGTACAGTGAACAAACAATCAACCCAGTATTGTTCACAATGAACATCGGGAAGATGCCAGCGGTTGTGCATATGGAGATCAGAGGGAATATCTTGACAAATACTATCGTCGATGGAGGATCGGGAGTCAACATACTACCCGAAGACACATGGAAGAGTCTTGGGAAGCCTACACTTTGGCCACCGACATTCCAACTGGTTGGTGCTGATCAACATGGTATCAAGCCGTTGGGAAAATTGATGGCGCAGAAGGTGACGATCGGGACACAACAGTTTTTGCTAAATTTTGTCGTCATCCCATTACAGAGGAAAGCTTACGATGCACTACTTGGGAGAGGATGGTTGATAGCCGCGAAGGCAAATCATAATTGGAAGAGGAACACACTCTCGATTGAGAACAACAGGCAGAAGTACGTCATCGACTTGAAGAACCAGGCCGTGAGCGAAGAATTGGCTTCCTCCGAATCTGAATCGGATGGAGGTGAGTCAGATGTGGACGAAGGAAGGAAAGCTATGGAACCGAACACTGAAGGCGTACTTGAACTCGGGAGTTGTTTGGAGGACGAGACAAGCTCACTGAATGGCTTATTTCATTGGCAGATGGAAGATTATGAAGTGTTCTAGCGAGAGTGTAACATGCTACAGATCGGAGAAATCAAGGAAGATGAGAAATAGGGTATGCCCAGCTAGATACTTCCGGCCGAGTACGGGGAGTACAAAGAAAGAATACCAAAACTAGATATGCCAGCCCACAAATTCGAACAGGTACGGGATGGAAAAATTGTATTGGAGCCAAAAAATGAAAAAAATGAAAAAATAGCAAAGGAGAAAATAATGGGAAAAAAAAATGAAAATTTTGAAAAAATAAAGGACAAGTTGGAAGTTGGAAAAAATAGAAAAAATAAAGTAGATGAATTAAAAATTTCAAAAAATAAAAATAAAAGAAATATGAAGGAGAAATTAGAAGAAATTGAGAAGAGAGAAAAAATACCAGAAAAGAAAAATAAAAGAATTGGAAGGAAATTAAAAAGTAAAGTGGGAAATATGATGGCAATTAAAATAAGATTAAGAAGGATGAAATATCGCCCTCTTATGCACCGTACGGCAGAAGAAAGGAGAGTTGGGCGAAAACAAGTGGATAGTACAAGTCGCACGATTAAGGTTCTAGGGCAAGGAACAACTAGACACCAGGTAAGGAAGACGGGAGGAGAACAAACGGAGGAGGCAGTACGCGCATTGGAGAGAAGAGCTAAGCGAAAATACAGAGTCTTAAGCGTCGTACGGCTAGTGATCAAACAGTCCGTACGCATCACGCAAGAGGTCGTACAGACAGTGGGAAGGGCGTACGGCGGGAGACCAAGTCTGGAGAAGGAAGGGACACAAAAAAGACAAGGTCAGGCAAAGCCAACGAAGATAAAGATCACATCGTACGGCGTTCACAGTGTATCAAGGTCGTACGACATTCAGGCCATTCTCCAGACTATTTTCAAATCGTACGGCATCATTCAGACTATTTTCAAGTAGCACGGCATCTAGAAGAGATCTACATCGTATGCTATTTAGCATCTTCTCCACTCGTACGGAGTCTTGAAGTGGTCAACAAGGTCATACGACATCCTTACATCGTACGGCATTTAAAAGAGATCTTAATCGTATGGCATTTACAGGGGAACTTCATCGTACGACATTCACAGAGTTTGCAGATTGTAAGAACTTCACCAGTTATCCAAGTCGTACGGCATTGCAATTTAAAGGTCGTACGACATTGCAATTTAAAGGTCGTATGTATTTTTATCTTGGTCAGGGAACACTCAGCAATTCTTCACATCGTACGACGTACTGAGAATTCATTGGTCGTACGGCATCTCCAGGATCAGGCCATACGACAATTTTTGATCCCTCAAGGCGTACGGACTAAGCAGGAGAGAGAAGTCGTACATAGCAAGCAACATGAGGCCGTACCATTCATCGATTGAGAGAAAGTAAATTCTAAGAAAAACGGACCCCTCGAACCCCGCGAGGGGCCCTGCCCCTCGACCCCGCTGGGGTCGCTGCCCCCAAACCCCCACAAGGGGCGCTGTCCCCAGACCCCGCTGGGGGTGTTACCCCTAGACCCCCATCAAATTTATTGGAATTGCCAATTTGCAATATAACCAGCCATCATAGTACAGTTACAAGAACAGTTGGCAGCCGAGCAAATGAGAGTGGCAGCTCTCGAGGAGAAGTTGGCAGAGAGGGATAGAATATTGGGTCAATTGATAGAGAATGATACCCAAGTGGCCGATGCACGACTTTCAGCACAGAGGGAGAATTAATTACAAGAAAAGGACAAGGAGTTGGCATTTTTTGTTTTCAATCGTCTAGAAGACGACTACTTTGTGGGGGGGAATGATGTAGACGGCCATGTTAATAAATAATTATATTGTAATCGACCGTTCTAATTACATAAATGTTGTAGTCGGTCGTACTAGGAATAGATAATAAAAGTTTAAATAATACATGCATAGTTTAAAGTCAAAGTTGGATTAGTTGTCGAGCAGGTAGTTAGGAAGAGTTGCCGACGGTTGCTATCCCAACCAACCTCGGCCATCTATATATGTATCTTGTCATTTGTAGTCGGGAGGGGAACAATTGCTATGTATCGTTGAGATACTTCATGAGATCAATCAATCCATTGTGTTGTGTTATTACTCTTACGATTGTTCTGTGATTCAAATGTGATTCATATTCTAGTACGTACATTATGTTTGTGAATTATTCTTGTTTACTCCCGTAGTACGCTGAACACTACCCAGTGAGTAAACAGCATAAAACACAAAGATATTCTTTCAAACCACCAAGAGTTAGAGTAGAAACCTCTAACTAATACAATACAAGAATGATATAGAAATGGAGCTCAAATCAGCAATATACCAAAATTAAACAAGTCTGATCAGAAACAGTAACTACAGAAAATCAGACCAGCAAGAAGAGAATTCACCAATATCCTCATATCTTTGCCAAACAGAGCCCGATTGACAAGAAACTGAATGCAGATGAATCCTTGCAAATAGGCGTCCAAAACACAACAGAAAGACACCTTCAAAACTCGAACTTGTTAGTGGCACGAATCCATGCTGCCAAGATGAATAGTACGGCCTCTAGGGAAAGTCGACCTCACCTTAAAAACCATAAACTCAATAATAAAATCTGAATTCTGGAGAATAGAGGCACCTTCCACAGTTGCACAGCTAGCACCAATATCCATAACCAAATAAATAATGTTGATGAAGCCTCGAACAGAAATGTGCTTCAACTAGCACTTCCAACAGTAATATAAACAGATTATAAACCAGCAATCTGCCTATAATTAAAAACAATAACAGATTATACAACAGCAATCTACTATCATGAATAAGATTCAGCTCTATTTGCACCTCTATGTGAAGCACAGTCTTCAATCACCATCTAGGAAGCCATAGTTTCAGGCCCAAAGAATGGTATAGAAAAGTTAGAAGGCACACAACCCTCGTAGCAAAGTCTAAACTCAGTTCAGCAGCATAACATTATGAATTTTCCAAAAGATATGAATGAAGGAGCAAGGCACAAATAAATAGACTTCTTCAGCTGGAAAATGAATCAACTATAACTCCCAAGAAGAAAACTCTTCAATTCCCTCATGGGACACCCATCTCCAAAAATGCACTTTTAAATATTCTAAATATTAAAATATCCCCTCCTTGGCATCCATCTTTTTCAATTTGCAAATAAAGTATTTAATTACCTTTTTAATTCCTCTCCCTAGGCATCCAAGGTAATTAGCATTTAAAACATTAATAAAGGTATTAATTTTCTCATTTGGACATCCACTTGAAGGCCCCTCTTTTAAAAACATCTTAAAGTTCATTGACTAGGCATGGGGGTACATACTCAAAATATAAAATTGACTAAGTGATGAAACTCAATCCAATGAAGCAACTAAAACCAACGCCCAAAACTAATTCTACCAGACTACCAGAAATAGCATGATGCTCCGAGCTAAGCTGCTGATAATGCCACTACCAAAAATAGACTTACTAAAAATAGCAAGTGTCAAAAATAATAAGTTCACTTCAAACTCAACAAAATGTCAAACTGAGCAAAACACATGACTTACTATAAATAGTAAGTTCCTGGAAAGGTTGACGGATTCAGATGCATGTCACACCACCTTGGAGATCTCTAAAAACCCTGAAAAGCCTGAAACCTTTCATGCATGCAAGGAACCAGAAAGAAATGCATGTCATTTTCTCAACATGCATGTTACCTTATCCTGAAGCTCTCCAAAAATCCAGAAAACTCCACCAGACATGCATCAAAAACTCTCACATGCAAACCTTCAAAATCCCAACAGAAAACCTCCTCTAAAATAGGAAACCCTATTTTCCACTTTTGGTCGACCTACGGGTTTCTGGAAATAGGCTAATTCCCAACGACAAGTGTAGAGCTAAAATGGGGACATTAGATTTTCCTTGGCATGGATCTAAGATTGCCACACAAATCATGTGCTAAAGGAATTTTCTAAGCCTATGTTGTTAGTTTTCGTTTAGACCCTGGTTTGGATTTGTGGATACAATTTGTGACTTTGCCAAACGCAAATTGGGGCTTGGGTTTCTTTTGGGTTCATCCATATAGAGAAATGTAAAATTTATAAAACTATATATTTACAACCTAAAAACAAGAATATTAGAAACCACATAAATATTTCTTAGTATTTTTTATATGTATTTATGTAATAATATAATATAAAATATTATAATCTATAAATTAATAACAAATATTAAAATATATAAATATAATATTATAATTGATAAATATTAATAATATAATATATAAATGTAAATATATACTACCTTCACTTCGTCCTTTCCAAAGAAAAGAGAGGTTGAACCTTTGAGATCTTTCTTTCAATAACTTCGTCAAGGACCTTACTATGGTGATGCATTTTCCCTTCTGACAATGAAACTATCTTTGAAGCACAAGGGTAGCCTAGGCCATGTGATCTTTGCTTTTATCTGACATATTTGATTTGCAACTATGCCCTACTATTTATTCAAAGCTTTTAGTTTGTGTTGCATTCCTTTACAATCACAGAGGTATTGCTCCTTGCACTTGGAGCTCCCCATAGATCATGAATGGATGTATGTAAGGTGAATCAAGAAAGCGAATGTATTATTAATTTTTGCTGCCCACTTGCTGTAACAAATTGGATCTAAAATTTGGTTTGAACCAGACCTAGATCTGGATGCATATGACATAGATCTAATAACCTAGTTCTTAGCCGATCACCATGTTGGTGCTCAAAGTTGTAGGTTCCCAAATCCCCAAAGCCAAGTTCTATGAGCATCAAGGGTGTCAAACTTAGAGCAGCAAATCTCTAATTATGATTAGGCGGGACAACCATGACCTATTGTTAAGTGGGTAATCTCTCCTTCACTTCGGGCTTGGCTAGACCCAATGGGGCCTTCCCTAGAGGTATTCTTAATAGGATTGATCACAACTCAAGATGAACAAATTAAAAGTGTTGCATAAGTACCCAACGTACACTTGGTCCAAAAGGTTGTTACTAGACCAAAGATTAACCTACTACACATAACACCTCTTAGGAACTTGAAAAGCACATCATTGCACAACTACAAGATGCTGGTATGCAAAACACGACTCTCTAGGATAATAACAAGTATGCCTTGATATAGATGCTTCCTTGCTTAAATCATGAAATGCATACAAACCATAGTTGTAAAACTTAGACTCGGCAATAACTCAGCAAGCCCAAAAAATTTAAAAACTTGGGACTCGAAAAAAACTCTGCAAATTAATCACTCACTTACAAATCTAAATTAATAATTACTTATATCTATAAACTTCACTTGATTTAACTTTCAGAAAAATGTTATTTTCTCTCATAAATGAATACAAATAAACTAAATTTAATAAATGCTAAAATAATTTTCAATAATTCAACTTAATAATAGTTTTAGATTTGTGTCTTCTTATGTAGGAGTTTCCGCTCAACATTTCTAAAAAAATCTAGTATTTCTTTCCATTCCACGATTAAAATCTAGAAGTACTGAATTTTATAAAGAAGAAAAAGTACATATATCCTTTCTACGGATAAGGAAAAATTCTACAAGAGTTTTTAAGGAATAATTCTTTCCCCAAGTATTGGACTATATAGGAGAAAAAGAAATCCCGTCCCTTGAAAGGGTACAGTAATTTCATATGAGAATTGTAATATGTTACAATGTAATAGGAATTCAACTTGGAAAAAAGAACAAGTGTTGTATCCTTCTAGAGTAATTGCCATTCGTGTGTGAAAGGGAAGAAACGGATAGAAAGATTGGAAACCGGTTTTATGAGTTGAAGTTCTTCCATTTGTCTTAGTCGCATCCTGTCATGCCCTAGTCGCACTTCCAATTCGTCCATCACGTCGCAAAATGCAATAAAACTGATTTAAAAATATTAATGTTTGACATTGAAATGTTTTTATATTCATTTTGGCAAGTTTATGGCAGATTTTGAGGAGAAAACCACGCATTTTCAACTATTTTAAAGAAAAAAATTACCGAGAGTTTTAGTAAAAACTAGCGACGAGTTTTTAGGAAAGTTATTCACCACCATTTTTGGTGTGCGAGTACTCGCGATTTCTACGATTAATTGCAGGGTTTTTCAACATTGATACAAACTACTAACCTACTCCTAATCTACTAGTGAAAGATGTTTTTTATTTAGAGTGCATGGTGGATATTTTATTTATAAGAATGATGCATATTCCATTGGGTTACAGAGTCACAACATGTAATATCCCTTGAAACTTTTGATCTAAATTTTTTGCCCTCAAGGAATATCGTTAGATTCACTAAAGTGAAACAAAGATCTTGGTAGCTAAGAGCCCTCTAATGTTGTTGTTTTAATCAGATATGCAAATTAACAGAAAATTCAACACAGTGAACAAATAACACAGAATTTATCTTGGGAAAACCCTCCTTCTTGAGGGAGAAAAAACCCAGCCAAAATATATCTCTTATATATTGAATTTAAAGGAGCAGAAATCTGCTTACAATCTTGGCCACACACAAAGCTGATATGATGCAGTAAAGAATCGCACCTCACTTAGATGCAAATACACAACTATATGATCTCTCTTTAATGTCGATCTGCTTTATGCAATAATATGATCTGTTGTAGATGCACGAACTTCTTGATAAGTGCGAATGTCTCTTGAGAATAAAATTGATGATCAAATGAATGAGCATCTCCCTCCATATATACAAAGTAAGGTGCCTCTTCACAAGCAAGGCGACTCTTCACAAGGGTCGGCCTCATTCAAGAACCAAGGCAACTTTTCATCTTGGGTCAGCCTTTAAAATAATATTTATATATCATTTATTATTTCGATTTTGAGAGAAGGATATCTCCCACAACTAAAACATCAACACTCCCTCTTAGCTAGGGAGGTATCCTTCCAGATATCCATGTCATGGAGTCTCTCAACATGACATCTAAAATGGCTACACCCATTTGAGAAAAAGTTCATCACGGAGTCTTTCAACGTGATATCATCATGGAGTCACTTAACATGACATCCACCATGACTACTCCCATGTGTGGAAAGAAACATATGCACAAGTGTCCATCACGGAGTCTCTCAATATGATGTCGCCATGGAGTCTCTCAACATGACGTCTGATCTCAATCTAAGAGATGAACAAGGGCTCACACCTCATATTTTTCCATCTCAAAGAAATATACACTACAAGGGCTTTCACCTCATATTTCTCCGTCTCAGAGAAATATACACTACAAGGGCTTTCACCTCATATTCCTCCGTCTCAGAGGAATATACACTACAAGGGCTTTCATCTCATATTCCTCTGTGTCAGAGGAATATACACTACGAGGGCTTTCACCTCATACTTCTCCTGTCACAGAAAAATATACATTACACAAATCTTCATGATGATGTGACTCCCTCTAAAGCTCCAAGTATCAACCTTCTGACCTCCTCGTCCAAGGTTGCCTCTGATGGATTGTCATACTCCCTCTAAATGTTAATTCCTCCTCTTCAAAGAAACCTCTCCAGTTATGTGCCACCAACTCAGTCCCATGGCAGCAAGTTGTGTCTTCAAGTTTGTTCATTTCTTCAACCTGTGTGTCTTCCTCACAGGATGCAGCAAGCTCTTCCTCCCTTGAATTCCTTATGCAAACTCTCATCATCATTTTGCTCCTTGATCCGTCCTGGAAGCATTTTAGAGAGATTAATAATAGTTCGAAACTATCCCGAAGAGAAATATCAATGCTAGAAGCATTACAGGATTCTCTATTCCCAATGTTATTGCATGAATTATTATTAACTATAAAATCCATGATCATTATTCAAACATAAAATACTTATCTCTTTATGTTGGTCAATAGATGTAGTCAGGTGCTTGTCTTGCAGTCTCTTCTCAACTGTTAAAAGTAAATGATAGAGTTCCCTAAAATCTCTGAAGCCTCAAATGTATACACCGTAGGTAATTTCCAAACTTTACACCAATGCGCAGAAGCTCATATGACTTGAACAATGAACACTATTTTTCAGACCTGAGCATTCCATTAAACTCATATCCCATACGACACAAGAATGAGAGGAGATAATATAGAACCTACACACTATCTTCAGCAAGAACCAAAACATAACTCCATTACAGCCCGCACAGATCTTCAGAACAATGTCAAGAAACCAAAGTACCATCGCATCCACTCACACCAACAGCACCTCGTGATTTTCTATATACAACCACACCACAATCATATACTTCCAGATTTGTTCTCACAGTGATATCTAAACCTGACTTGCTGCCTTCAGACGCGATTCCTCCTAATATCTCTATATTGTCTTGTTGCTCCAATATTATAACAATATTCTATCATAGCTGAAGCTTCAAATATCCAACTCCTTGAAAGCACCCGAAACTTAAAAAATCAAATCAAATTCCTCCACACCTGGAAGTGATCTTAAATCTGCAATTGCTTCTAATCGAATTTCCCCTAAACCCACTTCGATACCATGTTGTTTTAATTAGAAATGCAAATTAATAGAAAATTCAACACAGTGAACAAAGAACACAAAATTTATCCTAGGAAAACCCTCCTCGAGGGAGAAAAACCCAACCAAAATATCTCTTATACATTGAATTTAAAGGAGCAGAAATCTGCTTACAATCTTGGCCACACACAAGGCCGATATGATGCAATAAAGAATCGCACCTAACTTAGATGCAAATACACAATTATATGATCTCTCTTTAATGTCGGTCTGCTTTATGAAATAATATGATCTGCTGTAGATGCACGAACTTCTTGATAAGTGTGAACGTCCCTTGAGAATAAAATCGATGATCAAATGAATGAGCATCTCCTTCCATATATACAAAGTAAGGTGCCTCTTCACAAGCAAGGCGACTATTCACAAGGGTCGGCCTCATTCAAGAACCAAGGCGACTTTTCATCTTGGGTCGGCCTTTAAAATAATATTTATATATCATTTTTTATTTCAATTTTGAGAGAAGGATATCTCCCACAGCTAAAACATCAACATCTAACACTTTAGGATTTTTCACCTATAGGAAAAGGATAGACCAAAATGACAATGCTCACACTTTGGAAACCACTATAATATTCCTAGCAAAATCTGGCCTAAGTTTGCCTCAAGGAATATTATCAAACACTTCTCTTACAAACTCTTTTCTTGCTGATCCTGAGTTTTCAGTTTGCTGTGAATATGTTTTTGATGTTTGCCAATGATGTAAATCCTTTGAAATGATTGCAAAGACAACTAGACAAGTATCTAAAATGAAATGCAGCTCTTTTTGGTATTTTTCAAATGCATATGCATGTATTTCTAAATGCAAATGCACACCTACAGCCAAGAGACACTTTCACAAACACTTGGCACGAAAACTAGTTCCAAGTAATGCAATTACAAATGAGAGACATTTTGTCAAATAGATGGCAATCAAACTCCTTATACCTCCATATGATATTGCAATAATATGAGAGTGCTTATGTAAGAGACCAAGTGTCTCTCAACCCAAACCCTCTGACTGTAAATGCGTTTTTCTGTTTGTTTTGTAATTTTTGGTTTTTTTGTGGTTTTTTGCAATAAAAGAGAAAATGCGATTTTGCAAGAAAATGCTTGGAAAAATATAATAAAATACCAGAAGACTATTTTGACAGGAATAAGGTAATAAACTGATGCCTGATGATTTATTTATCTTCCAGAATAATTTCAATTGCGAAATACAATCATGCAAGTAAAAAGGCAAACCATTATTTAAAGAACCTGGACTAGGTTGCAGCCGCCTAAAGAGAGCCAATAAAGGTATGGCCAAATAGAAGAAGCAATCTACAGACCCCAAAATCAACGCCAGAGCTCCAGAAGCCCTAGGCGCCTAGAATAAAGGAAGCAAAGGATCAAAAATCAAGATGTCTAGCTGAAAATGAATGCTACGGCCTTGCTGCTGTGATAGTACGGCTTGTACCAGCAAATGAAGAATTTGTACTGCCTTGAAGTTTGTGCCAGATGCAAAACAAAACACTAACAATGCAATATTCTCCTTCTGGAAGGAAGATCGATCCAACTCTGAATAAAATCTCCACAATAAACTCTGTAATAACTTTTGGATGAAGCTATTCAACTGACAATCTTCGACTGGTATTGCACAATCTCAGTATGCCTGATTTTGAAGAGGGAACGTTCTTCAAAACCCGATGATCTGCAGAAACCCTGGTTTCTCAAACCCAAATGCTCTTAGAGAGAAATAATAACAAATTCGAATAATCAACATAATGAGTTCGATTTGCTTTGAGGAAATATATAACCTCTCTCAAGAATTCGACCCCTTCTCAAAAATCAATTAAAATGCATTTAATAATATAAATTCGCCTCTTCTTTGACTTAGGCAATATAATTAAATAATGGCGCCCCTTTAATGAGTAATAAAATACTCATTATAATAATAATTCTCCTATATTGTAAAGTATTAAATACTTTATAATATGCCATTAATAATTAACACTTTAATATTTCATTAAAGTGACTTTATAATATAATATAGTCATAATAATAATCATTTAATTATTATTAAATGCTCCCTTATTCTTCATCTGCTCAACAAATTGTCAAACTGGGTCGACACTGAGCTGACCAACTGAACCAGGTGCCCTACCAGAAATAGCAACTCCTGCCTGCCTGACTTACTATAAATAGTAAGTATCTGTAAATCACTCTGAAAGTGTCTGCTAAGGCCCGAACCTGAATCAACTGATGGAGTGATGTTCCCAAACGCTGGATAACTGCCTAAAGTGATCCTCTAAACACTTTTGCCAGCCTACGAGGATCAAAATGATAGGCTAACCTCAGATATAACTGTACTGCCTAGGAAGGGGACATTACAGCTTACAAATTGAGAATGAAATGCAATCAGACCTGAGTTTACATTCAACTCTTCATATGAATATGTCTGAAACTAAATGCCTAACAGCTGTATGTATAACAGCAATTCATATGCATTCTCTTGACTCAATTATGACAGAAATTACAATGCTAGTTGCTGATTATAGCAACAAATGATTCCTAAATAAGAATGTGACACTAAATGTAATTCAATACTGAAAATGAAGAACCTGGTTTTCTGAAGCAGCAACCACAAATAAATTTGATTCTTGTTGATGAAGCTATATTTGACCTCGAAAATGGTGTGCCTCCCTTCCCTAATGCCCAACAATGCTTTGTGAATTTATTTGGAATTTATAATGCCTCCAATGGCAAAATCGACCCCCCTCCAAGAAGGCCGCCCTTGCTGCTAGAGAGAAGTGCAAATAAAAAATAATTTCCAGTTCCTAACTCCTCCAAATTGTTGTGAAAATGATTGTCACCACAAGAGCAATCGATTCCTCCAATGCCCATAAAAATCTGACCTCTCAATGAAGAGCATTGAATGAAAATGTAATAATTTTCTTGAGTGGTCTGCAGACTGAGACAAAATTACAGACCTCTAATTATCTCATAAAACTCTCCAAAAATGACCTCCAATGGCTGCAATTATTCCAACAAGAAAGACTTAAGTATCTCCCTCCACTATCCAACTAGGGTTGATATTTCACAACCAAAATTGGCGCTCTAGAGTCTTCAAACCCTTGAGCAATTAGCTTCAGCATTTAAGCTTCACCAATGTAGTAGAAAAATGTCAACACACCAGATGCCCAAATGCAAGAACAAAAGCTCTTTTTATAGAATTTTCATCAAGTCTCCAAGAAGCTTCTAGAATAAAAATATTATTTTATTCACTTAAGTGACTTTATGTTTTATTATTTTGTTTAGTCACTTAATATTAAATTAATTAAATATAAAATCACCTTTTGATATTATAATTTTGAGATGACTTTATAAATAATTAATTTAATAATTTATTCCCTTATTTCTCAATTTTAGCCTCAAGAATAAATAAAGGCTAAAATAATCAATTTCCTAGTGGCGACTAGAAAGGGGACATTACACAGCATACCATTGGAAATACATAAAAAAATCACAAACTATGAAGTGTCTATATACATACACCATAAATAATGATATCAAATAACTGAACATTCTTAGCTATCCATCCCAAACGGTAGAAATCCAAATGTTAGAAGGAAAAGACCACTACAAAGTTTGTAATGAATTTGAATGTTTCTCATTCATCAAATCATCATTACATTCATACTAGCAAATGTGGCAAGAGGGAACCTAAGCATAGAATTCTCCTAAAAATCTACAAATGGAACCATAGAGGCATTCAGTTACATAAACCATTTATAATACAATGAGCTCTTTGTGATTTACAAAAAATGCTATTGTAATGGCAATTATATTTACAAGATTTGAAACCTTGGAAGCTCATCAACACTTTGCAGTCGCATGGAAATACAAAATGACTGATTGTTGTTCTAAAAAAACAAAAATTGATATTTATAGCACTTTCCTCAATCACCCAGTCGCTTGGTGGGAATTCAACTGAGAATTGGATATGGTGTACCAGGTAAGTGAAATCCTGCAAAATCCACAGGATGGACAATTTAGATCAGATGTGAGGACCATCAACTTTTGTAGCTCAACAATTGCATTGACGGTGGCATGGTCACCTTCATCCTCCATAGTTCAATTTGTATTTGAGTCTACACCCCCAATGTTTTTTGGGCATGAAAATTATGACTAGGTAGTTTTAGGATCAAATCTGGCATTAATGGCATTCTGGGAGGATCAAAGAAGTGTAGGAAGCTATCTAGAAGAAATATGGAAGGACAAAGTAGAACTAGATGTGAGAACAGGAAAAGTGGGGTTTCAAATTAGGACAAGAGGTTGAAACTAAATGGGAGAATAGAAGCCCTAAGATTTAATGAAATTTTGCAAAAGGAGTGAAAAGAGTAATGGAGGCATGATGGAGAAATGTGAGAAAAGCATGTGGAACTGCATACTACCACAAGATGTCTAGGTCAAAAAATAGGATGTTTAGAAGTCACCTAGAACTCTACACAGGAATAAATTAGCAGAAAAAGGACTCTGAAAACTTTGCTGGATTTTGATATGAAAGTAGACATAGAAACAACACATTTGAAATGAAGTCCAAAATTCCACTTAAAATTTGCATGAAAAGGAGTTAGGTAAAGCGAGGAAAACATGCAAAAATGGACAAAAGATGTGGATAAGGAGAATGGGAAAAGGAAGAAATCCAATTCCACTTCAAAAGTAGAAGAATTGGACACTTGAATAGGATATTGGATTGGCAAAAAATGTTTGAATGTCCATTAAAAGTCTGCAACTTCATAAGAATAGCAGAAAATGACTATAACACTCCCAAACTTAAAACTTTGTGGATTTTTAGCAACTTCTAGCAATTGATGACCATGAAATAAATACACTACGAAACACTTCATTTTCCTTTCAGTTGTATAGAGGCAACCAATTGAACTCTAAATGATAACAAACTTCGACAAGAGGTGTTGCCCACAAGCAATCAATCTCAAAACGCCATGCACCACAAAGAGCTCAAATGGGGAAGCAATTGAATCCCCAAGAATGCTCCAAGCAAGTGGACAATTGGAACAATTAAATCGATGCACCTACTGATGACCTCCATAGCTGGACTTGGGGAATGGAAGAACATCCTCCTTTGCAGCAAACCCCAAGAAAGCATCAATGCACTATGAATCATTCTTTAGGGTGAATCATGTTCTTCATTGACTCTTTTTTCTAACAAATTTTCTATACATATTTCTACAATGTAAGGACAAAGTAAATCTCACAGTTGCATTCATTGAAACCTTTTCTAGTTCTCTCATATATCTTGTTTATGAATCATAATAGCGGAATTGTATAATATTTACCTTTTTACTATCAATATATAATACGAGACTCGGACTCGGCACGAACTCAACGAGGGTGACTCAACTTAGGAGTCGAGACTCAGCGCTCGGACTCAGCGCAGACTCGGCAAAATAAAAACTAAGGAAATTTAGAGATTTTTAAGGATTTAAAACTTGTTTGATGTACCCTTTATTAAATAAACCTTAAAGACACAATAACATCATCAAATAGAAGCTAATTTGATCACATACACAAGTATACATCGATCGCATAAGTATAAACGCAAATCGTAGCTGAGCTGCTAAAGGAAATAGCACACTTAGATATATAAATATAGTCAAATGTATACAAAACTCATGAAATATGAAATCCATGACATCAAATGTTCCAAACAAATATGAAATATCAAAAGATTGAAAATAATAACTAGAAGTCTATGGCTCAAAGGAACCTGCATCCTTCCTATGAATGCATCTAAGATAGGTTCTAGATGATGCAGGAGCCATAATCTCAAGTTTGAGGGCAATAAACCCAATGGGGTTGAGGCTGTAATGAACCGGACCAAATTTTTTCCGATTTTTGAATGCAATTACAACAACAATACAGAAGGCACCCGTTAGGGTTAGATAAATCAAACCAGCAGTTACAATATAACTCTTTGCCAAGAATGCGCACTCAATCTCAACAAGAGAGAGGTTGTCATATGGCAAGAGGATCGTCAGTACAATAAATCAAAACTGCAACTGAAAGTAACTCAACACCAAGTATGTGCTACCCAAACCAGAATGGAATGAGGCGACCATTTGGTGGAGATTTAAAGAAATACAAATGCAACTTCGAATAAACTCAACACCCAGAATGTGCTTTCAAACCCGGAGTGGGAATGGAGCTACCATAGGGCGGAGATGAAAGATATTACAATGCAATTCAACTGTAGATAGGCGGCAAGCCAGCCTCTTCCACTTATTCAGTGGGCAGTTACAAATATGAGATTAGCAAGAATAAGAGAGATGCTGACAGTACTACTGTTCAGCTTACAATATCAGAGATTTATCTATTAAGCACAAGATAAGAGTGTTCCCAATGCTGCAACAAAGTACAATGCTTTCCTTAATACTCTCAATGTCTCTCCTTTCAAAACCTAACTCAAATGATAGATTCTATGCAAGCTGTTATAACAGAACCAAGACTGAAAATGATAACCAGCAGTACAGCAAATCAATGAAATGCACACAACTCACTCAAAACTGACCCAAATGACTTCAAATAAGATGCAAAAGACCCTCAACAAGATGGCGCCTAGCTTAGTTATGAGAAAGGACAACTAAAAGTGGCTATTAATTAATGGCACGGATCCCAAAGCACTCCAGAAAGTAGGGCTTTCAAGGAATGACGAATTTGCTTTATAAAATCAGAAACTTCATTAAAAATCCCACAAATTTGCAAGTAAGGTCGCCCCAAGTAGAGAAGATGATATGACCAACACCCAGAACAATATCTTTTTTTATTTTTGAAATATGAATGAAACTTCGAATCAGCTATGATATTCAGCAACTCCAGAATATGACAGAAAATGCAAGAACTCAGCTACAAAATGCAAGATCATCAAAACAATGCAAAACCTCACTACAAATTCACTCAATAACTAGCAAACCTCTCTACTAGGTGCTATCTTTCAAGCACGAAGTCGAGCCCAAGCTAGGAGGCATTCATTCCTCGAAGCAATCCAGCAACCATTTCGGCAGCATAACAATACTCAAGATATCAGATGTTGAAAATGAAGACCAAGACCTCCTTTTATAAACTTGTGATGACTTTCCAGAAGCTTCTAGAAACCCTAATTTTCAAATTTGAAGTAACTCCTTTTCCCTCCAAAGATGGCGTCCCTTTTCTCAAGGCAATTTAACTTTTTAATTTATTTTAAAATCTTCACTTCATAAAAAGGCGTCCTCTTTTAAAGCATTGTTTTTGGCCTTAAGAAAAATATTAAATCATCAGCATGAGGCGCCACCCTTCCAAGTCCCCTTTTTAAGAACAACTTAAAGTTGTTTCACTAGACCAAGGGGTCACAATAATAAAATATAACATTAAAGTATAATATTTTAAAATCAACTGGATATCTCACCAAAAATGCTTCCCAAGGTCAAGATTGATCGAACCAAATGAACATACTGAAGATGAGAGCCAACCGAGCCGAAGCCAACAGGACCACTGCCAGAAATAGAATTTACTAAAAATAGTAAATTCTCGAAAGTGCTCAGAATGCCAAACCGAAACCACCAACGCGAAGCTCTCAGAAAACCCAGAAGGAATCCGCAATCCAAGTTCAACATTTCCAAGTGCAAGCTCTGCAAAAGGACGAAAACGTCCTCCAAGAAGTTTGGAAACCCTGATTCAAGCCTCTGCTTAGCCTATGAGTTCCCAGAAATAGGCTAAAATCAAATGAAGAGCGTAGGGCTAAATTGGGGAAATTACAGAGGTGAAGTGCCCATTGCGGGGGTCTAGGGGCAGTGCCCCTAGTGGGGTCGAGGGGCAGCACCCCTCGCAAGGATCTGGGCGTAGTGCCCCCAACAAGGTCAAGGGGCAGTGCCCCTTGTGGGGGTTTAGGGGCAGCGCCCCCAATGGGATCAAGGGGCAACGCCCCTTGCAAGGGTCTAGGGCAGCACCCCTCGTGGGGTCCTGGGGCAACGCCCTAGGTGCACTCCCTGTCGA
Source organism: Sequoia sempervirens (assembly GCA_007258455.2). Taxonomy (NCBI): domain Eukaryota; kingdom Viridiplantae; phylum Streptophyta; class Pinopsida; order Cupressales; family Cupressaceae; genus Sequoia; species Sequoia sempervirens. The sequence continues at coordinate 1,065,963,593 of VDFB02271358.1, read as the reverse complement.
GATACAAGGCGGAGTTGAGGGGCGAAGCCCCTGCCACCAAGCCCAAATTAAGACCTCCAAACCCATACAAACCTTCGTGGCATACATCATTTTGCATTCACAATAAGTAAAACACCACACAAGTTTTAACTTCAAATTTTATGTATTTTTTGCACTTTTCAAACCTGCCTACATGAACCTACCTGACAAGACTCACCCAGACTCAGCCAAGTCCGAGTCTGAGTCCCCCAGACTCGGCTAGGGTGACTCGACTCGAGACTCGCCAAGTCCAGGCGAGTCCTAGCGAGCCTCGTTTCTATGATTCACATTATATGTATTTTGTTCAGCAAAAAAACTATCTGAAGTGAGGATTTTCCTTGGGAGGAGGGAAGATGGAGAGCATCAAGGAACTCAAGTTGCTTTGACATAGGAAACTCATGTTCATTCCATCCAAGGAAACAATGATAATCTCTATGGGTGGAGGGTAAAAATGGAGTGCAATAAGCTATGACAAAAAACAATTCCTTCAATGCAAATAATTACACTCCTTATTTTAACAATGATTCATGCAGAATAAACATGACGATGGGTTGAAGTAAGATTTTAAACTGTGTGAAGAGAAGAGTAAAAGGATGGCTCTGTAGAAACCCTAATTTCCTCTGATTCTGATTCTGACTGAGTTTTAATGTTTTTCTGAAGGTCTTAAGTTTTTTAACCGTTTTTTGGGTTATTGAGCATAAAATGCAATATGGCGATTTTGCAAATAATTGAAGATAAATTCAATAAAAATTATTCATCTCTGGAAACAACTTTATCTACGGTAATATACTGATGCCATTCTATTAATTCAACTTCTGAAACAGTTACAAGAAAGGTTTTCTAACATGCAACATAAAAAGCAATGATCTTTTTCATGAGAACCTGGTTTTATTGCAGCAAGATGAAATATGCCAAATTCTGGAAATGTACTTCAGCTACTATTGAACCCTGGTGAGATCGATCTGCAGCCAACAAGACTACTCCACCATATAAATGCACTAAACTGTTTCAGCTCCTTAGCCGCCCCAACATGAGACCAAATGCAGCTCCAAACACAAGGCGATTTGGCCTGGAAAGAGGACGCCTCAACTACAGAATTGTACGGCCAGGAAAATAACTGAAGATGTCTTCTCTGCTTTTTCTGGAATGGCTGAAAACGCCTAGAAATCACAAGAACAGTACGGCCTGTTCCAATAAAGGCTTCTCCCTTTATATAATGATGGAACTCAACAAGAAATACCCAGCCGTCCCTGTTAATGCACAGAATCTTCCCCAAAAACAGGCGCTTGACTCAAGATCTGGAAACACGTCTTTTGCAGCTCTATGATGTTGGTACGGCTCATAACCAGCAACTCCATAAACCGTACGGCCTTGGATGAGTACAGCTAATGCTTGGAAATGGACGCCATAAGCAATATTTGTGTTTAGAAAAATGAATTTATGAATCAAACCTCCTGAATTTTTATTATCTTGATGCTCTGCAACGGCCCTGCTGTACCAAAGTACGGCTGATGACAGCAATTAATGATTTGTACGGTTTCTTTAAAACTCTCCAGAATGTCAGTAAAATAGACGCCTCAAAGAAAGAGACTCCTCTGTAATGATGTTCTACTGAAAACCCTGAGTGCAAATATCCTCTGTATGCTCTGTAATTTCTTCTGGATGAAGAAATCTCACAACTGGCAATAAATCAGGTGTTATTTCACACCCTCTGAATCGCTCCCACTGGAGATGGCTCGTTCTCCAATGTTTCGAGATTGAAACCCTAAAGCTTCCGTTCTCTGACGAAGTCTTGATCAATTTTCAATTCACAAAATGTCATAATCGCTCAAAACCCAATGCAAATGCACTATATCTCTCAAAAGTGCGATTTCCTTAATAATAGGGTTTTAATAAAATATTCAACTTTTAATCTTTTAATTTCTCCATAGTCTCAGCCAAATATTTTAATATAAATTTAAATGTCAATTGGCCCCTTTCCTGATGTTGGGCGACCCCCTCAAATTGAATCACTTAAGTTATAATTTAATATTATAACTTTATATTATAACCATCAATAATTAATATTTAATTAATATAATTAAATATTAATATCTCCCACGTTACTCATCCGATGACTGATCCGTTCGCTGATAACACTCAAGTGATTCAACGCAATCCATACTGCTAAAAATAGCAGGGTTCCATGACTGCCAACAACCGCTAAAAATAGCAACTCCAAGAAACGTCCAATGAGCCCGAACGAAAATTGATCCACTCGCCCAAACCCTCTATATCAGCCTACGAGGTCTCTCCTGATAGGCTAATCTTACGAACTCTGATGCTCGCCAAAAATGGGGACATGACAGTCCGCCCTCCCTGAAATTGCTTGACCCCAAGCAATCTCCACTTCAAAGAAACTCCAATCCTCAGTAGGCCCAAAAGAAAAACTGTGAAATGTCCCACACATCTCAAACTGTCTCCTGTAGCATCAACAAAAACTCAACTGCGCAAGCTATCCTCAGATCCCAAACCCAGAGTGAAAGTCTGTCGTGACTGTTATCCTCAGACTGCCACTGCGCTCTACTGCCTCCAACTTCACCATGCTGAGAATAGTGAAGTAACCCAATGAGACCCATCCAATACTCGGTGTCAAAGCTGTCACCACCGGGATCCCAATACAATATGAATTCACATCCACCTGTCATGCAGAGATAAAAACTTCTAGAAGCATCTGCTACACCGAATCTCTCCCTGTCCTCTGCTAAACCCTCATGGATGTGATAACTGACCAAGCCATCATGCCAACTAATACCATAGTCGCCCTGTAACCATGTACCCGTATGAAAAATCTGCGAGATAGAAGTAGCAAGCCCTATCGAATACATATCAGCATGATGGATAATTGACTGCTGTCCCTGCAAGTAATTCCCCACAAACAACTGAGTCGAGTACTTGCAGCCGCCAACCCCATCTTGTGAAGATGGTAACTCTGCACACAATAATGAATTACTCCCCTCGACTGTACCGAGAGAATCACCCTGTGCACAAGTATTGTGCATCGAATATGAATCATGTACAGGTGGATCAAAGGAAAAACTATAAGCACTCCTTACCGTGTACACCCCATTAAACTCCTCTGTGAGTCTCGTTTGGAATTGCGATGCACTGGAACAATCCCAAACACTACGATTATCACCCAACCCAGAGCTAGTATCAAGAGTATGATCAGCTTCCAACTCGAAGAGTGGATTATCATAGATCAACCCACCCTCAAATTCAAATAATGGATTATTCACAAACTACACAATCACTCCATACTGATCTGAATCATCCATCTCTGAATCGCTGGAATAATAAATTGAAGCGTACTCCTGACTTGGCTCAACCAGCTGCCGATCATAGTCAACTGTATCGGATGAAATGATTGATTTGCTTCCAGGAGAGGGAAACAAATCAACATAAGTACCAATCTCCCAACTGGATGCGACTCTGAATATCTTTTGTGAAGATGGACAAGTGTTGAGGGTTGTCACACAACTCTCTAGTGAATCAACAACCATGTCACAGGAACTATCAATGATCTGCCTTGCATCACCTATCATGGGACTAATCTCAAGAGAACCTAGTGCGACGCGTAGCCCACTGCAACTCTCATCTAGTGCACTCATCCCAACTGTATCCACTGCTCCTGTAACCGTGATGGATGTAACCACATCCTCAACATATCCCTCGCTGCTATAGACCATGGGTGTATGCTCCTCACCAACTGCTGCCATGGAAATCTGAACTATATCCAAAGATGGTGAAGATTGTGCTAAACTCAACGCCACGGTAAGCCTCTCAATCTGTAACTGTGACTCTTGAAGAGCCAATTGGGTGCTCTGTAATGAGTCCATAGTCACCTCAAGCTCATGAGTGAGCTCATCGATCCACTCCTCCTTTCCCTTCAATGCATCATAACAAATGCAATCCCACTCGAGAAGGAAATCCCTGTCCGCAAGTAGTTTTAGGTAGTTTTGTTTCATCATTCCAATTGCTTCTCGGAGTGCATGTATCACTGCAAGGGAAAAACCACTATCACTGTGCTCATCTGTCAAAGGAGGACTCCAACCATAGGTAGTCAACATCTGACGAGCAACGTCAAAATGCTCAAGGGCGGTGGCAATCATATTGTCATTCACTTGTAGTTGCCCAACCAAATGATGAGGATTTTGAAGCTTACGACCCCCATACAAGTTTTCCGGTTCACAATAAGCACTATGATATGATGTCGATTCATCATCACTCACCTCATGATAAGCAGCATCAGGTGTGCTTTCATCCATGCACACCTCAACATCTAAGGTACTGCTGCTTTGTACCTCAAAGGATGGCTCAACTGGTACGGTAGAAGTTGCTGGTATGACAGTATCTTCGCACGCTTCTACTCCCAAAGTATCTGCATGCCCATCCAAAGCATGATCCTGGGATTCCATATCAACATAAGAATCTTCTAGCTTGTTTTCAAAGGTATGATCCGGAAAATCAGACTCACCATGACATAAATTCTCAACACCAAATGTATCAATAGTACCCAACTCTTGAGTCTCTTCAGGTGACAACTCAATAGGATTACCTTGCATATGTGAAACCGCTGCTGTCTCATGCTCACACGAAGTTTCAACATCGCTGTCATAAAAATCAGAAGTGGCTTCAATAGTAGAAACTTCTTGAGTCACCTCCTGCAAGGACGATGTAGGTAAATCATTACCCAAAGCTGTGCTAGTGTTTTCTTGAATCAGATCAGCACTTCTATCAAACTCATAACATAAATTTCTGCATTCTTCATAGGAATCTGAAGATACCAAATCATTTTGACGAAGAGTTGTATCATCGTTATGTGTAGATTCTCTATCCCTTTCAGGTGTAAACAACTCGCGAGCTATAGTGAGATATTCCTTCCTTGCAAACTCAGTCTTATGGCATAGACTCGGGTGCAAATCCATGTAACTCATGAAAGGAAGTTCCTTTTTAATTTTCTGTGGTAGAATGCTATACTCCTGGAACATGCTAATCACTTCTCTTTCTGTGTTTTGTGGTGTTCTGTCAATGGTAATCCTTTCGCTGATCTCAGGTGGTACTAACTGCCACTTGTCGTTCGTTGTCCTAAATGTACCAGCGAACAAACCCTCATGCTTCTCACCTGGTATAACCTCATTGGGCTCCTGTCTCGTGAAAGTGGGCCTAGTAGGCCTATCTGCTGTCCGTGACACTGTCCTAGGAGCTCTCCGCGAACCTGCACCACTCTTGTCATCGTCACGATGTGGTGACGGTCTCCTCGGAGTACCCAATCTCTGAAGTGCAACTGCCAACTGCTGTAATACACCATTTGACCGCCGTTGACCTGCACGAAGATCTCTAAGTGCATGCAAAACCTCTGCATCATCCTGATCTCAGTTACTATGAAGAATCTCTATTCTAGGATTATCTGTTCTGTCAGCCATGTTTTCAGGCTGCCTGCTCAAACTGCGTTGCCTGTCAATTAGAGCACGTCTGCATGTATAATACCTGGTAAGACCCAACTGTTCTGGCTGCATAAGATGGCTAAACCCTCAGGATGGCAGGATTTAGCTCTGATACCACTGTAGAAACGCTAATTTCCTCTGATTCTGATTCTGACTGAGTTTTAATGTTTTTCTAAAGGTCTTAAGTTTTTTAACCGTTTTTTGGGTTTTTGAGCATAAAATGCAATATGGCGATTTTGCAAATAATTGAAGATAAATTCAATAAAAATTATTCATCTCTGGAAACAACTTTATCTACGGTAATATACTGATGCCATTCTATTAATTCAACTTCTGAAACAGTTAAAAGAAAGGTTTTCTAACATGCAACATAAAAAGCAATGATCTTTTTCATGAGAACCTAGTATTATTGTAGCAAGATGAAATATGCCAAATTCTGGAAATGTACTTCAGCTACTGTTGAACCCTGGTGAGATCGATTTGCAACGGCCCTGCTGTACCAAAGTACGGCTGATGACAGCAATTAATGATTTGTACGGTTTCTTTAAAACTCTCCAGAATGTCAGTAAAATAGATGCCTCAAGAAAGAGACTCCTCTGTAATGATGTTCTACTGAAAACCCTGAGTGCAAATATCCTCTGTATGCTCTGTAATTTCTTTTGGATGAAGAAATCTCACAACTGGCAATAAATCAGGTGTTATTTCACACCCTCTGAATCGCTCCCACTGGAGATGGCTCGTTCTCCAATGTTTCGAGACTGAAACCCTAAAGCTTCCGTTCTCTGACGAAGTCTTGATCAATTTTCAATTCACAAAATGTCATAATCGCTCAAAACCCAATGCAAATGCACTATATCTCTCAAAAGTGCGATTTCCTTAATAATAGGGTTTTAATAAAATATTCAACTTTTAATCTTTTAATTTCTCCATAGTCTCAGCCAAATATTTTAATATAAATTTAAATGTCAATTGGCCCCTTTCCTGATGTTGGGCGACCCCCTCAAATTGAATCACTTAAGTTATAATTTAATATTATAACTTTATATTATAACCATCAATAATTAATATTTAATTAATATAATTAAATATTAATATCTCCCACGTTACTCATCCGATGACTGATCCGTCTGAAGCTGACGAACACTGAAGTGATTCTGAACACTGCCAAATCCATACTGCTAAAAATAGCAGGGGTCCCATGCCGACTGCCAACAACTGCTAAAAATAGCAACTCTGCAAGAAACGTCCGAATGAGCCCGAACGAAAGCCAATTGATCAAAACTGCCAATCTGAAGCTAAGCCAAGCTCCCAAACGACCCTCTAACCCCTCTATCAGCCTACGAGGGTCTCCTGATAGGCTAATCTTATGAACTTTGATGCTCGCCAAAAATGGGGACATGACAGGCTCCTAAAGGACAAGAGATAAAAATGTGTACTTTGTAATGATAGTAGATAAAGGTTATTTTCCTATCATAAACTATGAAAGGAAGACAATATAATCAATTGCATGCGAAGTCTCAAGGTGGATTGTGGTATAGTGACTATTGGAGGATCTTTGGAAGGGAAGGGATAGGGATCAAGATGCCATACAACAAATATAAGTTGTAAATGCACAGTTGATTGACAAGATGAAGACAACAAAGATAAGAAAACCAAGATGTGGATAATCAGAGCCTTCTGCCATAAACCATCACACTTGCACCCCTAATATGACAGAAGTAAGTAATTTTGTTCAAGGTATAAGGTAGCCAATTAAGAATGCAATAACAAAATTAGAAAACTGCCTGCACATAAAATATACTTATTAATTTTTTAGTTGACATATGACAACCAATGGACTAACTCACATGCAGATAAATCAAAAAGTTGAATCTCAAAATTAGTCTACACAACACATGTAGTTGGAGCAGCAGGTTGTGCATCCTATCATCACAAGCCGGGAGCATTTGAAGAATATGAAGACTGTTGATATTGTTTTTCAAACATCATTAAGTAGAAGATAGGATGTCAACCAGTATAAACTAGAGCAGGGGTAGTGGAAATAAAGCAAATGAACAAATCTTAGTGTGTACATAGGAATAGTAACACAAAATTGTTTAAGCAGCAGAGTTGCCAAAACTGAAGTCATGTTTAAAATTGTTCAAAATCAATCAGGAAGCTATAGACATAACATTAATTTCTTAATGAAAGCTATTACAATTCATAAACAAATGGAAAGTATCCATTATAAGTTGATGGAAAATATTGTTTTTGTCATCATGATGTCATTTGTGATGTCATGTTCATTATAGAAGATGTGGAATTTGGTTATTTGTGACCTCCAAGTAACATCCAATTAGTCCGAGGTATCACTTGTGTGAATGGATTATCTAATTGTCTACCAAATTTATTACAGCATGTGATTTTTCATATGCCCTCATACATGTATATAATGTTCTTTGTTTTTGCATTCAAATGTGTTCTGCTATGGTTCCTTTTCTTACTTTCAAGTTTACACATGCAAATATTTGCACAAGGCTAACAAAGCTTCCAAATTTGTAGCAAATTTGTCTTTAACATCTACTTGATAAAGTTTACCATGAAAGTAGAACAATTGTACAGCTATGTAAAACAATGTCAGCAATAGGCTTCATGTCTCATTTAAGAATGGGAATAAATTGTTTCTATGGAGGATACCTAAGTGGTGAATGGGTTATATTGTCATTTTAACTTGCAAGCACTAGAGATTTAGATAAATGCATCCCTCACCAATTCTCCACGGTAAGCATGACCAGATGTATGCAAATTCTCTCCCCTTCCCATTACAATTGTAGAACCAATCTCTGCAATTCGATTCATCATCTTCATCACACGAACTTCATTCCCAGGTATGACCTGTACATTTCATTGAAGAGGGCATTAGTCATTAATATATGTTGAAGCATGTAATGTTATAATATTATCTAAGAAAAAACCAGAGAGCATCAAGTAAGAAGCCATTAGCGGTAATCAAGAAGAAGTCAGTAGCATGATTCTTTGCTGATGATTGAGAATGAAAAATATTTAAATCATTGTTCAAGAATGACCAAAATGATCAAGGACTCAAAAGTGTATCCAAAAGGAATAGCAATAAAAGAGTGCCTAATCAGAACAATGTCTAGGGATGATCAAAACCAATCAGTGGCATACAGAGCAAAAAAATTTGAAACAAAACGAATGCCTGAAGTAACACTCATCTAAAACAACAACAAGATCTACTTGGAGAATGCAAACCCTAGAACAAAGGAAAACCCTTAAAAATGCATGGCACCAACCATGAGTATATGATCAACAGAAGATACAATAAAATTAAAAAGGTTGTGTCCTGAGAAAAATAAAACTAAAAACAGTGAATCATTAATGTAAAACACCAAGCCTTCACTTCCACTAGAAGAAGAATCTGCAATGTTATCAATTTGTTTGCATTCTAACTAGTCTCTTTCACGACAACATATAATGCAACAGCACACAAGGATAAAACTCTCTTCAAATAAGCAAGGGAAACTCCCTAAAAACCAGACACCACTCTTAAAGCTATGAATGAGATTTCCAATTATGCACACTCATAATCAATGGGGTTTTGTATAGAGGAAATATCATGTCCCATTTTTAAAAATTATCAAGACAATTAAATAATTAATTTAAGTTGTCAAATAAAGTAACTTTATATTAAAAGACAACCTATATTAATTTAAAAGGGAAATTAATTAAATAATTAAATTAAGTTGTTGAAAAGTAAAAATCAAATGACAACTTATATTTACATATTTGAAAAGATGTTTTTAAGTATTTATTTAAGTGTTGCTAGACCCATGGTGCAAAAAAATGTTTAAAAAGGACAATTATATTTTTTTATAACTTTGAAGATTATTATCAAAAAGAAATAAGATCAATTTATTTATTCAAAAAAAGTTATAAATAGGGGTATAGTTTTGGAAAAGGGACTACATACTTTTTGAAGCAATTACATTTTTTAAGAATTAACATATGTCCATCTTCTTCTCTTCTCAAGGATGAAAACTCTCTCTATTTTTAAAGCATTGAGGATGAAAACCCTCCTATTTTTCTAGGCATTTCCACATAGGGATTGCAATTGTGCTTCATCTAAAAAAAAATCAGTATCTAGTTATTGATTTCAATTTTGTATTGTTTTTCTAATAATGAGACTTTCTAAGGTTGCAGTAATTTATTTTGGTGTGTTGTTTCCTGAGTTTGGGGGGAACAATATAAGATTTTCCTTGTTATCAATGATCCTTTTGGTGAGTATTATGGCAATTTGCAGATTAGAAAATAATTCATACTTTCCTTAAACTGAATGCAAGTTTTCTTTGATCCTAGCCTAGCCATACTTGCATAGTCTAGGTTATATCCTTGTAATATTGTTGTTGAAAGATGGCCCTGAAGTTGTTAGAACTGATCAAATAATTTATTAATCATTACTATTATTCCAGACTGTTTCTTTTTTAGTATGCAAGTCGTATCATTCTCTTGTATCTGGCCACACTCCTGATCTATTCTATATCGCAGGATTTGAATGGAATAAAATAATGTTTTATGGATGTTTCAATGCCCTTTTCGATTTTTTTAGTATTGTTGCTGAGACAGGCAGTCCACAGTCTATGAAGGTTTTAGCGCAACCTGTAAGAATCCAAAGGCTGATTGAATTGATCAAATAAGGCCATACTTTGCATGCATTGTTTGATATTTGGTGCCTAGGGAAGCTATCTCAATCATTTATTTTGCATTCTTTAAGTAAATCCTTGGTTGCTGTTATATGTTATGTTGGCACTTGGCCATACACTCTTTATTGGCCACACTGCTATGCTAATGTTCATTTCAGTTTGAATTGCTGTAGTTTTTGGGCATTTTTCTGTCTGAGTTGCGGAAATTTAATATGGTGCAGCCAGTCTATATCACTGAAGGAATAAATTGATGATATTGATGAGACCTTACCTGGTCTGTTTGAGGGACTGAATGATTGTGAAATGATAACATCAGAAATAAAGGATTACAACACTGTGCTCTGCTCTTTGTTATTATTCTCAACCAAAAGTTTACTTCCAACAATGCTATATTTTTCTAGCTTCAATTCATTTTGCTTATATCACAGGTTATTATCGAATATCTTGCATTACAGCCTCCAGACTTCTTCCAATATCACTCAAGGAGAAATACATATATTCATAAAGTCTTAGATATCAATTTTTCCTTGCAAGGTACTTATTTCCAGTCATGCTTTTAGATGAATTTCATGATTTACCAAAATAATTTTTTTCCAGTTATTAGAAATTGCAAGTTAATTATTGTATCACATTGTCATGAAAATTAAATGCTGTAGTACTATATGGTTCTTTGCCAGTAGTTTCTCATTTTATTATTGAACATACTAGATGGATTACCATTGAATCTGTCATGCCCCTGGGCCATGATACAACAGAAACTAGATTTAAAATTATTATATTCTTTTTGACCAACCATAATTATTGCCCAACTTCATATGTATGGCAGTGTTGTGAGACCTTCCTCATATTGGCGCTTTCATCATATGCAAGTCTCTATCTAGGCAACTTTGCAAATGAAATTACTGTATTAACTAATCCTGGCCAACTACACTCATAATTTCCCAAGTCAAATGCATATATATATATATATATACACATACATATATATATACATATATATACATATATGTATATATGTAAATATATATATATATATATATATGTACATATCATAGTAATGACACTCGGACTCGGCTCGGACTCAGCTAGGGTGACTTGACTCGGGGCTTGGGACTCGGCGCAGACTCGGCAAAATGAAAAAACCCTAGAAATTTAGAGATTTTTAAGGATTTAAAACTTGTTTCAAGCACCCTTTATTGAATAAACCTTAAAGACACAATAACATCATTAAATACAAGCAAATTTGATCACATACACAAGTATACATCGATCACATAAGTATAAAGTACACAAATTGTAGCTGAGTTGTTGAAGGAAATGACACGCTTAGATATATAAATATAGTCAAATGTATACAAAACTCATGGAATATGAAATCCATGACATCAAATGTTCGAAATAAATATGAAATATTAAAACAATAACTACAAGTCTATGGCTCAAAGGAGTCTGCATCCTTCCTACGAAGGCATCTAAGGTGGGTCCTCGATGATGTAGCAACTGCAGCAATAGTCTCTACTTGTGACTCCATGCCACCCTCACCAAAATTAGTTTTGAATGTGTTTGCTTGTGCTTTAGCCTCCTCCTCTGCCATGGCTATAGCCTCAGCCTCTCTATCTGCCCGATCAACCCAATCAAGGTCATCGTCACTAACACAAGTATACATCGATCATATAAGTATAAACACAAATTGTAGCTGAGATGCTCAAGGAAATAGCACACTTAGATATATAGTCAAAGACTCAAATGTATACAAATCTCATTGAATATGAAATCCATGACATCAAATGTTCCAAACAAATATGAAATATCAAAAGATTCAAAACAATAACTAGAAGTCTATGGCTCAAAGGAGCCTGCATCCTTCCTACGAATGTGTCTAAGATAGGTCCTAGATGATGCAGTAGCCATAATCTCAAGTATTAAGGAAATTTCCCTAATGGGGTTGAGAGGCAGTGCCCTTTGTGGGGGTCTAGGCGGAGTGCCTCTAGTGGGGTCGAGGGGCAATGCCTCTCGCAAGGGTCTGGGGGAAACGCCCCTAGCGGGGTCAAGGAGCAACGCCCCTTGCAGGGCTTTGGGGGTAGCGCCGGTGGGGGTCTAGGGCAAGGGCAAGCAGGCAAGCGGCCGGGTCTCAAGGGGCAGTGCCCCTTGCAAGGGTCTGGGGGCAGCACCTCAATGGGGTCAAGGGGCAACGCCCCTTGCGGGGGTATGGGGGCAATGCCCCCAATGGGGTTGAGGGGCAGTGCCCCTCGCGGGGTCCCAGGGTGGAGCCCCCGCCACCAAACCCAAATTAAGACCTCCAAAACCATACAAACCTTCATGGCATACATCATTTTGCATTCACAATAAGTTAAAAAAAAAAGTTTTAACTATAAATTTCATCTAATCTTTTGCACTTTTCAAACCCTGTTGCCTATCAAGCCCTGCTGACGAAACTCGCCTGGACTCGACAAGTCCAGCCAGGACTCGGCCGAGTCCGAGTCCAAGCCCCCAAGACTTGGCCAGGGTGACTCGACTCGCGACTCACCGATTCCTAGCGATTCCTGGCAAGTCTCATTACTATGGTACTTATACATATATACATATATGTATATATGTACACACATATATGTAAGGAATATCTGCGACTACGAGGAGTAATTAAAGTCAAGGAATAGCAGCGGTCATATTTCTTTGAGCAGCAATTAATAAATACAAGGCAGCGATAAGAGTAGAAAGAAACAACAGCAATTATGTGGAGTAATAAAAGAACAGCGATTAAGATCATTAAAAAGGCAATGGTAATATGTTTTAATAAGCGGCAATGAGAAGTCTAAAAGGACAGCAATGTTATATTAGATAGCAGCGATCAATATATGTAAAGGTGGTAGAAATTATAGATTGTGGATTAGTTAATAAAGAAACAATAATTAATGTATGAATAGTTATGACTCTTTCAAAGGATAGCAACCATGAAAGGCTATGTCCCTTGTTAAATTAATGGATGTGACTCTCGCCACCATGGAAGATATAAAAGGGGAAATAAATGGGTGGGGAGAGGCATCAAGGATAAATAGAAATCAATTAGAAATCTGGATAAAACAGCAGAAATCCATGGGAAGGAAGAAGCAGATTAGAAACAATTGAAATAAGGAATGAAAATAATAAGAGATCTATTGTTGTGATTATTAGCAAGAATATATTTGGGAATTAAGTTTAATATAATTATAATTATATATAAATAAAATATATACGTATATAGGATCATGCAATAGCGATTATTAATATATTATAAATCTAATTAGAAATATGGATATATATATGTGTGTGTGTGTGTGTGGTTTATATACAATTATGCAATTATTGCGCCTTATAAGTAATTATGATTCTTTAATATAAATATGGATAATAGATTCTTATTCATTTAATTTTCATAAAGCAATCATATTAGGATTTGGCAAGAAAACATGTTAGGGAAAGGCAGTATGGGAATTGTCTTGGTTGGATGTTCCTGCCACTTGGGACCAAGGGGGGTATGAGCACGCCTGTAATGTCCCCTTTTGGGATAACCCTCAATCTTATCCTCCGATCCTTACTCCTTGATTCTGATTTGATTATATTCCTCCATTCATAAATTCTGCAGGTCTGATATTACTTATTGTTGATGGTTCGATGTTTTAATAGTCAATAGATAGTGTATTTTCAGATTGATCAAAATATGTTTATATATTCTTTTTCTTTGGTCCCCTTTAAATATATCTTAAACTATCAATCTATATACTGCTTTTCCAATATATATATATATATCCACTAATCCATGAAATCTAGAATGAATTTCAATTCCCTTTCTATGGCCTTGATGTAATGTCCCTTTGTGGATTTAACTTTAGTCTTCGTTTCCTGATTTCGCTATCTAGTTACATGCAGCTGGAAGGTGTCATCCATGGGTCATTATTTCTGATTATACCCCCTTTAACTCATGCGAATACCCCCTGGCTAAGTGTCTATTGTTCTTGGTTATTGTGCAGCCTCTATTCCTTTGATCTGATCCAGATGAGTGATGTCTTAGTATTCAGGTGTTTATTGCAACGTCTCCTATCGGCTCATCTTTAAAGTCTTTCCTTAATATTTACAGATGAGGATACCAGGCTTGTTGCAACTTCCAATTGTGGCGTCCAACAATGTAGAGTGCCCAAAATGTGGGGAAAGGTAGCTAATAATGTAATGAGGTTCACATCCTTGCCAAGAACTCACGCCCAGCTATGTTTCATCCGCCTATAGCAGCAAAATTTTATATGAACAGGACATAATCCAAGACGTAGATGAAACCCTCCACACACAAACCCATGCCGCTTCTTGGCTACCCCAACTTGCTTAAATAAGCCACCATGCCCCCAATATCAGCTTCAGACTTATGTGCCACAGTTTGGAATGAATAATAGGCCCTTCTCTTGCCCGTGACCTGGTTGATAAGATCTCGTGTTCACTTGGAGACCTTTGGTCCAGTATAGACGACAAACTACTTTCCAAACTATGATTAAATAATATATTCATTCATTATCAGACCTTTATCTGCCCACCGATCTACAGGTTTATGTGGTCTTTCCTTCCTTGCCAATCCAGCCACGTCCTCTTCTATCCAGCGATTCTCAAACAATATCATAAGTCAGTAAATAGCTACCTCCTTAATAATATTTCACTCTTTTTCGTCTTACCTCCCCCTCCTCTCTTTGCTGGATAAATTTTATATCTTTATTTACCGAGTAACATGTCTTTCCATTTGTTCCCTCAGTCCCACCTTTTATGAAAGTCATGTCTTTAGAATAGAGATGATTGAATATAAGCCTCTATAATGTAAGTCGGCTTGTTTAAGACATAATTAATATTTATTCCTTGTAACAATTCGTGCCTTTCTTGGTGGTAATGTATATTTATTTTATTATTATTCTTATTAATTGTTCGATATATATTATTACAATTATAATAATATTATATTTTATTTTATATCTAACTATTATAATTATAATATTATCAATGATAATTATAATTATAATGATATTTTAAATTGTATTCCTTTATACTTGACTATTATAATAATGATATTTTAAATTACCTTCTTCTATATTTATATTTTTTATATTGATTTAGTATTCCAATACTATGTATTTTGGTTACGATTTTGGGGACATGACAACGCCCTTGGGCTTACTTGTCATGAATAGTTTTTCTAGTGCCCTATCATGCGTTTCTCTCCAATCCCTACCATGATTGGTTATTGAAAAGAGTCTATAGATTGGATTCAAGTTTAAGTTGTTATTCATTATTTCATAAATGTTAATAGTTTATTTATTCTTAAGTTCAATATTTATTATATAATTTACTATGGAATATTATTTGTAAAACAATTTTATGTTGTGTAAGTGTCTCTTAAGGCAATTTCAGCCATACTCCAAGTAGGGGACATTATAGAATCTTGCTCTATCCTTTTAGTAGATCTTGGTTGATTTATCTGTTGGATCTGATTTTAATTTTTAGCACATTTTTTTGCCTTGCATAGCATGTATTGGAATCAAGTGAATTAGTCTACCATTTTTGCATTGATGCAATTTTGCTTGCATTCAACCCATAGATTGCCAACTCGGCGAGTACTCACCAAGCTAGCGAGTACTCACGAGTTCCAAACCCCATGAGTAACTCGCAAGTTAACTTGTGGGTTATAAATGCAGAAAAACTCACCAATTGATCACCTGTAACTCACGAAAACCCTCTGAAAACTTGCTAAAACCGCATGCCATGGAAAACATGGGGAAAATGCAAGCCAGAAAGCACAAAAATGTAAGAAAAACGTGGGACAAAGTTGTGACACGGGAAAAATGCAAATTTGATGCAATTTTTCCCATTTAAAACCTATGCCAAACACAAATATTCACACATTGATTTCCTACTAGTTTCAAGGCTTCGAGTTTCAAGTTTGGAGTTTTTCGTGCATTCAAGTTTCGACCTAGACATAAGTGCAGTTAAACCTTGGCATTTTTTTTATAGAAATGGCCTCATAAAATGTTCGAGACTTACATTATTCAGTTACTATGAAGTATGAAGTGTGTAATATAATAAAATTATAAATTTGATTTTTTTTAAATTGAAACACAATGAATACTTAGGATTATAAACATTTTATTCCCTTATACTTACATTTTTGCATGCTTCCAAACTACAACACCATCAGAACTAGATGAAGCCAATAGATTACCCCTCCCCTCCAATAATCTTCTTCCTTGTTTTAGTTTTCAAATTTTCCTCAAGGGCTTCTCCAACCAATTGACTAGTGGTGTTCAATACAAACCATTCTAAGGCAATGATTATGCAAGTCTCGCCAAATTATCTATCACCCTAATTTAATTTCTTTGTTCACCATCATAATAATCTTGGAGAACACACTAGAAGCCAAAAATAACTTCAAAAAGTGTCATTTGAGTCCTCTAGATCATCTAAGCTCACTAGTAACATCAAATAACCCCTCTAATAAGGCTAACACACACCAAGAAGGTCAAAACCAACTGCAATCCAAAAAACCCCAAAAATGGCGACATTACACATCTTCAATGAGGAAGACCTTGCATGGGTTGAGCAGGCAGATCTAGAGAGAGGAAGCATCCATGGTAGAGGAGGAAGATAGAGCACAAGTAAACCCCTTAGATGTTAGTGTCACTAATAAATAGGCAGATATCATGGTCACATCATCATTGAGTACCTATCTCAAATGTCGACTTAGGACTTGACATAAAATTATTGATGTTGGGGCAATTGATGCAAGCCCCTATAAGCCATAGAATTACATTTTTAGTTTTGATATTTGTTGATGCCATGGATTTCATAATCCATGAGTTCTATATGGTTTGAATAGAAACTATAAAACAATCCTTTTCACTACAAATCTTGTAACATAACTTTTGATACACTCATAATCAGTGTATATTTATGTATGTGATCAACATAGCTTTTATTTGATTAGTTTATTGTCTTTAAAGTTTATTTATTGAAGGGTGCTTTATACTATTTTTAAATACCTAAAAATCTCTATATTTCATGTTTTTTTCAAATTGTCAAGTCTTGCTGAGTCCAAGTACCAACTCCAAGTCTAGGTCAAAAATAAGCTTGCCAAGTTTGAGCCAAGTTTGAATCTTGTAACTATGAATTGTTCTATATTGTTTCAGTAAAAACCACAAAACAATCCTTTCCGCAACAAATCTTGTAACATAGCTTCTGGTCTTTTGATTGGAATCCTTGATTCCTTCGCCCATTTTGACAAAAGAGAAAGAACCTTGCTTTGTTTGTGAACACCAAAACCTTGAAACCTTCATTCATGGCTGACATCCTCATAAATCTTGGTGCATTTTTAGACTCGGTTCGCCACTTGAGCGTGATTTTTCACTAGCTATAACATCTTAAAATGGTACTTAAGACTTCACTCTTCTCTTCTTTTTTCTTCTTACAACCAATGCAAATTTTTTCTAGTTATGCCACCCCAAAATGGCACTAAAACTTCATTACCTATTGGATACAATTTAAAGTTGTCAATGTTATCCCTTGTCAAAATTTTGACTTGGCTCTACTACTTAAAAATGGCACCTAAATCAAGTTGCTTGACCTCTTTGGCTTGAGGCACAATTTGCTAGTGGCTTAGCCACCTTGAAATAGCACCTTATATCTTAGTTGTTTTACTTCTTCGTCCTTGCCATCCTTTAGTCATTATTTGATAACGATATCGCCATGTCTTTCACATGATGTCCTTGTTGATGTGATTTTTGTGACCGCACTAACACAGAATAAAGTCGCCAACGGCTACTCCATTCTCTCTTGATCAAAGAATTTCATGCGCTAAGATTGCGAGAAAGATCGCACGTTCAACTCCAAGGTTCTGAAATGCTTTCGAATACCCTCAATTGGCTTGATGTGTTTTTGCTGGTATTTCAAGGGGACTTACACAATTGTTCGGCAGCTGATAGTAGACAGCAGGTTAAGGGCTTTCATGTAATTTGGATGATTTGGCAGGTAAGTGCAAATTTCCTAACGCTAACTGTTGACGTGGTTTTTGAGACCGCACCAACACAGAAAAAATTCTCCCAACGGACGCTCTATCCTCTCTTGAACAAAGTATTCAGCATGCTAAGATTGCGAGTAAGATCATGCTTTCAACTCCAAGGTTCCTTAAGTGCGAATAGGCTCAGTTTGGCTCGATGTGATATTGCTGGTATGTCAAGGGGACTTACACAATTGTTCGACGGCTAACAAGCACAGACTAAGGGCTTTCGTGTGATTCAAATGATTTGGCGGTGAGCAAGTTTCCAATTCTTAAAATGAACCAATTTAAAAGGGTGTAGGGCCTAAGAAGTTTATGTTCTATTCTAAATGCAGATATGTGGAGCTTGCTTTCAATAGACTTCAACCGATTTCACCTAGCCTCCGTCGGACAGCCTCAGTAAAATCGGTGCAATCTTCAAAGGGGATAGCGAAAGGTATTCAAGTTATAGTTTAACATACATACACCATCAGAACAACGCATATAAGCATGTAAACCACAACCGAAGTTAAACACAAAATAATCTCCAACCACACAAGGCAACTTATCATCAACAAGCCGCTAGTGGTATGGAATAAAGCGAAGCTATCTCAATAAAACACCACACAATCAAGTAAGCTACTTGCATGAATTTAATCTACTTGGATACGAAAGGAAGAAGAAACCTTGCTAGCATTTCATGACAAGACGAATTCCATCATCAATGAAAAGATCTATTATCATAAAATGTGTTACACAACAATCTCTTCAAAAGTTTTCAAAGGGAAAACTTTCTTTCTTCTCCAAATTATGCAAAAATGCTCTACAATGCTACACTATCTAGCTCTAATACTAATACTCTCTCAATGTCTACTCTGATTCTAACTTCATATGTTACAAATGAGGGGGACTCCCCCTTTATATAGCTAGCCAAGTCCCAAAAGACGGCTAGGGTTACAATCAATAGAGTGGCCAGAATCGTGCCACCTCAGCCCTAAATAATATTGCCCTAAAAACCGCCACAGAGGAGAGTGGGGTAATAAATGCGCCATAATGTCCACCATCATCCTTCTAGAAGATTCCATTTGTAGACGCGTTCACATTGTTCTCGATCTTCTCTCTTGGCATTATCCTTTGATTTCTTCCACTTGAGGGTCTTCATCTTCGTCACTTTGAGCCTTGAAAATGTTTCTTCAACACTTAGCCATTTTCTTGCAAACTTTCCTCCTTCGAGATTGAAACTTGTAACTTTATCTTCCTTCGAAGGTTGTGATATCACCGGGGATCACTTAAATCATCAACGCTTGGCCTCGACGTTCCCCCTGCAAAACAAGCAAGGAGAAAAGCATTAGAACACCTCATAATATAAAGTCACCTTACTTACCTGATCTTCACGCTCCAACCTTCAAGCGCTCATCGCCAACTTTGTGTTCAAGTTCATGCCTTAGACAAATTTCCATCCTTGAGAAATTCATTTCACCTGCTGGAGCCCGGACAACCTTGATTTTATTCATTTCTGGCTTAAGTAAACTATCTTCACAGAGGACTGAAGCAAATTCACCTAGGCGGTTTCTTTCAAATTCATCGTCTGGAGGATCTCACCTTGAAAACCACTTTCTTCATTTTTGCCTTAGAAAATTTTCAAATTTCCCTTAGGAAATTCATCAACCTGGTGCCCACTTAAAATCTTCATCCCAAAATCCTCGACAAGCTGTGGAAGACCTTAAAATCAACTCCTCATCGATAATCTTCAATACCCAGAAGAAAATTTTCTCCAGAACGCATCGAACCCATGGGTGCACAACGAACGGGTTCATTTTATTTCTCTGAATTTTGAACCTTAGGAGATTATTCTTTCAACAATTTTGTTCTCGTTCTTCGATCCCCTCTGAGAATCTTGCTCTGACTTGGAAAATTTTTATCAACCCTGCGGAGCTGGCATTCACTGACTTCACCACTGGCAAATTTGCTCGTGCTTTAGGAAAAATTCCATCACCTCTCCAGACTTAAGCGTTTTTCTAAGGGGAAAAATATTTTGTGCCTTAGAAATTTTTTTGAATCACTTCGAAAATTTTGCCTTAGAAAATTTTATATCCGACTCGATCAATTTGGCCTGTGAAAATACCAACTTTCACTTAGAAATTTTTTCTTGAAGGCGCACCACACTTGATTTATTTTTGTCTGGCAATTTCAACGCCTAGGCAATTTGCTTCTCCTCTTCTTTTATTTCACACTTGGAAAATATCTTCACTTGAAGCTTCAACGTCCTAGGAAAAATCTTCATCACCCCATCTTATATTTCATTTTACCACCCTAGGCGCATAGCACACTTGGAGAAAATTTAAAATCACGCCTAGCATTTTCATTTTCCATCACTCACCACCTTTATACTTGAAGAGGAAAATCACGCCTTAGAAAATTTTCGCACTTATGCCCTAAGAACTTTTCTAACACTTCATCACTTATCACCCTTGGCGCCACACACTTGAGACAAAAAATTAAAAAAAAGTCACGCCCCACATTTATCCTTACTACTTCACACGCCCTAGGAAATTCTCTCACCCTTTTACTTGATTTACTTACCTTTTACACCTTTCACATCTCAACTTTAGGCGCGCCCAACAATTTTATCCTTTAACTTTACTTTCACATTCTTTATTCACCTTTTATTGACTTCAGCTTGAGCGCATTTCCCATACTCAGGAGGATGAAGTCTTTATTTCAACGTCCTCTTTGACTTTCTCCTCTTCTTGGCGCATTTGAGGGGGTGAGAGGGATGGGCGCATTTGGCATGTAGTGGTGGATGAAAACTTTCAAGCGCCATCAACAAGTGTCTTCACATCTCCCACGTTTTTGTCCTTACATGCTCCTTTTTGGGCGCATTTTGCCTATGCAGCAGGATGAACTTGTTGACCAGCTTGACCTTCTTGGAACTTGGGCGCATTTTGTATGATGTGATGGATAAGACTTCCAACGCCTTCATGTAACTCATGAACTTCCAACCTTTGTCCTCACATGCTTAGATTTGGGCGCATTTTGCCCATGTAGGAGGATGAAATCCTTTTGACTTGCTGACTGCCTCTAACGCCTTTTGACCTCCTTTTAAATCTTTGACCCCTTTCCTTGCATGGGCGCAAATGGCACATAGAGGAGGATATTTCTCATACTTAGAATATTTTCAATCCTTCTGCTTGTGAGGGCGCATTTCTACCCATGCACAGGATGAAACATGTTGACTTTGCTTTGACCTTGAAACTTGGGCGCATTTGGGCCTCCCTGCAGGATGAGTTTTATACTTAGAAAATTTTTCCAACATGAGAGCTTGAGCTGGGCGCATTTTAGCCTGTGTACTGGATGAACTTCATTCTTAAAAATTTTCATGCCTGACATATACTTGAAGGCGCATTTCACAGGGGGTGGAGGATGAAGTTCCAGACTTAGACATTTTTCTCCGTTTCTCTGCCAGCGTTCATGCCCTGCTATTTATAGTAAGCCTCTTGATTTTCTTACTTTGGAAGCTCAGATTGCCATGAAATTTTAAACACTGGATCCTCGCGACTTTGATATCCTGTCAATACTGCCATTCTGAGCTGACTTACTAAAAATAGCATATTTTGGGAAGTGTTTTGCTATTTATAGTAAGCTCTCGTTTCTGGTACCTCCACAGCTCCGATCGAGTTGAAATTTGAATGAGGCGATCCTCACCACGTGACCTTACTCCGTACTGACGCATGCAACTGATTTACTATTTTTAGCATGTTTCCAATCTGACTTACTATAAATAGTAAGTGCTCCGCTTGTCCCGATTTCACCGCAGATAGCCTCAAGAACGCTGATCGCAGCATTTACACCGGATTTTGAAGATTTTGACTTTTGATGCCTATTTTAGGTTCGAAGCCGAAACCCTAATTGCTTTGTATGCATCCCAAAATGAACTCGCTTGCTCGCTGTGCATGCGATCGCTCGTGAACTCATTAACTCCACTGGCGGCTGGCATACCTGCTAAAAATAGCAAGTTCCTTACTGAAAGGGAATCTCCGTTTGCATGTCACACCATCGCGAAGCTCTCGAAAAACCCATCAGGAATCACCATGACAAAGAAACCCCGACATGCAAACCCTAAAATAGCCTCTAAGGCTACATCCCGAAGTGGTCGCCTCACTTGCATGTTACGTCATCGCAAGGTCTCAAAACCTAAAAGGAATATCCGACATGCAAAGAAAATTTCCTGATCCGACCGAATTCGTACGGAAGCCGGACTGCTAAAAATAGTAAGTTGTCCGCTTTTGCTCAAATTTGGCATGCAAGCCTGGATATACTCAATGCCGTGCGATGATCTAATCTCAAAATAGCGATACAAATTGTTCTCAATTGTGCACTTACTAAAAATAGTAAGTACCTCGGAATCTGATAAATTTTTGCTGAGAGCCTGCTGGAAGCATACTGACAAGAACGTTAAGCTCAAGTTTCAAGTTATTCACCTCGTTTGACTTCAAATTGGCTGGAAAGACTCAAACCCTAATTTCAGACTTGGCCAAATTCATGTTGAAGCTTGCAGACGGGAACGTCCCCAGGAAGCAGACCATAGAAAGGAGACAGACGGAGAGAGAGAGACACACAAAAACCAAAGCCAAAAAGACCAGAATGGAGCAAAAATTAGGGGTCCCCATCTTGAATGGGGCGATGTGTGAAAAAGGTCACAACACTAACCAAAAATGAACTGAATTTTAAATGAGTGTAGGGCCTAAGAAGTTTATGTTCTATCTAAGGACGGGACGTGGGGTCAATCTCGACAGACTTCGACCAGACTCTGCTCCGCCTCACGTTGGACAACTTACACAAAGTCGATGCAATCTTCAAGGGGGTGACAAGAGCTTTTCAAATTATAACTCAACCTGTAAGTACCATCAGAATGACGCATACAAACACATGAATCACAATCGAAGTTAAGTTTGTAATGTTTTCCAATTGACCACACAAGGCAAACTTGCCGTCAGCAAGCCGCTAGTAGTATGGATAAAAATGAAGTTGCCTCGATTAACACCACAAATCCACAGCTAACATCTACTTGCATGAAAATGAAAACTACTCTATATTAAGTTACTTCTTGATTCTACGTGAATTGGAAGGATGAAGAAACCTCGCTAGCTACTCATAACAAAGAGGAGATCACCATCAATGAAAAACTCTTTTATTATGAAAGTGTTCACAACAACTTCTTACAAAGTATTCAAATGGAAGACTTTCCTTCCCTTTCAAACTATACAATGCTAAGCTATCAACTACACTATTAATCTCTCTGCTCTAGTCTCTAGTCTGATCTCTAAGCTCTACTAAAATACAAATGAGGGGGGATGCCCCTTTATATAGCTGGCCAAGTCCAATGGATGGCTCAGATTACAATCAGCTAGATGGCCCAGATTGTGCCACCTCAGCCCTAAACAAGATTCACCCTAAAAACCGCCACCAAGAGGAGTGGGGTAATAAATAAGCCTTTAATGTCCATCATCTCCCAGAAGATTCTTGTTCATAGACACGTTCACACTGCTTCAACTTCTTGGACTAGTATGGCAGGCACGTTCTCGATCTGACGTCAAGGTGGCAACCTCCTTCTCTTGCTTGATGATGATTTTCCCTTGTCGTTTTTTCAACTCCGAAGTGCTTGAGGATGACCCTCTTCTCTCCATCTTGAGCTTTGAAAACATTTCTTCTTTGTCACTTGAGCTGGGCACATAATAAGTCTCAACACTTAGCCATTTTCTCCAAGTATTCGCTTCATCTCCTCAAGTCATCACCGCCGTTCCTCCTGCAAAACAAGCAAGGAGAAGAGCATCAGAACGCTTCATAATATAAATTCACTTTACTTACCCGATTTTCATGCTTTAACTTCCAAGGGTTCATCGTTTTTCTCTAGCCAACTTTGCTTTCTTCATGATTTTTCAACATCTGTAGGCTGGGGCATATAACACCCGTGCATCATATTTCAATGCCTTAGGCAAATTTCATCTTCCTCAAGGGTGCATTTTTTTTAAAATCATCTTTTAAAAGTGTTAGCTTCAACTGCATCTTCTTCACTTTTCTGGCCGAGGCGTTCACTCTAACATTTCATCCAACTCTGGCTTGAGCAAAATGTTTTCATTAGGAATTTGATCAAAAATTATCTAGGCATCCAACTTCAAATTCATCTGCCAAGACATTCTTATGTCAATCTTGTGCCCATCAAAAATCTTCACCTCGGAATCCTTGGCAAGCTGTGGAAGACCTTGAAATCAATTCCTCATCGAAGACGTCCAGTACCCAGAAGAAAATTTCCTTCAGAAAGCACCAAATTCATGTGTCTCCAAACGAAAGGGTACATTTAATTTTTTTGAATTTCAACCTTAGAAAAATATTTGCCGACAAATTTATTCTTTATTCTTCATCTCCTGGCATATTTTCTTGCATTGCTTTGAAAATATTTGTCATCTTCACGAAGCTGGCACCTCCTGACTTATCTAAGCCAATTTTATCCATGTCTCTGAAAATTTTATCTCCTCCATCAACTTGGGTGCATTTTCCTCTAACGAAGGAATTTAAATATTAACACTTACAAAATATTTTATCATTTCATGTCCCAGTCTAGGCACCATCAAGGGTCTAACTTTCAATTTTATACCACCTAGCCAAAATAATCTCAACACGTCCTCCTTCTTAGTCTAGGCACATTTAAGCCTTCATGCTCTAAGTTTAGACACCTCAAAATATTCTTCAACATTCCCTCATCAAGGTCAGGTGCATATAGAGGTGTCCACTTCAAATTAAAATACTTGGAATATTTTCTCAACTTTTGGTATTACCTCCTTCAAGCCAGGTGCATTCAACATGGTGGACTTCAAGTTTCAATTCCTTAGAAAATTTTACCTCCACCTTGGGCGCATTTGGCTAGTTGAGCTTCAATTTTACTCGCCTTAGAAAATTTTAAGTCCTCTTTCAAGTTTGGGCGCATTCGGGGGTGGGAGCTTCCAATTTCCCACACTTAGAAAAATTCAAACTTATTCTCCAAAAGGATGGGCGCATCTAGCATCTTGAGCTTCCAATTTGCAACACTTGGTGAGATTTCCAACCATCTTCAGCTTCCTAAGGCGCATATGGCAGGGCAAGCTTCAAGTTTTTAATACTTAGTAAAATTTCCATCCTTCTCTCACTTCAAGGGCACCTTTTCAGGTAGCTACTCCCAACTTGTCATACTTAGAATATTTTACCACCAACTCCTCAAGATCAAGGCGCATGGAGGGGTCTCTTCTTCAAATTTAAGTACCTTAGAATATTTTCTAACTCCTCCTTTTCTTCTCAAGGCGCATATGAGGGAGTCTACTTTCAAGTTATTCATACTTAGAAACTTTCAGCCATCTTCTTCTCTCCTTGGGCGCAAATGACCCCTTCTAGTTTCATTTTTGAAGACTTAGAAAATTTCTTACCTTGCTCGTCTCTGGGTGCATTTGGGGTGTTGTGGTTTCAATTTCCATGCCTTAGAATTTTTTTCCAATGGCACCTCCAAGTCAAGGCGCATTTAGGGGTCCCTACTTCAGGTTTTCTTGCCTTAGAAGAATTTTGAGTCATCATGGATTGTTGGGCTCATTTAGCTAGGCCTACTTCAAGTTTCAAACACTCAAACTTTTCTCCCTTAGCCTTCTTAGCTCTTGGGCGCATTTGGCTAGTTGAGCTTCAAGTTTCAGACACTTAGAAAAAAATTTGAGGCCCCTCTTCTCCTTGGGCGCATTTGAGGCCTTGAGCTTCAAATTTTCAATACTTAGATTTTTTTATCAACTCTTCTCCAAGTCAAGGTGCATCTAGGGGCTTGAGCTTCAATTTTGAAGGACTTGGAAACTTTTCAATCACTTCTTCAACTTCAAAGGCACATTTTCATTACGGAGCTTTCAATTTCACATACTTAGAGAAATTTTCAATTCCTTCAAGCTTGCAAGGGCGCACTTTCATGCTGGAGCTTTCATTTTATCAGAGTTGGATGAATTTCAAAGCTTTCGTTCGATTTGAAGTGGTTTATTCACGTTGCCCTCAGCTTGCCCTAACTTTCTATTTTTAGAAAGTTTCCCAAATTTTGCATTTTAAGCTGACTTCTGGCTCCAAAAAGCTGGATTTTTACTTTGACTTGACCCTCGTGACGTGATTGAGCCTTTGGCACTTGATGCCTGCCTGTACCTGTTTTTTTTAGCAACTTACTAAAAATAGTAAATGCTCAAAATGAGCTCAAATTTTGTGTGTTGATTGCCTAAAGGACGCCGATTGTGACTGGATGCTGCATTTGTGTAACTGTCGTGTTTCGCCCTAGATTTTAGGAAACCCTAATTCCTCTGCACAGGCCTGCTAAAAATAGTAAGTGCTTGATTTTCGAACCTCTGCAAATCCGTTTGATCTGAAATTCGCGCCATAGGGTCTTCATCACTTGCTTGACATGTACCTGTTGATGCCTCGTGCTGACCTGCTATTTTTAGCATGTTTCTGGAGGTGGCTTACTATTTATAGCACTTGCTTGATTTTGCGACCTCCACAACTCCGTTTGACTTGAAATTTGAATGTCGTGCTCCTCATCGGTAGACTTGCCCGTTCACACTGGCGCCTGATGCTGACTTACTATTTATAGCCTGTTTCAGAAGTGGCTTATTATAAATAGTAAGTGCTTCGTTTGTCTTCAAATTTTACCAGCGGACTCCTTGAAAGATGTTGATCACGATGGGATACCTCAGTTTTTGGAAATTTTGGCGTTTGACCCCGCATTTTGGGTCCCGAAGCTCGAAACCCTAATTCATCTTGTAGGTGCCTTGAATGACCTCTGTTCAACTCCGTTTCTGTTGCCGATCATCGGGTTCGTGATTTTGAAGTGCTGGGCAGCTGGCGGAGTGGTACTGCTAAAAAATAGTAAGTGTCTGAGAAAGTGATCTTCTGACTTCCGAATGCGTTTGCATGTCACATTGCCCGAGAGATCTTGAAAAACCCAGAAAAATGATCCACATGCAAGCACTGGCTAAAAATAGCAAGTTCTGGAAAAGTGACCAACTCTACTTGCATGTCACATCGTTGCGAAACTCTCGGAAAACCCAGAAGGATTATGCAGACATGCGCTGAGCGCTGAAAACTCTGACATGCAAACCCTAAAAATAGCCTCTGAAGATTGAATACTGAAAGTCATTGTCTCATTTTGCATGTTATATCACTGCGTAGGTTTCAGAAAACCCAGAAAGAATCTCCAGACATGCATTCAAAAATTTTGCATATAAACCTTAAAATCTGCTCCTGAAGCTGTACTGCTAAAAATAGACAGTTGTCCGTTCTGGCTCAAAATTTGTAGACGAGCAGCTTGACATGTTCTGGATGCAGTGTAATGATCAAAACTCCAAAAGTGTTGAGAGAACGCTCTGAATTGCACACTTACTAAAAATAGTAAGTTGCCAAAATTCACTGAAATTTAGCTAAGAACCTGCTAGAAGCATGCTGACAACAACGTTAGTCTCAGATTTCAACTTACTCCATTTGACCTCAAATTGGCTGGAAAGGCACAAACCCTAAAAATAGACTTAGCCAAAATTTCACGTTTAAGCTCAAAGGTGGGCATACCCCGGAAAGACAAATAGCAGAAAAGACAGAGAGAGAGAGAGAGACAAAACCAAAGCCAAAAGATGAGGACCAGAGCGAAAATTAGGGGGTCCCCATTTGAAATGGGGTGATGTGTGAAAAGATCACAACAGTCCTCAACTCTCTACTATAATTTAATTGTTTTACCTCTTCATCATTGCCATCCTTTGGTCACTATTGTTTACTCGCTGGGATAAATTTAACCTAATATGAGAGTAAACAAATGAAACTTACAAAACATAGAACATGTACAGAAATCATTCACAAACACATAGTGCACAAAATAGATGTTGCATTTATTCATCAATTAACAAGTACAATAGCATAATGTCACCACCATAATAGCATCGATGTCCCGATAATAATAGACTCAAGTACATATAGTCACCAGCAGTGGTTGAGAAACCAGCCGTTGGGTCACTTCACAACAACCAAATCACTAATCAGGACTTAGTTTCTTGAAACAACATGTGACATCAAGTGCGTGAATTATTTTCTATTTGACTATAGTTTTATTTAATAACAACCAACTACGACCAACTACGGCCAACTACTGCTATGGCCAACTATGGCCGACTACGACTATGATCGACTACATCATTCCCCCCACAAAATATGTCATCTTCTAGATGACAGAAGACAAAACGAGGAATAGAAAGGGAAATTAAGAAGAGGGAGGGTGAGAAGGCGCCCCTGGATGTACAAATGATGGAGTGGTCGCTGATTGATGTTGTTGGAGGCGCTACAACTTTTGGTTCGCTGCCAATTGCCTCTCCCGTGCAAGCTTAACCATTTGGACTGCCTTGACCAATTTGGTCTTCGCCTTCTCGAGCTCCTGCCTATTGCCATCCAACTCCTTGTCCTTGTTGTGACCTTTTCACACATCACCCCATTCAAAATGGGGGCCCCCTAATTTTTGCTTCATTCAAGTCTTTTGGATTGGGTTTGTGGGTCTGTCTCTCTCTGTCAATTCTTTCTATTTGGTGATGTACTTACCATTTGACCTAGATTTCAATTTTGGCTAAGTCTAGAGGGCTTTCTAATGAATTAGGGTTTACGATCTTCAGACAACTTTGAGGTCAAATTGAGTTGGCTAATCAAATTCTAAGCTAAGCACTGCTATCAAGATGCTTCAAGAAGGCTCCCACTAAATTTTCAATGAATTCTGATAACTTGCTATTTTTAGTAAGTACCAGTTTGAGGCCTATTTTTCCTAGGATTTTTAGATTTTGACAACTGCACTACACTTAGAACATTGTGAGCTACCTACTTGCAAAATTTGAGCTGAAACGGACAACATGCTATTTTAGCAGTCCTAGCTTCGAGGGCCACTTTTGGGGTTTGCATGGACTTTTAGATGCATGTTTGAAGATTCTTTCTGGGTTTTCCGAGACCTTCGCAGTGATATAGCATGCAAAACGAGATGATGACTTTCAATGATTCACGCTTCAGAGGCTATTTTAGGGTTTGCATGCGAGATTTCTCAACGCATGTCTGCATAATCTTTTTGGGTTTTCCGAGAGCTTCGCAATGAGGTAACATGCAAGCGGAGTTGGTCACTTTTCCAGGACTTGTTATTTTTAGCCAGTGCTTGCATGTTGATCATTTTTCTGGGTTTTTCTGGGTTTTTCAAGATCTCTCGGGCAGTGTGACATGCAAACTCATCTGGCAGCTAGTTGGTCACTTTTTCAACCAATTAATATTTTTAGCAGGTTCACTTCGGCAGCTGCCCAACACTTCAAAATCACGAACCCGATGACATGCAATAGAAACAGAGTTAAACGGAGGTCATTTGAGGCACATGCAAGACGAATTAGGGTTTCGAGCTTTGGGACCCAAAATGAGGGTAAAATGCCAGAATTTTCAAAAATCGGTGTATCCCATCACGATCAACATCTTTCAAGGAGTCCACTAGTAAAATTTGAAGGCAATTAGAGCACTTACTATTTATAGTAAGCCACTTCTGAAACAGGCTATAAATAGTAAGTCAGCATCAAGCGCCAGTGTGAACACGCAAGTCTACCGATGAGGGTCACGACATTCAAATTTCAAGTCAAATGGAGTTGTGGAAGTCTCGAAATCAAGCAGTTGCTATAAATAGTAAACCACCTCCGGAAACTAGGCTATAAATAGCAGGTCAGCGCGAGACACCAACGTGAGCAAGTCAAGCAAATGATGAGGACCCCATGGCGCGAATTTAAGGTCAAACGGAGTTGCAGAGGTTCAAAAATCAAGCACTTACTATTTTTAGCAGGCCTGTGCAAAGGAATTAGGGTTTCCTAAAAAGTAGGGTGAAATGCGATGGTCACACAGAAGCAGTATCCAATCATGATCAACATCCTTCAGGCAGTTTACACACAAAATTTGAGCTCATTCTGAACAGTTACTATTTTTAGTAAGTTGCTAAAAATAGTAAAGGCATGCTAGCATCAGGTGCCAACAGCTCAGTCACGTCACGAAGATCGAGGCAAAGTAAAAATCCAACCTTCTAAAGCTTGAAATCAGCTTAAAATGCAAAATTTGAGAAACTTTCCAAAAATAGAAAGCTAGGGCAAGTTGAGGGCAACGTGAACAAACCACTTCAAATCAGACAAAAGCTTCAAAATTCATCAAGTCTGATAAAATGAAAGCGCTCCAACATCAAAATTTGCCCTAGAAGTTTGAAGAGCCATGAAAAATTCACTAAGTCTGGTAAACTTGAAGCTCACACATGAAAATGCACCCAAGAAAGAGAAGGGCCATGGAAAATTCTTTTAAGTGCTTCAAATTTGAAGTAGACATGGTAAATGCGCCCTTGAAGCTGAAGCCTAATTGGAAAATTTTCTAAGTATCACAAATTTGAAGCTTGATGCCTTATATGCGCCCAAGAACAAGCTAGAGGATAAAAATTTGTCTAAGGCATTTAAATTTGAAGCTCAACCCCTTGAATGCGCCTTGGACTTACAAGAGGCCTTGAAAATTTCTAAGGCGTGTGAACTAGAAGCTTGCCTAGGTAAATGCACCCAAACTGGAAGAAGAGGCTTAACATATTCTAAGTGTGACAAATTTGAAGCTCCAGAGGTCATATGCGCCCAGCTAGGAGAGAAGGCCTTGAAATTTTCTAAGGCATGGGAATTAGAAGCTTGACACTCCAAATGCGCCTAAGGAGAGGAGAGGGTGATTAAAATATTCTAAGGCGTGAGAATTTGAAGGAGTCACCCCTATATGCGCCCAACTTTGGAAGAAGAGTTAGAACTTTTTCTAAGTGTTCCAAATTGAAAGTTGGACCCCCTAAATGCGCCTTCACTTGGAGATGGATGAGAAAGTTGGTTAACTATTAAAACTTGAAGAAGAGCCCCCAATATGCGCCTTGATCTTGGATGAAGAGTTTGAATTTATTCTAAGGCATTTAATTTTGAAGCTGGACACTCCATATGCGCCTAAGAAGAAAGGATGATATGCGCCTGGCTTGAGAAGGGTATTATTAAAGTTAGAAAATTTTATCTAAGTGTTCAAAATGAAAGTGTGACCCTCCATATGCGCATAGAGGTTTGAAGCTGGGGGAATTATTTTATGATTGGAACCCCAAAATAATAAATACGCCCAAGCTTGTGACTAAATGATGAAATTTTCCTAAGGCGCTGGAAATAAAATGAAATTTGTTCTAGCAAAAAAAACGCCCCATGCTGGAGAAGTTAAATAAACTTCAATTAAAATTATTTTCCAAAGTTAAAAAAATCAAATGTCCCCCTTCGGTTAGACACATGAAATTTTGAAGTTGAGGAATATTTATCAAGGGGGAAATATTTTAAAAATGTTTTGGAAGGAGAATAATTTCGCCTGGTGATTTTAAAATGCTGGAGCTCACGATTGATGAAATTTTTTTCTGGTTAAATATGGATTGTTTTTAAAAAAGGTCGCTGGCAAAGAAAATGAATAGAATTTCTCAAATGAAGTAAAATTCTCCTAAGGCGTTGAGATTAAATTTTAATAAGAATTATGCCATTATTCAAAGATGAAATTTTAATGCTGAAGTAATTTTAAATAAATTTCTCAAAAATGCTTCAGTCAACTGAAAGTGACTTGCAGTCAAGGAGGGAAATTTTAATTTTCGAACGAGGAAAGAATCTCCAATAATAGTAAATTCCTATGACAACTCTATGACGACTGAGCATATTCTCTCCTGAATTGGAAATTTTCTAAGTAGTGGGGGAGTGAATTAATTACAACTGCTAAACTGGGCGCCTTTTTTCAATTATATAAACTCTGAAGCTATTCATTTTTCTTCACAAAGTTGCAGAGTTAAGATTGTGCTGAAGCTGAAAGTGATTACTGAGTGAGTGAGATATTTCTGAGTTGAGTAAATAATTTTTTCTCAGTGTTGAAGTTGAGAGTGTTGAAGTTGAAGTAAGTGAGTGCTGAGAAGGAGAAAATTTTAAAGTAAGAGAGTTGAGCTTGATTTTTCGAAGTGCTGAAAGTGATATTGCTGGAAGTTGTTGAAGCTCGAAGTTTGAATTTCAGAATTAGAATTCTCGAGGTTTGGAGTTGGTGGTTTAATGTTGAAGATTTTTATTTTTGAAGCTAACTCCACTTGCCAGCCATCTCGCAGTAATTTTATTTTCTAAGTTGGAATTGTAATCCTTGATTTTTTTTTATTTTGCAGATGGCTGAAATTAGAAGGGGAGATGCTACCGAAACAGGCAAGGCTGCAAGCAGAGCTGGAAATGCTGAAGCAGGCAAGGAGAATGCCTCTACGCAGGCAATCATCAAACAGCTGAAGAAGTCATTTATTCCTGAATCAAAGTTCGTGTCAAAGCTGGGAGGTTTGACTGATACCAACCTTGGTTCATTCAACCTCGAAGCATTCAAAAGGAGAATATATGGGCAAGGTGGTTATCCTCCATCAGTGACTTCGCACAATATTGTGAGGAGTGGATTGTATGCAGCTGCTGGTTTTCCACCAGCAATTCGATGTTCTGAGTTGCCAATGTAATGCGCAAACTACTACAGGCCAGACCACCGAACAATTGTTTCTCTATATGGCATGTTGCTGGCCAACTTCGCACTTGAGGCTATTGGCGAGGCGTTTGGGATTCCAGCTATGGACACAATGTTGTACAAGTCTAAAGAAAGGGCTGATAAAATGTATGCCTCATCTTTCGATAGGTGTGCTAAGAGAATCAACACTTCATGGATGAGGAAGCCAAACCCTCCTAGCGCCAGGTTGCCAAAGCAGATCATCTCAGAGAAGCTGAAACAAGAATACTGTGATTTAATCATGATGCCCAGCCGGGTGAATGGCAGCCCACAGGCGTATGCTTTTGAGCCTTGGATGCTCTTCTACATCAGCGTGGTGTTAGAAGGGAAAGAATATGTAGATTGGGCGAAGATGATCAGTGACAATATAGATGAACACTTTAGAAGCCTAAGGAGAACAAAGACATTTTACATGAGCTCGTATGTCATTTATATGCTAGCTCGAATGACGAAGTATAAGGGGCTGACATACCAGGAGCCGATTGGATGTGGTTCTGGTCAATTCAAAATCCATGAAGCTTGCAAGCAGTTGCACCTGACTGATACCTCCAGCTTCAAGAGAGTGAACGATGCTTTCACTATGCACATCACCAGGACTCTTCAATGGAAAACACATCAAAGAATATCCAAGGATGCACAAAAGTTGATTGAAGAGTACAGGTATTGGTTTATCCAATTCCCGAAGTTCATTTACATAAGGTTGTTGAGGTTCCATTCATATGCCTACCGATTGCCAAGATACCCCACAGATAGGATGGTGATGCTCGATGTGTCTAGGCAACTCATGGCCTATGACAAAATAATAAGGAAAAGGAAGAAAGGAGGATTGCACTTCCCTATTGTTATGGGAAATTCACTTGAGGAGTGCCCTTCTTTGCAGGCAGCCAAGGAAGCAAAGGAGGAATTGCAATTCTATTACTTCACCCTCCACACGGGCCGACAGGACCTTGATCCTCACAGAAGGATTGGAATGATACAAGGTGAAGAATATCGGCACAAGGCTCATGTAGAAGATTTTTGGGCGAATGCGGAAGATGAAACTGAGATCAGAAGGAGGATGTTCTCCAGATTGCCTCTAAAACTGATCAGGGAATGCGAGTTGTCCAGGTTCCAAATCAAGTGGATGAGGACGTCCATGTTACAAAACCTGATTATGAATCAGTGAGAGGCACGCCAGTCCCACCACCTGATTGGGCAGAACCGGAGATCACAGACTTAGACACATTGTCTATGCCTATCTTAACTTTCACAAGGGGTTGGGTGGATAGGCATGTTCACAGGCTTAAAAGCAGATCAATTGCCCTCACATACAACCTCATGGGAGATCACAGGCCACCGGCATCAACAAGAAGAAGAAAGCAGGCCGCCCAAGCTACGGAGCCGCAGGAGGAGGAACCAGTTCGGCCTGAGCCTCAGAGGACGGAGGAAGCATTGCCTACACAACTATTGGCTCACTCTTCCAGTGTGCAGGAAGTTTCAGTATTTGCAAATCAGAGGGTTAGAGTGAATGAAGAGCAGGAAATGGGAGAAGTTAACCAGCCATCGCCTAGGGAGCCTGATAGTCAGAGCGCTAATGCTCCTGGGAGTGCCAACCAGCCGAATGAAGATGAAGAGACAGAAACATACACCTGCTTGGATCGTGCACTCGAGGCAGCTTTTGAAGATGAGGACGTTATGGAGCCTGAAGTTCAAGGTCTTGAGGAGGATAGTTAGCACATGGAAATGGATGAGCCTCAACCGAACGTTGTTGAAGAGGAACTTCATGAAGTAGAAGCAACAAAGGAGCAACCCCTTGTCATCTGCGGCGCTCAACAAAATGTTCCAAATTGGCTCACAAGTGCAATAAGGAGAGATCAGGAGGACAACACCGACCCGACAGTAGAGATGGAAGAGCTCCTTAATAGAATAAGCAAGTCACCTAAGAG
Source organism: Sequoia sempervirens (assembly GCA_007258455.2). Taxonomy (NCBI): domain Eukaryota; kingdom Viridiplantae; phylum Streptophyta; class Pinopsida; order Cupressales; family Cupressaceae; genus Sequoia; species Sequoia sempervirens. The sequence goes on along the minus strand of VDFB02271358.1, from coordinate 1,065,928,780 downwards.
GAAGAGAGCCAGAAAGTATTCCAGGATGGAAACAAATGAGTCCGGTTCTCGCACTATTCATGTTGCGGTTCCGAGGGAAGAATGTGATCTAGATGAAGTAATGCCTGAAAATTACACGATCACTACGGTTGAATTAGGGCGCCCCACTGAAGTACAAGTAATCAAGGAAGCTGAAAACTCCTTCCAGGCACTAAAAGATAGGCTACTTCGAAAGGGAGAAAAATACAAGAGGCTGAAAAGAGAGCATAGGGCACTAGTTGGATATGTCCAGCATCTAGCACGTTCGTTTGCTTAGGAGAACCCAGTAGTGGAACTTCCAGCTGAGCTTCCACGGAAATCAATTGGCAGGCTCGAAGAGATGAAGAAGCCAATTCAGGAAGGAGACAAGTGGATTGGCGGTGTTCATGCTAAGGCTGAGAGATTCATTGTGGATCTTGTCTCCTCTTTCCAGCATGCTTCCAGCATCATCTCCCGTATGGAGAACATTGAGCAGGCATGGAATGATACTCACATATTTTAGGACAAGACTATTCCACGCCTAGCTGCTCTGATGCGTATGCCAGTGCAGACTTTGATTGAGGAGGGGGTGATTCAGGCTAGAGATAGATATGATTTTCCAGGCTAGTATTCTGCTAAATTCACTGGCCGAGGTTTCTTTGACATGGCAAGGACGAAGTCGGCCAAGATCAGGAAGGCCATGGAAAATATTCAAGAAGGTGTCTTCAACACGCTGGAGGCATTGTTCACAAAACGACTAAGTCCTGAGGAGGTGACGGTGGATGGATTGAAGGGCAGATTGCAACCGTTCTTCTCTGAGATGAGAGTATTTGCTCAGGTGGACTTTGAGAATATCTCCACGTTCTCAGCTATTATTCAGAGCACATAGGAATCCATTGAGGCTTGGAGAAAATCCTGCCTCCGGCAAGAGCAAACGATTGCTATCCTTGAGTACCAGCTTAATCTTACTCCGGCTATTTCTGAGCAAGAAGTTGATGCACTGCTGGCCCGGTTCGTTGCTTTCGCGGTCAGAGAGAAGAACAATGGGAACAGGGTCCTGGACGAGAATCTTCTAGAAGGATATTGGGCATTAATTGCCCATAGTGGTCAACGGAGAAATCTGCCTATTTTGTGCTCATTAATTGCACCACTCCACCTTCTGGCGGTTTTTAGGGCAAAATCTAGTCTAGGGCTCATGTGGCTCAATCTGAGCCGTCCATTGTAATTTAATCTAGACCGTCTATTGAGATTAGCCAGCTATATAAAGGGGACTCCCCTCATTTGTACATTATTAGACTAGAGAATATAGATCAGGGAATAGAGCATAGAGAGACAGTTTAGAGTTAGCATAGTTTCATTGCATAGCATAATTTGAAGGAGAAGGAAAGTTTTCCCTTTGAGAACTTTGTAAGGAATTGTTGCGAAGAACTATCATAATAAAAAGAGTTTCATTGATAATGAATTTGTCTTTTGTTATGAGCAATTAGCGAGATTTCTTCGTCCTTTTTACTTCAAGTAGAACTTAAAGTAGAGTAATTTTCATTTTCATGCAAGTAGTTAGTCATGGATTTGTGATGTTTGATTGAAGCAGCTTCGCTTAATCCATACCACTAGTAAGCTTGCTGACAGTAAGCTTTCCTTGTGTGGTCAACTAGAATCCTTTTTCAAACTTAACTTCGATTGTAATTCACGTGTTTGTATGCGTCGTCCTGATGGTACTTGCATGTTGAGTTGTAATCTAAACACCTTCCGCTACTCCCTTGAAGATTACACCGATTTTGTTGAAGCTATCCAACACGAGGCAAGGCAAAATCCGGTTGAAGTCTGTTGAAGTTAATCTCCACACGTCTTGCATTTAGACTAGAATTTAGGCTTTCTAAACCCTGCACACATTTAAATTCCGCACAATTCTGGTTAGCATAGGAACACGTACAAAATTCTTTGATCAAGAGAGAATGGAGTAGCCTTCGGATACTTTGTTCTGTTGATTGGTGCGGTCACAAAAATCACATCAACACTTCTCCTATAGGTGGTCATCCTTTTCGGCTAAGAGTCACTGCACCCTAGCCATCTGCGTATCCTTCTCTGTCAATAATCCATCCTTCCTCCCCAACTGGTGATATTTCTCAGCCAATACTCGCTCCTTCTCAGCCAACTTCTCCACGAGCGTTTGCTCGGCAACCATCACTTGAGCCAACTGCTCCTATGGTTTGCGGATCTACTCTGCCAACTCTATCCTACTGTTGGCCGCCTAGGCTAAGGCTCTATCCCTGGTCTCTATGGCCTTCTTCATGGCGATTGTCTGGCAATGCCATTGCAGAAAAATATCTTTGTAACAGTGCTCCATGTTGTGAAGTGTCATCAGTATCCGCCCATGTCTACCTGCTACTAGAGGTCGGATTGGCTACCACTCAGCCAACATCTCCCCGGTCTCTTCATTTAGCCATCCCTTGGAAGTCAAGCATCAAAAGAACTCCCCCTCACACACCTACTGCATAAATGCTAAAATGCTAGAATACTCTTGGCCTCTTGCACCACCAAAGGATCCAATGCTAAAATGCTAGAATACTCTTGCCTCTTGGCCTCTTGCTAGTGTGGTGCCTCACGAGTGGTTCCTAGCGATGGCGACAGGCTAACTATTGTTTCACTCATCTCCCCCAACCACACATCCAACATATTGTCCCCCTCTATCCCTTCCTCTACCGCAGCTACTATGACTAACGCTGACACCAAGGTTGCAACTGGCAACACCGACAGTGTCACTGGTGCCGATGTTGTGACTGTTACTAGCACCATCGTTGTGGCTGACACCAACCCTATGGCTAGTGCCAACACTAACACTAGCGTTGATGCTGACGCTATGACTCCAACTAGTGGTGTACTTCCCACTGCAACTGGAGGTGTACTGAGTCCAACTGACTATCGGTGTACTTTCTACTGCAGTAGAAATGGGCGATGTTGGAAGGTTGAATGTTGCCAGTCGAAGGGATGGTACTACAACCGCCTCCTAGGTGTCAGTCTCGACATCTCCAAACAATGACACATCCTCACCCATTGGTGAACTAGTGGCCGATGTCGAGGAAGTTAGGTCAATTGGCTCCTCCTCATCTTCTTCCCCACTCTCAATGGATGCTTCTTTTTCTACTAACACCTCCCTTTGCTTCCTTTTTCTTTTCGGTTGTGAGGATTCTTCTCCTCCCTGATTGATATCTAGTTTTGTCCAATAGAATGTTGTAGGCCACCCTGGGTCCAAGCGCATCAACGGTTGCAGCCGTCCCCGCCTATTTGTCGAAACCTGTCTATGAATAGCATTGAGGAAAAGTGTTATTGCATGTTGAGTCATGTAGAATTCCTTATGTTTCTATGAGAAGAACTCCTTGATTCTCTCTAAAAGTAGCCATGCCCAATTGTATACCTTACCCATGTTGAGTCCCACCATGTAGTTGTAATGTCCCCTTTTTCGTGAGCAATGGAGTTTAGAGGAATTAGCCTATTCCTGATCCTCGTAGGCTAATGGGGCTTGATCAGAGGATTGTTTGGCAGATACCCAATTGATTGGTTGGCTCATTTCGTGATTCAGTCTACATATGGAGGTGTTCTAATGATTTCTTGATATGTTTTTATTTTTAGAAACCTCATGTTATAAAGTAATGTTATGTTTGCACTTTATGTTATGAATAATTATTTTATTATAAAGTGCAAAATAATAAAATAATAAAATAATATTCCTTCTAGAAGGTGACTTGGGAAAGTTCTAGAAGGAGGCCGACTTATTGAGGAAAAAGAATAAATAGGCATTGACGGCTCATTTCCTATCATTCAGATTTGATGTTGTTGTTGATGTTTGATGTTTTCAATTGTGGAGCCTAGGGTTTCTGTAGATTGTTCTTGTCATAGGAAACGATAACTTCCTATTGATAGCAATTTTGAGGGTGTGAAATATCACTTGAATTATTGCAATTGGGAGAAAGTTACTTCAGACTTTCTATTTGAGCTTCATTGTAAAAACTTAGTGGCCTTTGGCCAAGTTTTTGTGTGGTTTGATTTGAGGAATTGTTGAAAACATTTTTGGTGATCAAAGTCTTCATCTTTTGGCTATGCTAGGGTTCAACTTGCAGCATTCTTCATTTCCAGACTTGCTGATATAATGTTTCAATCACATAAGTCTGCATATTAGGGCCACGATTTTGCATGATATCGATTGCTATTTGCATTGGAGATTATAGCTATCATTTGGAGTCGGTTCATCATTCTTGGCATCGATTTTTCCTTGGTGAAGAGAGCAGATTATATTGGTGAATAAATCTGATATTAAAAATCAGATATTACAGTCTTGAAAGGGCGCCTTTGGTGGTTGCGATTTTGGTTGTGGAGCCCACATTTGGCATCGATTTCATTCAAGGCTTGGTTCGCCCATTTCCTTGGATCTTGGAGATGATGTTTGGTGCTTGAGACGGAATTTATATGCTGCATATTATTTTATTTTCAAGATCAGACCAGAACATGGGCAGCTGGCTTAGGGAGCTCGATTTGGCTTGGAAGAACACATTTTCAATTGGAGTTTGCTTGCTTCTTCATCTATTCACAAGAGCGCTTCAATCCAACCAAGTTTCATTGCATATAGTCCATCATTTCATTGTATAAGCATAACTTTTAGTTACAGCTGTAGGAGTGCATTTTCATACCAGCATATCATATATTTGTAATTCTTGTAAATGCCAAGAGTCTTGGCTTATTGATGAGCATTGTATTGGATCATTGTGTTGTAATAAGAGATACTAATTTGCTGGCCATTTGTAGTTGTCATTGAGCAAATTCTATATCATTTGTAGTCAGCTTAGTAGTTTGCATACCAACTGTTTGACAAAATACCAGTTGGCTGTAGGTGATCATTTTTCATGCTTAGTTCATATATATGCATTGGATATTGCCACAAGAAGTTGCACATTCGTGTTAGGTCATTGTTTAGACAATTTAGAGTCATTTGTAAGCATTCTCATTGATGCTAATTGAAGAAAAGATCCATTAAAGCAAACTGAAATGTTATATCAGTCATATGACCCTTGTATGCAAAGTGTTTGACAAAATTACGAAGGCCAAAAATCAGAAGTTTTCAATCAGATTTGAGCAAGGTCATTACAGTGGTATCAGAGCGGTTTCCTGCCATCCTGTTGGGTGAGTTTCAATTGCAGTTTAGTGAACAACATGGCTATTCCTTGGAAGCAGTTAAATACCATGATAGGAGAATTGGAGAAGCTTATACAAAGTCAAGAAAAAATGGTTGAATGGCTTTCACACTCTACAACCATAGATAGAATTATGACTTCCATTTCTAAGAAGTCTACAACACAAAATGAAAAGGAGGAAGAACAAGAGGTCTCTACAAATGAGGTATCTAGAAACCTCTACAATGAGTTTGCAGCAGTTAGTGACCAGCATACAGCTGAGCACATGGAGAATAAAAATCAGACTTGCATACAGGAAAAAGTTGGGCACACAATACTTCAGGAGGACTTCAAGGTTGAAGAAGAGCAAGAGGTGTTTGAAGACAAATCAGTTGCTTTGGAGCAGCAAGATGTGGATGTGGATTTATGTTATGCTTCATTGGTTGAATCTTGCATTGCTTCTTCTTCTCATTATAGTAGTTCAATGAATGATGTTCATTCATATGGAAGTCTATTGGAGGTACAAGATATTAAGGAGGATGTAGAAATTGATCCTTTACTAAGTGGAGCAGCCACTAGTGTTTTGTCTTCACATGATGATGGAGGTATTTTACAATGGCATGATGTCATCATAGATTTGTTTGAGGATAGCAACGTGGCACATCATCATGAAAAGGAAGCTTGTGATCATGAACAAGCCAATGATATGATATCAACTTTTGATAGCAGCCCTACATTCATTCGTGGACATGAAGATATCAAGGATTCAAGAGGACTGATTTTGTGTACTTTGGCATTGAAGAGATTAGAAGGTCCGAAATGATGAATGAAGAGTGGATGAGGAAGGCCAAGGAGGCTAGGTTAGTGGCTGCAAATGCAAGGAAACATCTTCAAGATGTGAAAAACAAAGTCAATCTCATCAACTTGGCAAGACAAAAAGGGATAGATCACATTAGAAGACTCCTCATTCAAATGAAGGATAATTCTGTCCTATGTTCTAATGTTAGTGATGAAGATGATAAGTTTGGGCAATCAAAGGACGTGGTACAATTTGAGGTTTCTTCATGTGTTGTGGAGGTTGATCATTCTTTTGTGGAGGATGATATTGTTGGTGATGACACTCTTAGTGGACCAGCCATTCAAGAGTTGTTCTTGGAGGGTAATGAAGGTATCTACAACCCATCTTTGGATTGGTTACCTATGACATATGATAGGACAGCTATCTACTTGTTGATTAGAGACTTGATCTTTTTAGATTCTTCATTGATCGATGGCTATCTTACTTGGGTTTTCATTGCACATTCATATTTGGCATGGTTTATATCAGCTATTGAGTTGGATCAGCAGGTTGTGCTTGTGCTGCAAGAGTTGTTTGGTGATGTTTGGGACATTACACAGATCTTCACTTGGGATCCAGGTGGAGGAGATTTGTACTTGTTGCTGAGATTGCTTGGGGACAAGCAATTTCAGGGAGGGCGGACTGTAATGTCCCCTTTTTCGTGAGCAATGGAGTTTAGAGGAATTAGCCTATTCCTGATCCTCGTAGGCTAATGGGGCTTGATCAGAGGATTGTTTGGCAGATACCCAGTTGATTGGTTGGCTCATTTCGTGATTCAGTCTACATATGGAGGTGTTCTAATGATTTCTTGATATGTTTCTATTTTTAGAAACCTCATGTTATAAAGTAATGTTATGTTTGCACTTTATGTTATGAATAATTATTTTATTATAAAGTGCAAAATAATAAAATAATAAAATAATATTCCTTCTAGAAGGTGACTTGGGAAAGTTCTAGAAGGAGGCCGACTTATTGAGGAAAAGGAATAAATAGGCATTGATGGCTCATTTCCTATCATTCAGATTTGATGTTGTTGTTGATGTTTGATGTTTTCAATTGTGGAGCCTAGGGTTTCTGCAGATTGTTCTTGTCATAAAAAACGATAACCTCCTATTGATAGCAATTTTGAGGGTGTGAAATATCACTTGAATTATTGCAACTGGGAGAAAGTTACTTCAGACTTTCTATTTGAGCTTCATTGTAAAAACTTAGTGGCCTTTGGCCAAGTTTTTGTGTGGTTTGATTTGAGGAATTGTTGAAGACATTTTTGGTGATCAAAGTCTTCATCTTTTGGCTATGCTAGGGTTCGACTTGCAGCATTTTTCATTTCCAGACTTGCTGATATAATGTTTCAATCACATAAGTTTGCATATTAGGGCCACGATTTTGCATGATATCGATTGCTATTTGCATTGGAGATTATAGCTATCATTTGGAGTCGGTTCATCATTCTTGGCATCGATTTTTCCTTGGTGAAGAGAGCAGATTATATTGGTGAATAAATCTGATATTAAAAATCAGATATTACAGTCTTGAAAGGGCGCCTTTGGTAGGTGCGATTTTGGTTGTGGAGCCCACATTTTGTAATGAACCGGACCAATTTTTTTTGTTTTTTCACAATGCAATTACAATGAACACGCACCCGTTAAGGTTAGCACTAAACCAAAACGATGCAGAAAGTAACTCTAACCAGAATGTACACCAGGATCCCGATGTGGGCAAGGTGTGAGCATTGGTCAGAGGGTCTAATGCAAATGCAACTGAAGGGAACTCTAACCAGGAATGCGCCTGTGCAGACGAGCATATGGTCAGAGGATCAATGCATGATGAACAGAATGTAACCCTAACCAAGAATGGCGCCGAGTAATGGCGAGCATGTAGTCAAAGGGTCCCTAAACTACTGAACTGAAAGTAAATAGGCGGCAAGCCAGCCTCTTCCACTTATTCAATGGGAATTACAATTAATAAAATTAGAGATAAGAGAGGAATGGCTGATAGTACTACTAACAGCTTACAATATGATAGAATGTTCACTTAAATCTGGAGTTTTCGAGTCCTTCAATGCTGCAACTGATTAGTATGTCTTCACAATATCAAACTTGACTTCCAATACTTAATCTCAACCAAAGGAACAACTTCCTTAATTCTGATATATCAGACCTACAACATAAAATGATGAAATCTGCAACATAATATCCACTCAAATGTTCATAACTTGCTCAAATCACATCCTAATGACACGAAACGAATTGCAGATTGCTCTAATGATTAAGGCGCCCAAAATGAATGCTTAAAACCTCACTAAACAACTCATTTATTTTGCACACATCCGAAGAAGCTTCCTAAATGGTACGGCCCAACTACAAGGGCGATTTTGCTCTGTAAAATAAAAGACACACTAATAAAATCTGGAAATCAGCTAGAAAGGTCGCCCTTCATTGACAAATAGATAGATTCAATACCCAGAACGATAGCATTTTTATTTCATGAGCTATGAGCAAACTTACATTCCTCAATGACATTCAGCAACATCAGAAATATGACAGAAAATGCAAACTAGAACTCCAAAATGCAAACCACTCAACTAAAATGCATATCAAACCTATTACACGCTATCTCTCAACTAGTTGCTATCTTTCAAGCAAGAAGATGAGCCATTGCTAGGAGGTATGTTTTCCTCGAAGCAAGTGCCTGAAGACAATTCAGCAGCATAACGGTGTAGTAGACAAAAGATCCCCAATGAAGAGCTGAGGCCTGAATATAAAGACATGAAGAGAACCATCTAGAAGCTTCAAGAAGGGCGCCCAAAACCCTAATTTCAAATTCAACATTTCCCTCCAAAAGATGGCGTCTTTTTTTCACTTACTGAAATATTTCACTTTTTAAAATAAAAGTCAATCACCTTAAGTAGGCGTCCATTTCACTTAGCTCAATATTTGACTTTTAAAACATAATTTATCTCCATGACGCCTTGACCCTTTAAGTCCCCTTTTTAAAAACAACATGAAGTTGTACTACTAGGTAAAGGGGTGTTATAATATTAAAATATAATATTATAATGAAAAATACTTATCTCTCCAAGAAAAATGCACACAAGGCCAAAAATTGAAGTGCCAGCTGAACCAACTGAAGAAGAAGACCAACTGAACTGAACCCAACCTGTGTACTGCTAAAAATAGAATTTACTAAAAATAGTAAATTCATGAAGTTGCTCAGAATGCCAAACTGACCATACCACCGCGAAGCTCTCTGAAAGCCCAGAAAGAATCTGCAATCCGATTTCCAAACTTCAAGCAAGAACCTCCTCAAAATTAGGAAACCCTAATTTTACCATCCGAGTAGCCCACGGGTCTCTAGAATAGGCCAACGGTCACATTTGAGAAAGGGACATTACAATCCGCCCTCCCCAAGATTGCTTGCCCTCAAGCAATCGCAAGTCTGGATGCTGTAGAATCTCCTCATTCTCCCAAGTAGCATCCTCCAAGGGTAAATTCTTCCACTTCACCAAGTATTCTTTGATTGTCCTCCTCCTCAAAGAACGCTCTTTGGAATCAATAATCTCTTTTGGAATCAAGGTCAACTGCCCTTCTTCATCTAAAGGAGGCAACTGTGATGAAGCAACAACATTGTATCCACATAATGAAGCTCCCATCAACGTAGCGTCCACTGTATTGTTAATGTTCTCTCCATCCACCATCGGTGGTCCGGATGGGTTTGGCACAACTCGCCATAGTCTGTCCATCGTCACCACTTTTGGTGTCTTCCTTTTGTTTTCCCTCTATACTTAACAAATCGTCTGTGTATCCAACAACAGTAGAAACAAAGATGTCTTCTATCATCATGATTGTTTTGAGGCACAATCCAGCCTTTTTTGCATACGCATTCCATTCCTTGTCGTCCCACCATTCTTCTTTGTCACTTTCACTTTGTTCTCATTCCCTCCTTTCTTTTGCAGCCTGCTCTTCTTTTTCTCTCTGGGCTTCCTCGTCTAGCTCTTTGGCTAAGTATCCCCTCCTTATGCCTTTGTATGGGGCTTGGTATTTCCAGTGACCCCAAACTCATCGCCAGAGTGTGAGCGTTCCAAACATAGCGTTTGTCAAATGTTTGTGTATCTAAGGCACTGCAATGCCTTCTACTCTTTTTCTCGTAATTCTTTCCTCCATGAATTTTTCTCCGACGGGTGCAGCCCAGTCTTCCTTTGCAACATATTGTGTAATATCCCTTGAGAATTTTGGCCTTAATTTGCTGATTTGAGCTCAAGGAATATTGCCAAACACTTGCCACGCGAAGTCTGAACTTGCTGTTGTAGTTTTTTTTTTGGTGTTTTTGATGCTATTAATGAACATATGCATTCAAAGGACTTAAACTAATGTGTGCAAATGACTGATATAAAATAATGATGCAATGCAAGACTTCTCTTTTGGATTTTCAATGGTCTATGAAGACTGAAATGAATGCAGCTGATTTTCTACAACCACTAAGTATTTCTACAAACACTTTGTGTGCATTCTCCAACTCCTTCAAACATTTACAATGCTGAATGATAATAAGAGTGATAACTTGAAAATGTAACTCAGACCTTAATAGCTGTGCTAAGATATGCAGACTTAATTGCCAAACTATGCAAGTATTACAATAAACGCATACGTATGTGCATGACAGCGATGCAAGGCTACAACTATAGACTTGATTACTTATGCAAATACAAGTTTTCAATGTGTTGTCTGTACAGCAAATGACTAAGACCAGCAACCTAAAGCCTAAACCGATGCCTATGCAAGAAATTACAATGAGCAAGGAACCTGATTTTTCAATCGCCAAGGTAAAGCATTGACAGCAATGAAGAGCCACGCCCAGCAATGTCTTGAATCCTCCAAAAATCGTATTGGAAATGTGCTACAGGTCCGCCACAAGAAACCACGATTTGCCCTCTGGTTGTTGATGAAACACGACTTTCTTTAGCTATGGATTGATTGCATCAATACAAGGGACCAGCGCCAGGTAAAGAGAAGACCCACAATTTTTGTCAATAATTAAATGGAGCTCCAAATCGAATCTCAAGCTGTTGTGCTTCAAGTTCTGGAATCGTCACGACTTTTCCTACAATGTATTTGTCCTACAGAAATGCAGATCGCATGCCCAAGGTCTAATATGCTCTGGAGGCTCACGGCAACATTAGAAAATAATATTTCCCTAGGTTTGCTCAAATGTTACTATCCAAATTTATTTGATTGCTCAACAATGTTATTTCCGTCAAATTGCATCAAGAAATACTTGGTGGAGAAAATAATATATGTTCGTTGAATAACCTTTCATATCACAATGTTCGCCTTTGAAGATGGGACAACAAATAATGCTTAGAATTCACTTTATTGACCAAACAATAATCCCCACAAGTGCAACTATTTTCCCCAAATATTACTCAAAAGATAACTTTGCCTTTTCCAAATATATTATTCAGAAAATTAATATTTTCCCCAATATTCAAAATAATAATATTTCCTTTAATATTCAGAATAAGCCCACAATATGAAGTAATTAAATACTTCCGAAAACATTATTCTGAAGATAACTTTTCAGCACAATAAAATAATGCAATAATAAAACAGCTATTGCATTAACAGAAATTCTTATTCAAATTTGCAATAATACATCACCTATTGCAAACAAATACTTAGTTTCTCAAATAAGTTGAATACAATCAATAATCTCCAAATTTGGTCAAAGACCATTAAATTTGCACAATGAAGAAGATCGAAGTATCTCCTCCTCTCAACTCCAACTAGGGTTGATCTTTCACAACCAAACCTGGCACTCTAGAATCTTCAAACCCTCGAGCGAATGCTAAGCATTTAGCTTCAGCAATTTACCACGCAGGTAATCAGAAATGATAATTAAACTCAAGTGTGTCCAAATGCTTAGCCAACAGCTTCTTAAATAGATTTCTCAACCACATTTCCAAAAGCTTCTAGAATATAATATTATTTTAATATTTAAGTGACTTTATGATTTATTATTTTATTTTGAGTCACATAAGTCACTTATATTATTAAATTAATTAAATACCAAGTCATCCCTTTTGATATAATATTTTATTGGAATAACTTAGTAAATAATTAATTTAATAACATCTCCAATTCGGGGACATGACATGTTGGCTGCCACCTATACCCCAGTCTTGTTTGTCCATGGCGTCAACCCTTTGTACAGGACAATCCTCCTTTGTTGCATATCCGAGCATGTTGATTTGCACTGGTTCTTCTCTTCTTTCCATGTATATTTTCAATTTAGACCCGTTGATATGATCCTTCAATATAGTGTCATCTAATCTTTCTAGTTTGATTGCTCCATTTTCCCCAACTTGGTGAATTCTAAATGGCCCCAACTACCTGGTTTTAAACTTACATGGCTTCAGTTCGTTATGGCCGTTATATTCCAGGCCTAACTACCCTGGCTAGAAGTTTGCTCGTTGGAAATACGATGCCTGCTTCCAACATCTTCTCAATCTCTTCTTGCACCTTGGAGACATAATTCTTGTTCATCTTGTAGGGTCTTGTTGATGTGATTTTCGTGACCGCACCAATCAGCAGAACGAAGTTGTCCGAGGGCTACTCCATTCTCTCTTGATCAAAGTATTCCGTGTGCTAAGATTGCGAGATAGATCACACGTTCAACTCCAAGGTTCCGAAATACTTGGAACACCCTCAGTTGGTTGATGTGAATTGCTGTGTTCTTACGAGGGGACTTACACAATTGTTCAGAATACTGGCAGTAAACAATAGATTTATGCTTTGAAGGGAATTTTCGTGTGAATGATTTAGCTTTGAAGTTGGAGTTTCCTAAAACTAACCAAAGTGTGCGGAATTGAATGGCTGCAGAGATTTCGAGGATCTAAATTCTAACCTAAATGCAAAGGGTGTTAGGCTCAATTTCGATGAACTTCAACCAAACGTTGTCTAGCCTCCTGTTGGACGGCTTCGACAAGGTTAGTGCAATCTTCAGAGGAGAAAAAGGATGTTCAAATCACGATTCAATGATGCAAGTACCATCACAACGATGCATAGCTACACATGAATCTTGACCGAAGTTAAGTATAAAAGTTTTCCAATTGACCACGCAGGACAAACTTACCCTCAGTAAGATTATTAGTGGTATGGACTCAAGAAGCTCACTTACATTAAACGTAAACACCCATAGCTAACTATTTGCATGAAAATTAAGTCCTACTTGAAGTCAAAGGAAGAAGAAACCTCACAAACTACTCACAACAAAAGTTGAATTCACCATCAATGAAATGCTTTTATTATGATTAGCTTTCGTGACAATCTCTTACAAAAATTCTCAAAGGGAGAATTCCCCTTTTCCTTCAAACAATGCAATGAAAACTATTCTAACTCAAAAAAATGTCTACTCTCTATTCTGCTCTGATATCAACTGATTGCTAACTACTAGTGTACAAATGAGGGGACTCCCCTTTATATAGCTGGCCAATCTCAACGGATGGTCCAGATCAAATTACAATGGAGGGCTCAGATCGAGCCACCTAAGCCCTAGACAAGAATAACCCTAAAAACCGCCAGAAGGTGGAGTGGCGTCATTAATGATCCCAAAAATAGCAGATTCCTCCTTGACCACCATGGGCAATTAATGCCCACTATCCTTCCAGAAGATTCTCGTCCATAACCGCGTTCTCATTGCTCTTTTCTCTGACCGCGTAAGCTATGAATCGGGACAACACTGAATCAACTTCCTCCTCAGAAATCGATGGAGTAAGATTGAGCTGATATTCAAGGATACCCACCATTTGCTCCCATCGATCACAAGACTTACTCCAAGTCTCGATAGAGTCCTGCGTGCTTTGAATAATTGTTGAAAACGTAGAGATGTTTTCAAAGTCAAGCTGGGAAAACGTCTTCATCTCAGAGAAGAAGGGCTGCAATCTTGCCTTCAATCCTTCCACCTATACCTCCTCATGAGTTAGCCTCTTCGCGAACAATGCATCCAATGTGTTGAGGATGCCCTCGTGAATGTTCCTCATTGCCTTCTTGATTTTGGAAGATTCTGCAGCTGCTGTGTCAAAGAAGCCCTTCCCAGTGAATGCAGCCGAATGCCATCCAAGGAAATCATACCTATCCCCAGCCTAGATCACTCCTTCATTTATCAAAGTTTGCGTGGGCACACGCATCAGAACAGCAAGGCGTGGAATAGTCTTGTCCTGGAAAATATGGGTGTCACCCCAAGGTTGCTTGACACCATCCAAGCATGAAAGGATACTAGATGCACTCCAAAAAGAGGAGACAAGGTCGGCCATGAATTTCTCCGCCTCGATGAGAACACTACTTATCCATTTATCTCCCTCTCAGACAGCTCTCTTCACTTCTTCAAGCCCACTGATTGGTTCTCGTGGCAACTCCAATGGAAGCTCTACTGCTAGGTTCTCCTGAGCACCCGGACGTGCTAGATGTTGCACATATTCAACCAATGCCTTGTGCTCCTTCTTCAATCTCTTATACTTTCCCTCCTTTTTCACCAGCCTGTCCCTCAACGCTTGGAATGAACTTTGAGCTTCCTCAATCACTTGCACTCCAGAATGACGTCCCAAATCAACTGTGGTGACGGTGTAATTCTCTGGCATTGCGTCACTTAAGTCATGATCCTCCCTTGGAACGGCAATATGGAGGGTGCGCGAACCAGCTTCATTAGTCTCCATTTTCGAATACTTTCTTGCCCTCTTTGTCATGTCCCCTTCTCAGTGACATCTCTCGGAGCACAGGATTAGCCTATCATACGACCCTCGTAGGCTGATAGACTGGATAGAGGGTCACGTTGGAGCTTGGCTCAGCTTCAGTTAGCATTTCTTGATCACTTGGCTTTCGTTTGGGCTTGATCAGGCACTTCTTGCAGAAGTTGCTATTTTTAGCAGTTCCTGGCAGTCAGCGTGGGACCCCTGCTATTTTTAGCAGTATGGATTTGGCAGTGTTCAAAATCACTTCAGTGTTCGTCAGCTTCAGACGGATCAGTCATCGGATGAATAACGAGAGAGATATTAATATTTAATTGTATTAATTAAATATTAATTATTTGATGATTATAATATAAAGTTATAATATTAAATTATAACTTAAGTGATTCTGTTTGAGGGGGTCGCCATCATCTGAGAGGGGCCAATTTGGCAATTAAATTTATAATATTATATTTGGCTGGAGACTATTGAAAATAATAAAATGAAAAGTGCGAATGTTTTAATGACTCCCTATTTTGGTGGAAATCGCACTTTTGAGGTTATTAAGCAGTTTGCCTTGGAAAACGAGCCATTATGTGATTATTGAGAATTGAAAATTGATCAACTTTGATCTAAGCAAGAAGCTTTAGGGTTTCAAGTTCGAATTCCTTGGGGAACGAGCCATCTCCATTGGAAGCAGTTCAGAGGGTGTGAAATAACACCTGATTTATTGCCAGTTGTGAGATTTCTTCATCCAGAAGAAATTATAGAGCTTCAGAAGTCATTCATCTTCAGAGTTTATCAGTGTTTTCATCCAAAAGACCTTTATTCATCTAGGCGCACATATTCTTGGAGATCTGGAGAGTTTTCAAAGAAGCCGTACAAAACATTAATTTCTGTTGTCAGCCGTACCATTTATTACAGCAGGCCGTACTTGTTAGAAAGCCGTACTTTGTTCTCCAGAGCAAGTCGCCTTCAATCTTCAGCATCTGGCTTCTTCTTTTGGGGCGCAAATATCAAGAGGATCACTGCGTAGCAATTGGCAGGGGAGGAAGTGAGTGATCATCTCAGCCGTACCATCATCTGGAGGTCATTTATTGCTGCAGCAAAACCAGGTTTTCAAAAATATCATTGCTTTTTACCTTGCATGTAACTGGGTTTTATTGTAATCGCCTCAGAAAGGTTCTATATTAAATAAGCTTCAATCTTTGCAGTATATTCTGTAGTTTACGGAGTTAGATAATTTTTATAGAAATTATTCTTTGTTTATTGCAAAATTGCACCTTTACAATTTATGCTCAAAACCCCAAAAACCACAAAAACATCAAAAAACTTCAGAAAAGACAAACAAAACTGTCAGATTTGAGAAACGGAGGAAACTAGGGTTTCTACACTCTTCCTTTTCAGTGACTTGTTCTATTTAGAAGCTCCTCCATCTCAATTGCCAGATCAACATCATCGTCTTGATCCCTCCTTATTGCATGTGAGAGCCAATTACGCTGAATGTCGTAAACAATAAGGGGCTGCTCTTCAGTTGCCTCCACTTCACAAACCTCTTCCTGAGCAATATTTTGTTGAGGCTCAATTATCTCTATGTGTTGTTCACTCTCCTCATGAGCTCCAACCCTTGAATCTATGACATCTTCATCTTCGAAAGCTATCTCAAGCGCATAATCAAAGTGGGTGTCTATTTCCGTTTCTTCCCCCTCATCTGGCTGATTGGCATCTTCAAGAGCATTAGCACTCTGACTGTCCATTTCTCTCGGCATTGGCTGGTTAACTTCTCCAACCTCTAGTACTTCATTCCTTCGAACCCTTTGATCCGCAAACAGCGAGACTTCGCGCACGCTGGAGGAATGGCTCACCAACTGAGTAGATGATGTATCCTCCGATCCTTGAGGTTCCGGCTGAAAAGGTTCTTCCGGCTGTGGTGGCTCCACAGCCTAGGCGGTTTGTTTCTTCCTCTTTGCCAACACTGGTGGCCTTCTATCACCCATGAGGTTGTATGAGAGGGCAACTGATCTTCTTCTCAATCTACGAACGTGCTCCTCTACCCAAGTCCTTGTAAAAGTCAAGACGGGAATGGACAAAGTGTCCAAGTCCGTAATCTTCGGTTCAGCCCAATCTGGTGGTGGGATCGGCGTGTTCTTTATCGATTCATAATCTGGATGAATAAGCCTGGCATCTTCTTCAACTTGATCCGGCACTGGGACCACTTCACATTCTTTGATTAATTTCAGAGGCAACCTCGAGAACATTCTTTTTCTAATCTCAGCTTCGTCTCCAGCGTTCGCCCAAAAATCTTCCAAGTGAGCCCTATGCCTGTACTCCTCACCTTGCACTGTTCCAATCTTTCCTCGTGGATCGAAATCCTGCCGGCTGGTATGTAGAGTTAACTGATAGAACCGCAAATCATCTTCTGCTTCCTTGGCTGCCTGCAAGGAAGGACACTCTTCTAGCGAGTTTCCCAAAACAATGGGAAAGTGTAAACCTCCCTTCTTCTTTCTCCTTATAATCTTGTCGTAGGCCACCAATTGCCTAGACAGCTCAAGCATTATCATTCTGTTCGTGGGGTACCTTGGTAGTCGGTAGACATACGAACTGTACCCCGGCATCCTTAAGTAGGTGAACTTTGGGAATTGGACGAACCAAAACCCATACTCTTCTATTAACATTTGCGCCTCTTCAGATATCCTTTGCTGCAACCTACGCTGAAGGGTCCTCGTGATATACATTGTGAAAGCGTCATTTACCCTCTCGAAGTCAGTCGTGCGTGTGAGATGCAACTGTCTACAAGATTCATGAATCTTGAACTGATTAAAACCGCACCCAATCGGCTCTTGGTATGCCAACCCCTTGTATTTTGTCATCCGAGCAAGCATGTAGATGACATACGAACTCATGTAGAACGTTTTTGTTCTCCTTATATTCTGAAACTACTCATCAATATTGCCGCTGATCATCTGAGCCCAATTTACTTCCACCTTCCCTTTGAGCACCACGCTAATGTAAAAGAACATCCATGGTTCGAACACATATGACTGTGGGCTGCCGTTAACTCGACTGAGCAACATGATTATATCACAGTATTCTTGCTTTAGCTCCTCTGAAATTATTTGCTTAGGCAGCCTAGCAGCAGGAGGCTTTGGCTTTCTCATCCAGGTGGTGTTAATTCTCTTCACGCACTTCTCGAAAGATGTGGCATACATCTTATCAGCCTTTGCTTTGGATTTGTACAACATCTTGTCTGTAGCCAGGATCCCGAATGCCTCGCCAATTGCATCAGGTGCAAGGTTGGCCAACAAAACGCCATCCGAAAAAACAATCGTCCGATGGTCTGAATTGTAGAAGTTTGCGCATTCCATAATCAGCTCTGGACATCGAACTGCTGGTTGGAACCCGGCTGCTGCGTATAATCCGCTCCTCAGAATGTTCTGTGATGCTTTCGTCGGAAGATTGCCACCTTGCCCATATATCCTTCGCATGAAGGCCTCGAGGTTGTAAGACCCAAGGTTGGTATCAGTCACATTCCCGAACTTTGACATGATCTTAGACTCCGGAATGAAAGATTTCTTCAAGCTCTTGATGATCGCCTGCCTAGAGGCGTTTTCTTTGTTAGCTTCATTGTTTCCAGCCTTAGCTCCAGCTTTGCTTGTTCCAGCAACATTAGTTTTTCGTCCTTCAGCCATCTGCAAAACGAGAAGCAAACATTACACTTCAAACTTTTAAAATAAAAACTACGAGAATGGCTGGCGAATGGAGTTGGCTGCAATAAATATAAATTAATTAGCTTCAGCAGTAAACTTCGACTTCAAACCTCAATAACTTTAAACTTTGAAATATAAAATTCCGAACTTCAACAATTTTGCAGCCAAAAAGAATTTTCAGCCCTTCGGAAGAAATTAACTCCAGCAATCCTAACTTCAGAAAATGTTTCAAGTTTCAGCAACTTTCAACAATTTTAAATCAACAACTCCGAAAGTTATAAATCAGCAACTTCGAAGGTTTTAACAATTTCAAATCAGCACTTCGAAAGTTATAAATCAGCAACTTCGAAGGTTTTAACAGTCTCTACTTCTGATTTGATTTTAAACATTTAGCAACTTCAGAGAATTTAAATCTTCAACAACTCCAAGTTCAAACAATTTCGACTTCCAATATTCAGAGAAATAATCACATGATTTCAGCCTTCAGCAACTTTCAACTTCAAAAAACACTTCAACTTTCAGCAACTTTGAATACTTACCTTCAGCAACTTGGAGAAATAAAAATGCTCAACCTTGGCAGCTTATACTTCAAACTTTGTTCCGAATCTCAGCAACTTCGCAACTTTAAATCTCAGCAACTCAAAAAATCAATCTCCAGCAACTCCAAGCAATTTCGACTTCAGAGAAATAAATCAACTTCCTCAGCAACTCCAAGCAATTTCGACTTCAGAGAAATAAATCAACTTCCTCAGCAACTCTCAACTTTCAGCTCTCAAAGAAATTAAATCAGCCTCACAACGAAAACCTCAGAATAATTGTTAACAATCTCGTTCAACCCTCAGCACAAATCTCAGCTTCGAATCTTGTGAGATGAAAATGAAAATCCTCGAAGTTTTTATAACCAAAAGTTGGTGCTTATTTTAGCAAATGCCATTAATGACTTAGCAATTTTCCAAATTTGAAAGAGAATATTCTAGCCGTCTTACAGTCATCATAGCAATTTGCTATTCCGGGAGATTCTTTCCTTGATTTGAATTTAAAACTTCCCTCCCGATCGCCAGTTACTTCCAGCTAACTGAAGTAATTTCGAGAAAAATCATTTTACTTCGATTTAAAATAATCTTACTATTTTTTTAAAATGGCATATTTAATTTATTAAAATTTAATTCAAATGCCATTTAATTTATTTAACCAGCGTCTGTGAAAATTCGATGTCAGCACTTTAAAATGGCTAGGCATAATTTATTTTCCATCCGTAATAACTCCGAAATAAATTCCCCACAAATTAAAATCGTCCAAATTCTAAAATTTCATGTGTCAAAATTTAAAAGGGAATTTTTAATTTAATACTTTGGAAAATAATTAAAATTTAATTTTTTTATTAATTTCTCCAACTTAGGCAAATTTTCGAGTTAGTTGCCTAGAGAAATTTTTAAGTTTATCTCCAAATGCCTTTTAATTTATTTTAAACGCCATCGAATTTGATAGAAAATCATCATTTGCTTTTTCCGAATATCATGCCAAGAGGAATCAAGGGGGAACATTTATTTTTCCAAGCTTTAATATTTCCATATCCCTTTCTAACCAAAGCGCCCACTGGAGGTTATGGTTTTATTTCCAACGCCTTATTCAAAGTTTTAAAACTCAACCTCTTCCTTCAAAGGTGGGCGCATTTAACCTATGAGCATTCATTTTAAATGACTTAGACGTTTTTTTAACTCCTCCACTTGTTTGGGCGCAAATAGGACCTTGCACTTCTAGTTTAAACTCTTAAACACTTTGCACCACTTCAAGCATAGGCGCAAATAGGGGTCTAAGCTTCTAGTTTTACCACCTAGACAAAATAATTCCAACACATCCTCTTTCTTAGTTTAGACGTATTTGAGAGGTGGTATTTCAAATTTCCATGCTCTAATGATTTTCCAACCCCCTCACAAGTCAAGGCGCATTTGATAGCTTGAACTCTGAGTTTGATATACTTAGAATAATTTTCAAAGTTCCCCCACTCTCTAAGGCGCATATGATGGTTGAAGCTTTGGGCGCCATTGATGTTGGCAAGTCCGAATATAATAACCTAGGCGTTTTACTTCACCCATCAAGCTAAGGCGCAAATAACACCTTGAACTTTAGTTTCATGCCTTAGTGAAATTTAAGCTCCACTTTGAATTAAGGTGCAAATGGCACCTTATACTTTGAGTTTCAAATGCCATAGGCAATTTCCTGAAGTAATCTTTTCAGGGCACATTTGGGCCTTTGTGTTTTCACTTTCCTTGACTTATGTGTTTTTGGAGTGCTCCCCATGTTGGGCGCATATGGGGTGATGTGCTTCCAATTCATTTGCCTTATGATATTTTTCCATTAATCTTAAGTTGCTGAGGCGCAAATGTCATAGTCTACTTTTAATTTCGGCATTCAATATTTCTTTGGAGTAGGGGCGCATATCATGGGTCCCTCTTCCAATTTTAATCTCCAGGCGCAAATAGGAGGGGCTGCTTTTAAATTTGGACACTTAGAGAATTTTGAACCTCCAACCTCAGGCGCAAATCCATGGTCATGCTTTTAATTTCAGCACTTGAATAAATTTTGTTTTCAACATTCCTTGCTCTTGGGCGCACTTCATGTGCCAAGCTTTTAATTTCTGTGAGATGGGCGCATTTGCCAGGCTCTCCTTCCAGTTGAGGGCGCATATCAATCATGGAACTTCCAGTTAATGCCTTAGGAAAATTTTGAGGTTCTTTGCAAAGTGAGGCGCAAATCATATGTCAAGCTTTCATCTTCAACACTTGGACGAATTTGAAGTTCTTACAAGCTAGGGCGCAAATGGCATGGTCAACTTCAAGTTTTTCAAACTTAGAATATTTTCAACTTTCAACTTGTGATGGGCGCAAACAAGAGGGCAAGCTTTTAAATGGGGGCACATATCATAGGAGTAACTTTCATTCCCACGCCTTAGTCAATTTTCACTCACTTTCTCCTCTAGGTGCATATGAGCTCTCTACTTCAAGTCCAAAGCGCATATATAAGGGTCCACTTCCATTTTCACCATGGGCGCATTTGGTAGGTCGAGCTTTTACTTTCAACACTTGGGCGCATTTTACATGGGCAACTTTCAATTTCGAAATGCATTCAAAGTGGGGCGCATATTAGTCATGGTGCTTTTAGTTTGATTGCCTTAGAAAAAAATTTCTCATCCTCCTTCAAGCCAGGCACATATGACCCCTTGAGCATCAACTTTAATGCCTTAGGCGAATTTCAAACTCCAACATCTTTGGGCACATTTTAGTCATGGTGCTTTTAGTTTTGACACTTAGGCGAATTTCCAAGTCTTCAAAGAGGGGCGCATTTGACCCATGGTGCTTCATATTTTCCATACTTAGAAGATTTTGAGTCATTTTCAAAGTGAGGCGCCTTTCCCTAGGCAAGCTTCCATTTTTATATGCCTTAGCAAAGTTTTCATTCACCTTCAGCTTTTAAGGCAGATTTTGATGCTGGACTTGAAAATTTATCAGTTTCAGCGAATTTCATGCCCTTTAGGGTGATTTCCTCCTGCTAACCCTAATTTGCCCTGACTTTCCATTTTTAGAAAGTTCCTTGAATTTCGCTCTTTGAACTGCTTCCTGACTCTGAAAAAGCCTGATTTTGCCCTGTTTTGAACTTCGTGGTGTGATTGTGCTGCTGATGCCTGATATTTGCCTGTACCTGCTAAAAATAGCAATTGCTCAGAAAGTCTTCAAATTTCATGTACTGAATGCCTGAAGTGTAACGAACATAGCTGGATGCTACTTTTGCACGACTTTCCTGTTTTTCCCTTGATTCTAGGAAACCCTAATTTCTCTGTCCAAGCCTGCTAAAAATAGCAAGTGCCTGATTCTCCATTCTCTGCAACTCTGTTTGTCTTGAAATTCACGCCAAGGGGTCCTCATCACTTGTTTGACCTGTTCAAACTGAGACTTGATGTTGACCTGCTATTTATAGCTGCTTCTGAAGTGACTTACTATTTATAGTAAGTGCTTGTTTCTGAGACTTCCTTAGCTCCATTCGAGTTGAAATTTGAATAGCGTGCTCCTTTTTTGTAAACTTGCCTATCTGTGCTGGCGCTTGAGATTGACTTTCTATTTATAGCCTGTGTCGGGAACGCCTTACTAAAAATAGTAAGTGCTCCGATTGTGTTCAAATTTTGCCAGTAGACTCCCTGAAGGATGCTGATCATGGTGGATACTTCAGTTTTGGGGTATTTTGACGTCTGATTCCTCATTTTTAGCCCTGAAGCTCGAAACCCTAATTTTCTTGCATGTTCTTCAAATGAGCTCCATTTGACCTTGTTTCTATTGCATGTTACTGCGTTTGCAATTCTGAAGTGTGGGGGAACTATCGGAGCGTACCTGCTAAAAATAGAAAGTAGCTGAAAAGTGAACAACCGGCTGTCAGATGATTTTGCATGTCATACTGCCCAAAAAATCTTGGAAAACCCAGAAAAACCCAAAAAAATCTTCAACATGCAAGCACTGGCTAAAATAGCAAGTTTCAAAAAAGTGATCAGTTCCACTTGCATGTTACACCGTTGCGAAGCTCTTGAAAAACCCACAAAGAATCTCCGGACATGCATCTGAAAATGTAACATATAAACCCTGGAAATTATCTCCGAAGGCAGAACTGCTAAAAATAACAAGTCGTCTGTTTCTGCTCAAATTTTGCCAGTGATGAGTTCAAAGTGCCTAGAATGTGGTGCCATTGTCAGAACGTGAAAATCTTGAGAAAGTTGGCAGAATTCAATGAAAATTCAAAGGGAGTCCACCTGAAATGTTCTAATAGCAGTGCTAAGTTCAAAAGTTGATTATCCAATCGATTTGACCTCAAAGTAGTCTGAAAATTATAAACCCTAATTCATTGAAAAAGCCTTCAGACTTGAGTCATAATTCAAATTCAGGTCAAATGGTAAGTACACTAGCAAATGGAAGGAACAGACCGAGAGAGACAGACCAAAAGGCAAAGCCAAAAGACCCGAATGGAGAAAAAATTTAGGGGATCCCCATCTGTGATGGGGCGATGTGTGAAAAGGTCACAACAGGTCTCTTTCGTATGGGTTATGCTCTGGTACCAGAGGGATCCTGTGTACGCACAATTCTAGTGGTACACCTTTCAGATCTTTGTACGTCCAAGCGAATGCATCTTTGTAGTCCATGATAATCTTGAACGTTGTCGCCTTCAGTACAAGATCCTAGTCATCAACGATGAGGATTGTCTTAGGTCTAATGTCACCTTTTTGGGATAACCCAAAATCTGCCCTAATTTATCAATTCCAAGTGAACGCCTTGGTTTTGGGGGTGTGAGTAGGCCCCTACAAAATAGAGTTACAAGATATTTACAAGATAATATTAATTGGAATACATAAATGGAAATTAAAAGAGAACATGGTTGGGGATACAACTACCCGTTTAGACCTGCAAATATGTTAGTAATCATTTATGAATAGAGACATGTCAGCGTAACAACTAACACCTTTGGAGTGCAAGTTGATACGGACAGCTATGCACACTACGCAATGAGTGCTCTTCAAATTAGGAGGGGAAGCTCCCTCGTTGTGCTTGACAAAAATGCTTGAAAAGGGAGAAGTAAACTAAACTATATCCTGTCTTTTTGTCTCAGCTGTAAGAGGCACACGGTTTAAGAAAAACTCTATACGTTGCAGCTAAGTATTTTCTGGTTTCGCAAAATTTAACTACAACACTCAAAACTAAGTAACTTAACTATCCAATCCCCTCAAGAATTCAGAGCATGAGGAAACGGAGCGGGAATGATTAACTGACGATAAGCCGGGTACGGACTCACAACGTTAAGGCAAGGTAGCACAACTATCTACTTGTCTAAATAGGCTTATTGGAAACAACAATATGCTATAAACTAAGTACAAATTCTCAACTTGAAGGCAAGGTGGCACAACTATCAGCTCAATCTGAATAAGTTTATTATTCACACACATCACACGATAACCAAGTACAAATTCTCAGCTTCAAGGCAAGGTGGCACATCTATCAGCTCAATCTAAACGAGTTTATTGAACACAAAACATAAAAGATAGCCAACTAGGACAATAAATTGCATAGGCGAGACACGCATACAATCTACGATCAAACTAGCCACTATATCTAACTAAAGCAAGAATTCACCATCATAATTGCATGAAACCCAAGTGGCATAACAATTCATCACAATAGTAAATACTCATGAATAGATACAGAATGAGCAATATTACAGGCAAGGTAGGCATAGCATATATTTCTCTCTCGTGTAAAATTTATGTACAAATGAGCAAAAGCTCTTATTTATAGACATCAAAAAGTCTAGGGAACCCTAAAATCACCTTGAGTCAACTACAGTCTTGCAATGCATGCAAGATTTATTGCTAAACCCTAATAAAGTAAAATATACAATTAACTGGAAAGCTACCATCAGTTAACTAAAAACCCTAATCTATGTGGACCATGTGCAAGCATGCACGTCCTTATTGAAAGCAAGTTAACTGGAACACTACCATCAGTTAACGTAAACCTTAAATACAACTCCAAGTGAATAAAGCTAATACCAGAATAGACATGCATGAGATGAGACAGCGAGTTAACTTGAAAAGATAACACCAAGTTTAACTCTTGTGTGTAATGTCTATTCTGAGAGGTGGGAACTGAAGTCTACTGGTCGTGATCTCGAGCAACCAATCCCTCAACGAGTTTGTTAACTGCATCACTATCTGGAGCTCTGATACTCTGCCGAAGAATGCTATGCCTACGTAGCATGTCCTCACTAGCCGTGATCTGGGACTGAAGTTCACCTCTGCTCCTGGTTGCCTCATCGAACAAGGCTGACATGACTGTAAACTGATTAATCTTAAAGCCAACGGTCTCCCCACTGAAAATAGTATGAATGAGTGCTTGGAGCTCTGACTGTACATCAGTAAGCTCAACATATGCACCACCCTCAGTCTGATATCGGCACGGTAAGAGAGATACTAAGGTTCTTACAAACCGAAGTGCACTAGTAACGTGCTCTCTACTCTCAGCCAATTTTGACGCCATAGTCTCTTTTATCTTTGCCTTGAAAACCAACTGTGTTTTCCAAGAATAGATAGCTTATTTATCCTCTACATTTGTGACTGATTCATATGCCATACTCAGGTGAGCAATCATAATCTCGTCCCAGGGTCTATTAATCGCCATGTCTCACTCCTCATCCTGAAGACGTAGACAGAGCTCTCATGCATTGTATCGCAACTGATATAGCTCTATAAGCATAGAACAACCTCTAGCAATGAACTCCTCCTCCCATTCCTCCAAACACTTCCCATATGCAACCAAATGATTAAGTTGGCCCTATTCTGTTGGAGGCTCAAGCATCGGCGGGAGTGTGGCGGTGACATCTGGCCTGTGTACAAGGCTACAAATGTACTGTCAAAGTTGTCTGATTTCAGCCTTGAGGGCTGCCTTATCTTCTCCGTCCTTTAGCATTCTATCCCTGGCATTGTCTGTAGCAACCTGTAGGAGATCAACCTGAGTCTGGCGTGTGCTACGACCAAGGTTGACTGTGATAACCTTGAAGTCCTGAGATTCCAACTCATCCAAGCTCTTCCCCTGTGGAGGTATAGCAGTCTCGACGACGATCTCCATATCAACATTCCTCTCCACGTGGACCATGTTCTTGATCCTCTTGTCTGGCACATCCTGGTAAACATGATCAAAATCTGAATGATTAAGGACATAGGATGGCTGCCTCCTCTTCCTTCCCAGTTGATTTTCAATCCAAGACTGGTCTCGACTAATACTACTGGAAGGATCTTGTTGTGACCTTTTCACACATCGCCCCATCTAAAATGGGGACCCCTAAATTTTTGCTCCGTTCTGGTCTTTTGGCTTTGCTTTTTGTCTTTCTCTCTCGTTCTGCTTCCTTTCCGCTTTCTGCTTTTCTGGGGACGTTCCCGTCAGCAAGCTTGAACGTAAGGTTCGACCAAGTCTAAAATTAGGGTTTCACATTTTTAGGTCATATTGAGATCAATCTGAGTTGGTCTGTCAGCTTTTGAGCCTAGTAGAATTATTACCATGTTTTCAGCAAGCAACCCCTGCACTTTCACTGAATTCCGCCATCTTTCTATTTTTAGTAAGTGTCAGTTTAGGGTTGATTTTTATAAGATTTTCACATTTTGGCAACTTCATTGCACTCAAAGCACTCCAAGTTCACTTTTGGCAAATTTTGAGCAGAAACGGACTACTTACTATTTTTAGCAGTTCTGCCTTCGGAGGCGATTTTCAGGGCTTAAACGCAGAGTTTTTCAACGCATGTCCGAAGATTCCTTGTGGGTTTTTCGAGACCTTCGCAGTGATGTGACATGCAAAGTATGATGATGACTTTCAGCATTCGGCCTTCGGAGGCCAATATTAGGGTTTGCATGCAGATATTTTCAGCACATGTCGGCATTTTCTTTCTGGGTTTTCCAAGAGCTTCGCGACGATGTAGCATGCAAATGGAGCTGACCACTTTTCGGAAACTTACTATTTTTAGCCAGTGCGCGCATGTTGAAGATTTTTCTGGGTTTTTCTGGGTTTTTCAAGATTTTTCGGGCAGTGTGACATGCAAGATCATCCGACAGCTGGTTGATCACTTTTCAGGCCGCTTTCTATTTTTAGCAGGTATTACTTGGGTAGCAGCTCGACGCTTCAGAACTGCAAGCTGATCATCATGCAACTGAAACGACGTCAAACGGAGCTCATCTGAGCGACATGCATAAAATTAGGGTTTCGAGCTTCAGCGCTAAAAATGAGGAGTCAAAGGTCAGAATGTTCAAAACTGAAGTACCCAGCACAATCAGCATCCTTTCGAGAGTCTGCTGGCAAAATTTGAAGGCAATCGGAGAACCTGCTATTTTTAGTAAGGTATTTTGGGCAGGCTATAAATAGAAAGTTGATCTCGGTGTCAGCATACACAGGCAAGTTCACCAGCGATGGGCCCACTGTCCAAATTTCAAAGCAAACGGAGCAAGGAAGGTCTCAGAAACAGACACTTACTATAAATAGTAAGTCACCTCAGCAGCGGCTATAATTGGCAGGTCAGCACCAAATCTCAGCAAATGCAGGTCGAACATGTGATGAAAAGTCCGTGGCGCGAATTTCAAAGCAAACAGAGTTACAGAGATTGAAGAATCAAGCAATTGCTATTTTTAGCAGGTCAATTAGGGTTTCCTAAAATCAAGGGCGGAACCTGACATTCACGAAGAATCAGCATCCGATGGCAATCACCATGTTTCGGGCATCTGGCACATGAAATTTGAAGACTTTCTGAGAAGTTGCTATTTTTAGCAGGTTGCTAAAAATAGCAGGTACAAACAGACATCAGGCGCTGACAGAAAAGGTTAGTCGAAATTCAAAGCAAAGTGAAAATCAGGCTTTCAGGAGTCAGAATCCAGTCACGGCGCGAAATTTCAGAACTTTCTAAAAATAGAAAGTCAAGGCGAGTTAGGGTTGACCACGGAAAATCAACTCAAATCTGGCAACAGGCATAAAATTTGCTAAATTGGATAAAATTTCAAATCCAGCATTAAGGCTCACTTTGAAGGCTGAACGGAGGTGAAAAATTTTCTAAGTGTCGGAATTGAATGTAGACCCTTGCAAAAGCGCCCCTCTTGACAAAAATGAAAGCTTAGTATGCTAAATGCGCCTAGTCACAAAATGGAAGTTCACCCTCCTATATGCGCCCCTAACTTGATGCTGGACCCCTTGAATGCGCCCCTCTTTGAAGATTTTAGAATTTTTGCCTAAATGCCAAAAACTGAGGGTTGACCATAGCAAATGCGCCCAAGAAGATTGGAATGGTGAAATTTTTTTCTAAGTGTTAAAGCTAAGCAGAGACCCTACTATTTGCGCCCAAGCTTAAAATGAAAGCTTGATGGGTAATTTGCGCCCCAGGTCATTGAGGTGTTATAACATGAAAAAGTTTCTAAGGCAAATAAAAACTGAACGTAGCCAGGGTGATTTGCGCCTAGGCCAAAATTGAAACCTCCACCACCCAAATGCGCCTATGTGCCAAAAGTGGAAGCTTGATGTGAAATTTGCGCCTGGGGTGTTAAAGTGGAAGCTTATTGGTCTATTTGCGCCCCTCTCAAAGCTGAAAGCACCTTGTGAAATTTGCGCCTGGGAAAGGGGTCTGGAAAACAACTAAGTTAAAACTCGAAGCTCCACTAGCTATATGCGCCCAATGTTAAAGATTGATGCTTGGTAGGCAAAGTGCGCCTAAGTCAAAAGATTGAAACCTTGGAAGGAGATTTGCGGCTAAAATGAAAGTCAAAGGTCCCATATGCGCCCAAGCACAAAATGGAAGCTAAGACATCCAAATGCGCCCCTATGTGTTAAAGTGAAAGTTAGAAGGACCAAATGCGCCTGGCAAAAAGTGAAAGTTGGATGTCTAAAATGCGCCCAGTGTCAAAATTAAAAGTTGCATCCCTCATTTGCGCCCCTCTTTAACAAATTGAAAGTTGGATATGGTAAATGCGTTAGAATCAAAATTGAAACCTCTGGGTCTCATTTGCGCCCAAAGCAAAAGTGGATGCTTGCTAAGGCATATGCGCCCAAAACCCCATCATCTAATATGCGCCTAGCTCAAAGCAAAAAAAACATAAAAAGACGCCTAAGACACAAAATAGAAGTTGACTAGGCAATATGCGCCCCCCTTTAGCAAAGGTGAAAGCTGAAACACTTAAATGCGCCCAAAGCAAAGGTGAAAGCTGAAACACTTAAATGCGCCCAAAGCAAAGGTGAAAGTTGAAGACACCAAATGCGCCTGGATCTCAAAATTTTGACTAAGTATCAAAACTGAAAGCTGGGGGTCCCAGATGCGCCCAAGTTAAAATTAAAAGTTCAAGGCATTAAATGCGCCTAAGATGTAAAATGAATGTTGACCTATCCATTTGCGCCTAATGTTGAAGGTGAAGAGTTAACTTTGAAAGTTGAATACACCCAGTCTTGAAATTGGAAGTTGCTAGCATAAAGTGCGCCTTGGTTGGAGAGGGAAGGCGTTGCAAAATATTCTAAGTGTTGGAGCTGAAAGTTTCCCCCATCAAATGCGCCTCAAGCTAAGAGTAAACCTCCATAGGCGCCTAGCTCAAGGAGGAAACAAGAAAACGACTAAGTTAAAATGCTTGGAGTAGAAGACCAAATGCGCCTGGCAAAAAGTAAAACCTCCATATGCCATATGCGCCCCTCCTCAGATTTGAAGTTCAACGCGCTAGCTATAAATTGAAGGCTCAAGCATAAGGATGCGCCAGGGTCTATAAAGGAGTTTAAAGTAAAAAAAAAAATAAACGTTTAAAGTGAATGTTTGACCCATCATATGCGCCCTTGAGGTTTTGAAAGTCTAAGTCATTGAAATTGAAAGTGCCACCCATTACATGCGCCTAAGGAGAAAGGCTAAGTATTGACCCTTGTATTTGCGCCCACCTTTGAAAGGTAAAACTGGATTTTAAAAGAATATAAAAAAATAAAAAATTAAAAGGCGTTTTGAAATAAATTAAAAGGGGGCGTTTATTCTTCAAAAAGCAAAATAAAATAAAAGGCGTTTGAAATAATAAAAAAATCAAGTGGAGATTAAATTTAAAATTTTGACTTCAAAAGCACTTGAAATTTTCTCAGCACGAAAAAAATCGAAAGGCAATCGGAAGAAATTAAAATTTCTCTAGGCAAGACGGAGAAATTAATTTAATTAATCGATTTAATCTAATATTAAATTCCCCCTCCGATTTTGACCCATGCAATTTTAAAATATCGGACGATTTAACAAGGAGAATTTGTTCTGGAAATTAATTACGGACGGAAAATAAAATTTTTGCCTGGCCAATTTTGACCATCGATGTCGATTTTTAAATGCGTTGAAAGAAATAAATTAAAATGGCGATTAAATTAAAATTTTAATTAATTAAAAGTGCCATTTTAAAATGCAGTCGAGATAACTTCAAATCGATGTAAAAATGATTTTCTCGAAATCACTGGAGGTAACTGGCAGTCGGGAGGGAATTTTAAATTTAAATCGAGGAAAGAATCTCCCCGAATAGCAAATTGTCATAATAACTGCCAGACGACGAGAATATTCCCTTTTAAATTTAGCAGACGCGTCAGTCATGATGAAGGGAATAAAAGGCATCTACTAAAATTAGCGCCAGCCTTTTGCTATAAAACTTCGAAGATTTTCATTATCATCTCACAAGATTCGAAGTTGAGATTTGTGCTGGCAAACTGAGTTGTGAGATTTAATTCGAGAAGTTGCTGAAAGTTCGAAGTTTGAGATTGAAGTTGCTGAAGGTTCGATTGTTGGAGTTGCTGAGATTCGAGTTTGCAAATCGCGAAGTGCTTCGAAGTTAAAGGGTTTAGCTTTTTAATTTCTTCACGTTATCGAGGTATGTCTTCGAAGTTGCTGAAGCTTTTTATTTTGCTGAGAATCAAAATGCTTTTAAAGTTTAAAGTTGAAATGCTGAAATGCTTTATTTATGCTGAGATTGTTTGAATGCCAAGATTGATTGAGCGTTAATTTTTCGAAGTTGTTTGAGATCGCTGAGGGTTAGAATCGAATTGGGTTTAATTTGTAATGACTTCGAAGTTGCTGTTTTATAATTTCGAAGTGTTAGCTTTTGATTGCTTTTCGAAGTTGCTGTTTTATAACTTCGAAAAGCTGATTTTAATTTGTCAAAGCTTGCTGATTTTAAACTTGCACGTTTAAAAAACTCTCGAATTTATTTTCTTCGAAGTTGCTGATGTATAACTGTCGAAGAGTTGATTTCGAACTTGGTGATTTATAAATTTATAAACTTGCTGATTTTAATTCGAAATTGCTGATTTTGAATATTGCTGATACTTAGCACCCTTTTTCGAAGTTGAAGTTAATAGAGTAAATTTCTCGTGAGGAGTTAGGTTATTTATTCTGGCTGCGAGTTGTTGGAGGTTGAAGTTTTAATCTTGAGAAGTCAAAGTTGGATGCTAACGCTACTAACGTGTATTTATTTTGCAGCCGCCAGCCGCCTCACGTGATTGTCGTTTTTTTTTAAAAAGTTGGAGTAATATTCGCTTTTGTTTTGCAGATGGCTGACGCTGCTGGCACTAGCAAGGCCGGAACTAAGGCTGCAAACAATGAAGCTAACGCCTCCAGGCAGGCTATCATCAAAGGTCTGAAGAAGTCGTTTATTCCTGAGTCAAAGATCACCTCAAAGTACGGCAATTTGACGGATACCAACCTCGGGTCCTTCAACCTCGAGACGTTCATACGCCGAATGTACGGGCAAGGTGGCAACCTTCCAACAGAGGCATCACAGAATATTGTGAAGAGCGGGTTGTACAATGCAGCAGGCTTCCAACCGGCGGTCCGTTGTCCTGATTGATCCTCGAGTGCGCCAACTTCTATAATTCTGAGGATCGAACTATCACCTCTCCTGGTGGTTTGATCATGGCTAATCTCGCTCCAGATGCGATTGGCGAGGCGTTTGGAATCCTTGCCACGGACAACATGATGTATAAGTCCAAGGCCAAGGCGGATAAGATGTACGCCACAACCTTCGAGAAGTGCATGAAGAGAATAAACACCACATGGATGCGCAAGCCAAAGCCACCGGCTGCTAGGCTACCGAAGCAAATAATATCAGAAGAGCTGAAGCAGGAATATTGCGACATTATTATGTTGCTCAGCAGGGTCAATGGTAGCCCACAGTCTTTCATTTTCGAGCCATGGATGTTCTTGTACATCAGTGTAGTACTCGAGGGGAACGAGCAAGTGAACTGGGCGAAGATGATAAGTGACAACATCGATGAGCAGTTCCGGGACCTCAGAAGAACGAAGACATTTTATATGAGCTCATACGTCATCTATATGTTGGCTCGAATGACCAAGTACAGGGGATTGGCGTACCAAGAGCCAATTGGCTGCGGCTACAATCAGTTTAAGATCCACCAGTCGTGCAGGCAGCTACATCTCACTCACACTGGTGACTTTCAAAGAGTGAATGACGCCTTTACCATGTACATCGCGAGAACACTTCAGCAGAGGCTACAGCAGAGGATCTCCGAGGAGGCACAGGCATTGATCGAAGAATACGGGTGTTGGTTTATCCAATTCCCAAAATTCACCTACTTGAGGCTGCCAGGGTATGATTCCTATGTGTATAAACTGCCGAGGTACCCCACTAACAGGATGATCCTACTTGAGTTGTCTAGGCAATTGGTGGCCTACGACAAGATTATAAGGCGAAAGAAGAAGGGAGGTCTTCATTTTCCCATTGTGTTGGGAAATTCACTTGAGGAGTGCCCGACTTTGCAAGCAGCCAAGGAGGCTGAGAATGAGCTAAAGTTTTACAAGCTGACTCTTTATACCAGCAGGCAGAATTTTGATCCCAAGGGGATAATTGGAACAGTACAAGGAGAAGAATTTAAGCACAAGGCTCACATGGAGGACTTTTGGGCAAATGCTGCAGGCGAGGACGAAATCAGAAGAAGGACATTCTCAAGGCTGCCTCTAAAGCTAATCAGGGAGTGCGAGGTGATCAGGGTGCCGGATCAACTGGAGGAGGATACTAGGGTCACCCATCCAGATTTTGAAGCAGTGAAGAACACGCCTATACCACCTGTAGATTGGGTTGAGTCGGAGATTGTGGATCTAGACACTCTATTTATCCCAATCATGACGTTTACAAGAGCTTGGGTGGACGAGCGTGTTAATAGATTGAGGAGGAGATCAGTTGCTCTCACGTATAACCTCATGGGTGATGGAAAGCCACCAGTGGTAGCAAAAAGGAAGAAGCAGCTCACACGAGGTCCGGAACCAAAAAGAAGAGAGCCCGTTCAGCCAGAGCCCGTTCAGCCAGAGCCTCAGGGATCAGAAGACACGTCCTCAACTCAATTGGTGTCTCATGCTTCCAGTGTACGTGAAGTGTCATTATTTGCTAGTCAGAGAGCAAAAGGGAATGAAGAGCTAGAGGATGGAGAAATTAACCAGCCGATGCCAAGAGAGGTGGATACTCAGAGTGTGAATGATCCCGAAGCTGCTAGTAAGCGGGATGAAGGGGAAGACACGGACATGGACACCCACTTCGATTATTCCTTCGGAGAGGAAGATGCTGGGGCACATGAAGGAAGTGATCAAGAGGTCGAGATAATCGAGCCTCCACCAAACACCCCTCGGGAAGAAGTTCGAGAAGTGGAAGCCACTGAGGAGCAGCCTCTGATTGTTTATGATATTCAACGAAATTGGCTTACACAGGCAATTCGAAGGGACCAAGATGATGACGCCAGCCTAGCAATTGAGATGGAAGCACTCTTGAATAGGACAAGCAAGTCGCCAAAGCGCAAGAGGGCGAGAAAATATACAAGGATAGAAACTAACGAGGCAGGTTCCCGGAGCCTTCACATCGCTGCCCCAAGAGAGGATCATGACTTGAGTGATTCGATGCCAGAGAAATACACAATCAGCACTGTTGAGTTGGGACGCCCTTCAGGAGCGCAGGTGGTGGAAGAGGCTGAAACTTCGTTTCAGGCATTAAAAGATAGGCTGGTAAAGAGAGAAGGAAAGTATAAAAGGTTGAAGAAAGAGCACAGAGCGTTGGTTGAATACGTGCAAAATCTCGCACATCCTGTTGCTCAAAGTAATCCAGCAGCAGAGCTTCCACCAGAGGTGCCACGTGAGCCGATCAGCGGCTTGGAAGAAGTAAAGAGGGCTGTGCGAGAAGGAGATAAGTGGGTGAATGGTGTCCGCATTGAGGCAGAAAAGTTCATGGCGGATCTCGCCTCAGCATTCCAAAATGCTTCCGGTATCCTTTCACGATTGGATGATGTTGAGCAGGCTTGGGGAGATACCCACATCTTCCAAGACAATACTATCCCACGCCTGGCTGTTTTGATGCGTGTTCCCACGCAAACTCTGGTGAACGAAGGGGTAATTCAGGCTGGTGACAGATATGACTTCCGTGGATGGCATTCAGCAGCATTCACAGGGAAAGGGTTTCTTTGATACTGCAGCAATAGAGTCTTCCAGGATCAGAAAGGCCATGAGGAATATTCGTGAGAGTATTCTCAACACTTTGGAGTCGGTATTTGCAAAAAGGCTCGCACATGAGGAGGTAGATGCAGAAGGACTAAAGGCAAGATTGCAGCCGTTCTTTTCAGAAATGAGGACGTTTTCCCAGCTAGATTTTGAAAACATCTCCACGTTTTCAACGATCATTCAGAGCACACAGGATTCCATCGAAACATGGGGAAAATCTTGCGAGAGGCATGAACAGATGGTGGCCATCTTAGAATATCAGCTGAATCTCACTCCATCAATTTCAGAAGAAGAGGTCGATGCAGTGTTGGCGAGATTCATAGCGTACGCGGTCAGAGAGAAGAGCAAAGGAATCCGGGTCATGGACGAGAATCTTCTAGAAGGATAGTGGGCATTAATTGCTCATACCGGTCAAAGGAGGAATCTGCTATTTTTAGGAGCATTTATGACGCCACTCCTCCACCTTCTGGCGGTTTTTAGGGCAAACTCGTCTAGGGCTGAGGTGGCTCAATCTGAGCCCTCCATTGTAATTTGATCTGGACCGTCGATTCAAACAGGCCAGCTATATAAGGGGGAGTCCCCCTCATTTGTACACTAGTAGTCATAGAATCAGATAATAGAGAGCAATTCTTGAAGCAGAATAGAGAGTAGAAGCTTTTAAGTTAGAGTAGCTTTTCATTTGCATTGTTGAAGAAGAAGGGGAATTCTCCCTTAGAGAATTTTGTAAGAGATTGTCACATAAGATTATTCTCAATAAAGCTTTTCATTGATGATGAATTTCAACTTTGTTTGGAATAGTTCGTGAGGTTTCTTATTCCCTTTGACTTCAATTAGGAACTTAATTTCATGCTTGTAGTTAGATATGGATGTTTATGCTTAATATAAGTGAATTTCTCTTATCCATACCACTAACGTTCTTGCTGATGGTAAGTCCGTCTTGTGTGGTCAACTGGACTTTTAGTACTTAACTTCAATCAAGGTTCATAGGTGGTTATGCATCGTTGTGATGGTAGTTGCTCTATTGAATCGTGATTTGAACATCATTTTCACCCTTTGAAGATTGCACTTACCTTGTTGACGCTGTCCAACAGGAGGCTAAACAATGTTTGTCGAAATTCATTTAGGTTGAGCGTAATATCCATTTGCATTTAGATTAGAAGTTAAATTTTAGAAATCTCTGCAACCATTCAATTCTGCATAATCCTGGTTAGTTTTAGGAAACTTGCATCATAAAGCCAAATCATTCGCGCATAAAATCCCCTTCAAAAGCACACATTGGTTGTCACTACACGTCTTGTGAACAACTACGTAAGTCCCCTCGTGAGTACACAGCATACACACATCAACCAAACTGAGCCTATTCGCATTTAAAGAACCTTGGAGTTGAAGGCGTGATCTCACTCGCAATCTTAGCACGTCGAATACTTTGTTCAAGAGAGAATAGGGGATCCATTTGGAAACTTTGTTCTACCTGGTTGGTGAGGTCACAAAAATCACATCAACAGATCTGTACTAGCAACAGGAGGCTCTGACGAGAGTGAATATGTAGGAGCTGCTGCGAGATGGAGAGTCTAAATCCAATTCAATATGAATTGGGACTGGTGACTGCTCCGAAACTGGTATAGGAACTTGAGGCTGAACCTCAGGCACCGGCAGACTCTGAACTGGCTCTGTGATGAGCTGTCTGACAGGGTCTGTGTGTGTATCAATAGCAAGCGCCTTGCCTTTTGAATTGTTTGGCGCTTGACCTTTCTTAGGAGGATTACTCCTCTTCTTCTATTTAGGTTTTGACGAGGAAGGTAGCGAAGGATCCACCACTGGCAGCTTTCCTCTAGGCACACTTACCCTCCTGGTCTTCTTGCTGTCGAGGTAAAGTATACTGTTCTGAATAACTCTACTTGACCTCTCCTTTACTATTGCGTATTCCTTGGCATACCAATCAACTACTGGCAGCGGCTGTGTCAACCTCCTCTCTGAAAAACTGAGGAAGAACTCCCTCGTCATCTGATAAACTTCCCACATCTTCTGACAAGAATACAGAAATCTGTGAGAGAGAGAAGCGGCCATAGCTACGTTTGCGAACCTCAAAGTCGTCCACGCAATTGGCCCAATAATCTTCCATGGAAGGCTTATGATATGCGCAACCACCGAGGCGAGCTGTGTAATGACCCCAAGGATCATAGGCACGTACCTCAACAAGATACTTGAGATGATACCTCTCCAGCTCTTGTCCTGCAACTTTGGCATCAACTGTCGTCTTGCACCAATATATTCCAAACTGAAAAGGAAAATTGGCAGCTGGTTTATGCTTGCGATGTAAATGACGATGAACATCATGCAACTGCCTTAGGAACTCCATAAAGACTGTTCTATCCGAAGGATAGCGTGGAAGCATAGTTGGATTTCCTGTAAATCCATATACTCGGATATAAGTGTATGTCGAGAACTGAATAAACCAATCCGCCCAACCATCCATCGCTGCTCTAGCAACTGCCGAAATACGAACGTGCAACTCCCGGTCCAAATTTCTCATTGTATAAGTCAAGAAAGCCTCGTGAACACGCTTGAAATGACATTCAGCCTTAGTGAACTCAAGCTGATCGTAACAGTGATAGACTTTCTGAACACTGAGAATGCCCGCAGTGTTTAGTCCTCGGAACTGACCCTAATAAGCAATCAAGTACACGAGATAAGAACACATGTGAAACTCGTGGGCAACTAGGAAACCGATGATCTGCTTGTGGATAACATCGTTGATGAAGGATGCACAGTCATAATGCTCCTGCCCAAATATGATGCGACCAATGATGTAATACATCCAAGGCTGGAAAACATTTGCATGTGAATGACCTGAGAAACGATTCAAGAGTGTAATTAGAATCAAGTACTCATCCTTGTACTCACCATGACCCACATTATTCGGCAATTTGTTCTTCGCTTGCTTTAACCATATTTCTGCCATTTTACTTTGGCACTTGTCCACATCAGCGTTGAATGCATGCTCACACTGCTCCATAGAAATAACCAGACTGTTCGGGTGCTGAGGGATACCAAAACTTCTTTCAACGTCCAAAGGCTTGAGACTGCAAATAACTCGTCCATCTACTAACACTATCTCACAAGTAGTCGAGTTGTAATGCTTAATACAAGACATCACGAACTCAATACAATGAGCGGAGATAGGTATGGAAGCGGCCTCTAATAACCCGGACTGCTAAATGTTTTGAATAATCGAATCTTTGATTTTGACTGGATCTAGGACTGCCTCTGGCAGCACCTTGTGGAGATTCGTCTCAATTGTCCCGATGAAGTCGTGGGTGAGGACTAATTTGGTCTTGTATTTGAGCTGAGTGTACTACATTTTGAAAAACTCGCTCGTTGACTGTGAACTCGACTATGTTCTGACAAGATTTCTGGAAAGCTAAAAATACCTGTTGAGGCTAAAAATAGCCTATTGAAGAGTTATTTTCGGCGATAAATTTGAGATATGGGTTTGTCCAGAAAAAGATTCTAAGACAACCCAGAACGTCAGAAATGCGAAAATTTGACTCATACTCGACCATGCAAAGAATTTTCAGTTGAGAAAATTAGAAACTCGAGAACTGATGCTTTAGAGTTAAAAAATCCTAAAAATTCAAGCACATGAATTTAATTCGAGGAAGCTATATAGAAACTATCCAGATGATCAGACTTGCCAAAATTTGCCAACTTTAGGAACATGCAAATTGAATTTTGAGAGAAATTTGAGAATCAAAGAGAGACGTTTTTTCTATGTTCTGTGAAAATCGCCCCCTATTCTTCAAATTTGTTGATGAATGCTAACTTGAACCTGCAAAAGGAATTGTTTGATGCTATCGATTTTGATAACTGATGATAAATTCGCCCAACCTGTGAGAATTCGCCTCTGCTCTGAAGAACTACGAATTTTGCTTAAGCTGGATGAATGTTTAATGATAGGCGCCATGAATAAATAGAGAAAATTCACACCATAATGCTGACTGCAAGATTTAAAAACCTCGACTGAAATAGAAAGCTTCTGATTGGATCCCTTCAGTTGTAACTAAGACTAACTTGAAGTCCGGAATAAAAATAATAATAAAAATATTCATCATGCAATTTGAAAATCTAGCACAAAGAGGCGCCAATTTTAGAAAATCGCCTTTTAATGCTCAAATATGCAAAAATAAATATTTAATATTATTTTAATCAGTTGACAAACCAAGTTGAGCTCTCAGATGGATTCGGCGAACTTCACTAATTTCAAATAGTCCTCATTTGTCCTCACAGGCGTCCATTTGCTCAAGATATCACGCTTTTTATTAACTTCCTACTTTGTAGTTGACTACAAAGTTACAACTAGCCAGATTTAACACTGATTTTCGAGTAACCGGGT
Organism: Sequoia sempervirens; assembly: GCA_007258455.2. Taxonomy (NCBI): domain Eukaryota; kingdom Viridiplantae; phylum Streptophyta; class Pinopsida; order Cupressales; family Cupressaceae; genus Sequoia; species Sequoia sempervirens. Next base: position 1,065,889,905 of record VDFB02271358.1, on the reverse strand, counting down.
GATGCTAAGACTGAGCAGGTGTATTCATTACGAATCTTGCAGAGCAAGGAAATGTCTGTTGGGAGTCATCACTGCAAAATCCATCATTTAACACCTCAGAAAATTAGGCGCCCTTGATTAAATTGATTTTCAGATACCAGACTTAGTCATTTCTTCATTTTGCCATCTGACGCTTCAAATGACTGCTGACGACGAATGGAGAACCCTGTTGACTGGATAACAGGCTCACTGCGTGACTAGAGGTATTTCGCAACCAACAAATATACGCAAGGCATCTGAAAGCTGCATTAAGGACCCTAAAAGCAAGGGCGCCCCTAGCCTGAAAAGGCTCAAACACCATTTTGACAAAAGTACAACTCTCAACCAAATGCCCTACTTTGACCTCTGATATCGGGAGCTAGGGTGACCTGATTCGAGCACCGTTTGTCTCAATGCATAGCCAGAAGGACTTACAAGAGATGTCATTGGAGGCGACGAAGCGAGAAAACTACTTCTAAGACCTCAAAAAGAAAGGCGCCTTTCCCAAGATGGAATAGACGACCAGACTTAGCCATTTTCTGAGTTGTCTTCCTTTTTCAGTATTTTGCAAAAGACCTCACATGTACGAGCATTTGCCAAATCCCGGAGGCTAACGGCTAGGCTTGTTGAATAGTTGGAGTAATTGTGCACAAGTCCCGTGAAGACTTCGAGAGCGAACAACTCCATCTGACAAGCCTAAAGGCTAGGCGCCCTTGGCCTATAGAAGCTACAGTGAATATTTCATGTTTCTCCACCCTCTGATTTACGTGCCTAGTAAAATCTCTGCCACGATCTTTCAGAATATCGGATTGACAGGCTGACTAGTGTGTTGCGAAACCGGACTAGAGTAGCACAGATGTCAATAAGACCGTATCTGCAAACTTTATCATCTCAGAGGTCATCTTGAAGGGCACCCCTGAGCTACAGGGGCGCAATTTCATCATTTAAGAATTTTTTGTGATATGAACTCTCTTTGTAATCTCATCTTCTGACGTTGACTGTTGAAGCTCTGGGACTCGGATGACTGCATTTGATAGCTCGTCGGATAGCCAGACCAGTCGTGAAAAGATTAGATGCATCAACAATCAGGAACAACAGAATCTGAACCTCCATTAAAGAGGGCGCCCCTAAGCTACAGTGGCGCAAAAGCTGAAGAGTGACAAGCTTTTACAATCTGCAACCTCTGGAACCCTCAACTTCTAATGTCAGTTACCGAAGCTACGGACCTCGGATAACCCCGCAGGATAGCCAATCGAATAACTGGGGTAATTCTGAAGAGATTGACTGTGTTTATGAGCATATGCCACAAAATCTAGGCCTTCAAAAAGAAGGGTGCCCCTGAGCTACAGGGGTGCAATTTTGCTTTTGCCTGAGAAATCTTCAACAATTGATCACTAAAATCTTCGTCTTGGTCACTGAAATGACCATGCAAAGGTATAATTGTCGTTGTGAAATGCTCCTCCATCATGAAATGCTTCGTTCTGAGTCCCCAATTCAGATTCTAATCAATGGATACTACCTTTTATTGACAAAACTCCATGCTTGATATTGCCCAAAAACTGTATTTGACATCATTTTAGCAAGGTTTAGACTCTGTTAAGCAAAATGCCTTGATGAAGCAAAAAATTTGGTTTGGGTACAACAAGACAATATAATAATAAAATATATTGAATTTCTTTAGACGTTCTAGTTCATTCTTCCTTGGACATAATGGCTTGATAGGGTGCCCAAGAAACCCTCGACCCTAGGCCCAAGAGCAGTACACCCCTCTTGGCCCATGTGGCCCTTGCCATCCATATGGGTGGGGTACCTAGTGAGGCATCCTATCACCGTTCCCCTTATCAGAACCATTATGACTTAATTATGTACGGGGTTTGAGGGTGTAACTACAGTAGGGTGTCCTGGGAAGTCATTCCCTCTAAGCCCAAGAGCAATACACCCCTCTTGGCCCATGTGGCTCTTGCCATCCATATGGGTGGGGTACTTAGAAGGTGACCCACACACTGTTTCCCCTCCTCGTAGGTCCTCAACTCCCAGATCTTGACTAGTTATTTACTGTGTTACCGGATTCGTACCCACAGGCCTCGAACCCGGTTCGGGTACGAACCCGGTACGGGTTCGCCTGTGGGTACGCGCTGGGTACGCACAGGGTGCGTGCCCAGCGGGTACCAGGCCCGTGGGTACGCGGACCCGGGGGTACCAGCCACGTACCCGGGCGAACCCCTGCGAACCCACGGCCCAGCACTTCAAAAGTGGGCCCAAAAGTGAATAAAAAGCAATTTTTTATTTTCTATTTTGCTACAAAACCCTAAAACGACCCAATATGAGGCATTTTAACACTAAAGCATTTCATTTTTACCTCTCATTTTGCTCTCTCCATAATTTGTGTCCATCTTAGCATTTTGAAGGGAGGTGATTGCAGTTGAAGGAGATCGATTGTGGAGTGGCAAATAGCTTCTACAAAGGAGATTTAAGTGTTCAAGGTATGCATTTAAACCCTATTCTTCAATCTTTTGATGATTTTTTTTAAGTTTCTTAGTTTTTGATGAATTTTTTCAAGTTTGTGAAGAAGTTTTTCAAATATATATATTTTTTTTTCATTTTTTTTATAGATTGCAACAATGGCAAGTAGTCAAAGTTCAGTGGGTGGGGATGGAAGCCAAAAGTTTAAAATTGATAAAGGATCTCCTTTATGGAGACATACCACACGAATTTCACAAATTCCTGGAGGTGGGGGGTTTGTTTGGAAGTGTAATTTTTGCAATGCACAATATAATAGCTCCTACTACCGAGTAAAACTTCATTTTATGGGCCCTGGTGGTAAAGGGATTAACATGTGTGTGGGTCCAGATAAGAAGGGGTTATCTACTGTACAAATAGCAGGATTTATAAAAGAACAAGAAGATGCCGACAATTCAATTGCAAGAGGAAAACAAACTAGTTATAGTTCCGGAAAGAAAAAACAAACATTACCCACTCATCAGATAGTTAGGCCCTCTAGACATCCCTTCTTGTCTATACCCTCTACGGAAGAAGAAGATGAAGAACTAGAAACCACCACCCGCAAGAGAGGTCCATTAGAGAAAGCATTTAAAATGGAGGCAAGAGATATTGCTGAAGAAAAAATTGCACGTTGCCTCTATGCCAATGGTCTTCCATTCAACTTGGTGAGATCACCATATTGGAAGGACATGGTGTCAGCAATAAATAGTGCACCTCCTGATTTCACAAGTCCTGGGTATGAAAAGGTGCGTACCACCTTATTGCAAAAAGAGAGGAAATATGTAGAGGCCCAACTAAAACCAATTAGAGATTCTTGGGTTGAAACAGGTGTATCTATTGTTTCCGATGGATGGAAAGATTGCAAAAACCGTCCATTGATTAATGTTATTGCAGTGTCCCCCAAGGGGGCAATGTTTTTGAGGGCGGTTGACTGTGAAGGGCAAGTGAAAGATGCAATGTTCATTTCCAGGATTCTCATTGACTCCATAGAGATGGTGGGTAGTGAAAATGTTGTCCAAGTAGTTACGGACAATGCAAAAGTTTGCAGGGCTGCAGGTGCTTTGGTAGAGGCCAGATATGAGCACATCTTTTGGACACCGTGCACTGTACACTCCCTCAATTTGGTGATGCAAGCAATTGGCACCCAAATAGAGTGGGTGAAAGAAATATACCAGGAGTCTGAGGAGATCCAGATGTTTGTGACAAACCACCATATGTCACAAGCAATTTTCAGAACTTTTTCAACATTGGAATTGTTGAAGGTAAATTTTAAAATTTAATATATTTAGTTTCATTTATCATTTATGTCATGTTTTACATAATTGAATAAAATAATTTTTTGCATTATTTACATATTTTAAATGTGTTATTAACTTACTATTAACATGTTCTTAGGTTGCCGAGACCCGGTTTGCATCTCACACAATTGTTCTGAGACGACTTGTGAAGGTGAAAGATGCATTGAGTCAAATGGTTATTAGCAACCAATGGAGTATATGGAAGCAATCAAATTCAGAGAGGGCCCAAAAAGTCAAGGCATTGATCTTGAATGACGATTGGTGGGATCGTGTGAATTATGTATTGGAATTCACCGAACCTATCATGTCTATGCTTCGGTTTGCTGATACAGATGAACCATGCTTGGGGGATGTCTATGATAGCATGGACACAATGTTGGAAAAAATAAAAATAGAAATACAAAAAAAAGAGAATGATCCTGAAGACACCTTGTACAAAAGGGTGGAAGCAATTGTTCTTCATCGTTGGAACAAGATGACAACTCCATTGCACCTCCTTGCATATGCCCTATCTCCGAGGTACTATACCACTGAAGTGCTTTCTATCCCAGGGAGAATACCGCCATATAGAGATGCTGAAGTTGCTAATGGGTATAAGACGGCATTTAGTAGAATGTTCAGTGATCCAGAAGTGCATGCAAGTGTCATGAGAGAATTTGGAATGTTTGTCACAGGAAAATCAAAAAATCATAATGCTTTTGTTGCTAGAGACCAATACAAAATGGATGGTCTTACATGGTGGTACCTCCATGGTCAAGATTATATGTACCTCCAACCTCTTGCAATCAAGATCCTCTCACAAGTAAGTTTTTTTTTTTTTTGCCACTTGTATTGTAAAATTTAACACTTAACATTCTTGAATTTATCTTGCATTTTTTATTTTATTTTTAATTTTGTTGGTTTTCTCTCGGTTGCAAGCTCTTCTGCCGCTGAGCGGAATTGGAGTACATACTCCTTTATCCACTCAGTGAAGCGTAACCGGTTGGCTGCAAAAAGAGCTGAAGATTAGTGTATATTCATTCCAATTTGCGTCTTCTGTCACGTAGGGATCCTCAATACAGGCAGGGGGCAGCGAGGCTTTGGGATGTAGCACCCGAGTCTACTGACTTGGATGCAACCATTCAGGATCTTGTTAGAGCCACTATGGATGATGTGGGTGATATTGATGACATATCACATGGTGTTGGATCCGCTTTGGGTTCAAATGATGATGATTTTGAAGTTGAAACCACTCAAAATCCAAGTCATGATGATTCTGACAATCCTTTTGATGATTGATGAGCATATGAACAATGAACATTGAATCATGTTTCAAATTTTCAATGTTTCATGAACTACATTTTGTAATTCAGTAATTTTATTTGAATATTTTTCAACTATCAATTGGCATTTAATATTTATCTTTGGCATTTGGCATTGGTCAATGATCAAGTATCATACTATGAAATGATTTAGTTTTACAATTCTCTATGTTTCTCTTATTTTTTTGTATATATAATACATATATATATATTTATAATATATTAAATTATTATATATATATATATATACACACGTACCCATACGTACCCAAACCCCTAAAAAAAATTTGCCCGTACCCACGTACCGGGTTCGCGTACCCGAACCCGTCCCCGAACCCGAACCGGTAACTTAGGTTATTTATAGTCGGACCATATGAATATTATCCATAGTGTAGACACAAAGATTTATATACTAAATCAATGAACAAATACATCACTTATATTGAACAAGATTGACAACTCAGATTTATACAAATGCACATGTTGTCATGATCAATAAGTATTGGATCTTCTGCAAACTTATGATTTTTAGAGAATATATTTCTATAAATGATTTATTGTTAAAATATATTCTTCATTCCTTCTCCATCGACTAGAATTGGTTTCCCTCTTCTTCTATCCACAAAAGACTGTGAGACATAACCCCTCATCATACGCATTCATCCAAGAGGCATGTCCATTTGGTAATGATCATAACTAATATTATCTTCTAATCATTTAGGGAATAATTAATATTTATTAATATTATCCCTTAATATGTCTGTTGATCTGTCTTTGAGTCTTTTTCTTTATCTACACATCATTTCCAGCCAAATACTCTTAATTGTGATTCCTAAAGGAAAGACGGAATTCTTCCAATATATATGTTTTTTTCCTTTTGTCTTATTCCCCCTATCTAATTTACTGCCATGTCAGGTTTGTCCTTTCCCTCATAGGCAGCGGATGGATTTAGCCTCCATTGTAATAATTTTCCCCTCATCTGTGCCCTGTTTGCAAGCCCTTAATTATGATCTCTTCCCAATGTGTATTCCTTGCTGGTTGGACTCCTTCTAACCTTTTTTCATCTCCCCTTTCTTCTCTTCCCGATTCCCTATTCATTTATATTTCCTTTTCTCCTCATGAAAAGAGATAAACTTTCAAATAGCCAGAGTCCATGTCCTTTGTTAATTGCTGCATTTATAGTTATAATCGCTGCCCTTTTATTTTTGTCTCTTAATGAAATGGTATTTTATCATATTATTATTTTTTTTATTAGCCTATATGTATATTTTAATATGGTTATAATCATAATTAAATTGTTAGTATTTATATGATAATAATATTTATTATATTTGATTACAATATCACCTTATGATAATTACAATTATAGTAATATTAAATTGCTAATATTTACATTTATATTTTTAATACGTATTTGGTTATTTATTTCATTTATTCATTCATATTTCCCATTAGGGTTTTTAGTGTCGCAATTTCGGGGACATGACATTAGGCTTGTCTTCCTCAACGAGATTCACCTTCTTTAATTTGGTTCCTCATACTTGATTAGTTTGTCAAGTTCTAACTTATGGGCTAGTGTGTCGTCCAATTCTGCTACCCCTTCCCTGTATTCTTCATTCTTCAGTGGGAATGACTGGCTCGTCGTACCTTTGTCTTCTTCTTCTATCTCCCTTACATGTAGCATGTTGCATTCTGGGTGGAATACCAAATAATCCCCCATTTGCCAATGCAATAAGCCTTTCAACAAACTTGTCTCATCTTTCGAGCAACTCTCAAGTTCAAGTACTCCCTCATCATTCAACTCCATAGCCTTCCCTCCTTGGTCCATATATGACTCTCCCCATCTAATTTTGATCTCGACGATGCCAGTTCTTCACTAACGGCTTGGTTTTCCAAGTCGAAGGGATACTTCCTCCCATTGCTCTCAATCGAGAGTGTATTCCACTTCCAGTTATGACTTGCCTTGGCAGCAATAAGCCATCCTCTTCCCAGCAGCGCGTCATACGCCTTCTTCTCTAGAGGGATGACAACGAAATTCAACAAGAATTGTTGTGTGCTAATCAGTACTTTTTGCGCCATCAATGTACCAAGAGGTTTAATGCCATGTTGATCAACGCCTACCAGGTGAAATGTGGGGGGGCAAAGAGTTGACTTCCCTAGGCACTTCAAGGTTTAATCTGGTAGTACGTTCACTACCGAGCCTCCATCAACGATGGTGTTGGAGAGTGTCCTCCCCATGATCTCCATCTATACAATGGCAAGCTTCCTCGCAACATTCACTACGAGTAGCATGGGATCAGGCGCCTCTTCTGCCGGTTGTGTCGTACTCTCTGTTGGACTCCCCTAACGATGTATGTTGTCTTCGACGACCTTAGTGAGTGCTACCCTCAAATGGTGCATTGTCTGCAGAAGGTCTATTACCTTGATAGGTACGGTTGTGTGGAGCACTTGGCATACAATGTTCTCAGACTCTGACTGCAATGACGTACTAGTCACCTTGGAGGTTCTTCATTCCTTGGCCATTGCCTCTTCCACTTTTGCTCTGGCTTCTCTGAGTCTTTCCTTCTCCGTACGAGGGTCTAGATAAGTAGCTTTCTTCATTTGTGCTCTTGTGATCGCCAAGACCTCGTCGGCTACCTCCAGCATATTTATGCCTTTCTGCTTCGAGTAGTCGGTATCTTCATGATTGCCCGGTCCACCATTTATAGAGTCTTCCTCCCATACCTCGGTTGTTCTGGCACTCTGTGGCGAGGTGACCCCATTCATTGCACTTTTGGCATTGTATCATGGGTCTACCCTTACTGTTGTACTAGATCTTACTTCTCGGCATATTGTTATTGCTTCTTCAGTTGTTACTTGGAGGCTTTGGTGGTGCGGTCGAAGAGGTTGACCGTTCCCCTTGTGCAAAGAATACTTGCAAACTTCTCGCCTTTAGATTGTACGAGCACTCCTTGGAGTGTCCCATAACTTGGCAAATGTCACAACAATTTCTTCGAGCAATTTGCCTTGGTATGACCTTGTGTTTTGCATTCGGTACACCATAATTCTTTGGATTCCTTCAAACTCTCCTTGTTAGCCTTCAGCTCCATCATCCTCATCATATCTCGTCGGAGAGCTTGTACAATCTTTGACTCATCTTCGCTTCTCTCCTCCATATTATCATTGTCATTAGTTTTCTTCTTCCCCCGAGGGGATGTCTTGTTCTCACTTTCAATGTCTATCGCACGATTGTAGGCTTCAATGTACGATGATGGAGGTACCACCTTCATTTTCTCCTGTAGGGAGGGAAGTAGTCCTTCAATGAACCACTGTTTCTTCAAGCCATCTGCCAGCTGTGTCTCCAGTTTCACTAGCAAATCTTTGAGTCTACGATTGTAGGCTCATAGATTTTCATTCTTTCCTTGTTTCGTGTTATATATTATTGCCACAATTTCATTGTCATCCCTGAGAAGTTTAAATTGTTCTTCAAATGCTCTCTTAAGTAATCACCACGAGGCTTTGTGTGTTGCCTCCAATTCCGTGTACCAATCTATGGCTATGCCTCTCAGCGTCGTTGGGAACGCTCTCAGCCAATAATCCATGTCGTCTTGCCCATTCGCTATCCATATCGTCTCGCACGTTTTGCAATGACGTACAGGATCCTCTGAACCATTCCCTGTGAACTTCGGCAATTTTTGCCTCTCGACTAGCAGAGTCACCAAGTTTCTTCCCAATTCACTCCTTGTACGTTGGACCTAACTAGACTGTTTCTCCCCTGACGTTATGGTGCCTCTCTTGCACTCTCGACCACGTACGGGTCAGCAACACCCTCTCAGTGTCCTCTACACCTTGAGTCTCCTAGGATTCGTATCGGTACTCCCTCTACCCAAGGGTCTTCAGCTCGGATCCTCCAATCCTTGGTCCCTCGTCGTTCAATATGGACAACTCTCGAATGCGGCTTATACTGTTTTCAAGTTCTTTAGAAGTTCATTTTCAGCATTTATAAATTTTTCTTTATCTTCTACAGGCGATGTCCTGAAAGTTCCTTCTTCACTTTCCTCAGCAAGGCTTTGGTGTAACTTAACAATAGATTGATTTATTTCATTAAGGTCTTCATTTGTTTTAGCCTTCTCCATCAGGTTTCTTATTCCTTTAATCCGAGTGATCATCCTTATTAGGTTGTACGGGCATTAATTGTTGGTTGTATGATCATTGATTGCCGAGAGTACACCTTCAATGGTGTCATGTTCCTCCTCCCGCTTGCTCCTTTCCTCGTACCATTGTAGTATTTGCTATCTTCGACGTTCTTCGTCACTCTCCACCCAAACATCTTGCAATATGATGTAATGGCGTGCTAACAACCTTGGTAATCGATTGAGTAGATGGTCAACCTGTGGGTTGATGTGTAGTCTGTCCCAGATGACCAACTGAGGGATCTCTTGCCTAAGAGCCTCCCTCTGTATGTGATCCCTCAACGAGATATCCCACAGTTTCACAAAGTCATGTGTCAATTTGTCTTTTCCTTCCTTGTTTGCTTGTACCGGTTTTCCAGTCAGCATACCCATCATGACGCCATTCTACCATCTAGTGATTTTCCCAAGTTCACTTAGGCAACGGCGCCAAATGTTTACTCGTTGCGATAACTTTAATGTACTACGAGAGTAAACGGATGAAACTTACGGAACATAGAACATGTACAGAAATCATTCACGAACACATAGTGCACAGAATAGATGTTGCATTTGTTCATCAATTTAACAAGTACAATAGCATAATGTCACCAACATAATAGCATCGATGTCCCGATTATAATAGACTCTAATACATATAGTCATCGGCGGTAGTTGAGAAACCAACCATCGCGACGCATCATAACAACCAAATCACTAATCAGGACTTAGTTTCCCGAAACATGTGACATCAAGTGCATGAATTATTTTCTATTTGACTATAGTTTTATTCAATAACAACCGACTACGGCCGACTACAACTATTTGATAATGATATCACCATGTCTTTCTCATGCTTTCCTCAACTCTCTGCCACACTTGAGTTACCATTCTTAACTTGCTTGCCACTTGAAAGTTGGGTCATGCTCCATGTTTTTGAAGTGTTGATACTTGGATGTGATTCACTCAGATGATTGTCATGTTTTTGGCATGGTTTTATGCTGGCTTCCCCACCCAGAAAAAAGCACCTGACTGATTTCTTTCCCTTTCTCTCATTGTCTTATGCTGATAAGTCACCTGAATGAAGTGCTTGAGGAGTTCTCTTTGACACTCACCAATCTTGCTTTCAGATTCAAAACTCTGATATCCAATCCTTATTTCTGTGCAGGAACTATCGAACAAACACGAACTTTGTCATTTTCATTCGGCACATCTCATCCTTGAACAACCTGCAACCATTGGTAACTGACAAACTACACCAGAAACTGATAACCTTGCAATTTAAACATGAAGGAAAACTTGGTTTATATTGATAACATGATGTGGATGACATGGTTACTGATTGCAAACTTGACTGATGGCAAAGCTTCATAGAAGTACCAACAATATTCTTTTATGGAAACGCTCAAAGTATTAAAAAAAACTGTTACCTTTGCTGAGTATAAGATCAAGTCATCTTTTGTTAGCTTAAGGGAATGACTGGTTTCATATGATGCAAGATTCAGTGCTGCACGAGATTCTGCCTGGCTCAAAATGCACATTTAATAAGTTTAAAACTTATATAACAAAATCTAATATTAAACTAATGTTGAAAGCAAACTAGCATTTAAAATAACATGCTTTCAAGTTCTGACTCCTTGGAACTGCACTACCTGTGATCCTGTTGTTACAACAAGCAGATCTCTAGGAGCATACGCATCCATGTCCTCAGCTTTAACCTGCAAAAGTATGCATAAGCTAAATTTTACAGTATACTGACTATAACAAAAAAACTAATGTCTTCTCAAATACGCCTGGAAAATTTAGCAATGTTTCATTTTTTGCAAACCTATGTTAATTGGTTTATCATTGCAACCCGAGATTCAGGGTCTCACAAATTTTAGCTAAAACTAGATAAGGCTTAAGAACTGCATATTCCACAAATAATCAACTACTACAAAGTTTATTGTTTGCACACAAAAATCTAATATCAACTATAGCCATGCTTTATTCTTGAGACCATGTCGGCCACTCCAACTTCAAATCAATAATCCTAGACATGGATTATTGCTTACCAAAGTTGAGGGATCAAACGGTGCTAATCCAGCCCTCCAAGCAGCATCCAGGTAAGTCTTCAAAGACATCCCAACAAATACCTGCACCAATTTAACATCCAGTACTGTAGCTTGATAAGATATAAATGTAGAAAATCATTAAAATGTGTCTAGCATATGATACTCTCTGTTGCTAACTTTCTTTCCGGTGACAACCTCCTGTACTTAAAGCCAGGATATTTCAAGAATGTAAATTTTAAAAAAATGTATTCCTACCAGTTTCCTGCCAGTCAGCTCAGCTGCAGCTTTCACACTGCCAATACGATGAATATTTGAGGCGAACTGTGTAGTAATAACTCTTCCCTTTGCAGAAGCAATCTTTCGCAATAAGGCCTCTGCCACATCAGTTTCACTGGTAGTTCTTCCAGGTGAAAGAATGTTTGTGGAGTCGCTCATCATCTGACAACAGAACCAATTTCAGCAAGGACATGTAAACTGACAACTATCAAGTACATTTGATATTTCAAGCACCTTAATGGACCATAGGGAAGCGGATTAAGTCCTGAGCTTGGTAAAATAAAATAGCATTGCTATATTTCATTGAAACAAAGATTCAATATATTATTATCTAAGAAGTATTCAATTATATTACATCAAAACCTTGACCCTTGGGAAACAACCATCTATTCATTGGTATTCAGCTAGGACACCGAGTCAAGGATATTATATTTTTATTTTTCATTGGACACCCTACTAATAAACAATTGGAAAATTTAGCAATCTCAACATTGAATTGACAAATCATCCATGGATGTTAACCAAAGAGAATGAGTGCAGGACAATTGATCAAATGCAAGTACAAATTAGGTATCTAATGGCATATATTCAGAATTTTAAACTCGGAATTGTGTTTACATAGAAAACTATATCCACAAAAGTATTCATCAAAATGGATATATATTATGAATCTTAGAATGAAATATTGATAGAACAAGATGTTAAGTGAATTGCAGTTTAAATAAAAACATGGCTTCTTAATTTGGGATTAAGATTTGTCATTGTTATACCCTATTACAATTTTATTTTCAAGCTTCTTATGGGAGAAGATCTGCTGGGAAAATGGTCAGAGGTCATTCAGTCAACCAGGCATTGGAACCTTAAAGGAATCCATTGAAAAGATTGATGTTAGGTATTTTCTAGCACAATTGAGGGATTCAAATCCCTCTAATCAGCTCAAATCTACATATATCATGTGGCTTTGAACTATTCAGAAAGGTACACGTTTAATAAATATGCTTCATCAAATACAGAGTAAAGCATTGTTTGGTCTGGAATCTCAAAATTCTATCTTGATCCCTTTAAATCCAACAACACCCTCCTCTTCTAGGTAGCATATATGTTGACAACCATCTCAAGCCCTCAAACATAGAAGACAATAGCATAACCATAGTTGAAAAACTCTCCAATTGCAAAAACTCGGCAAGCCCGGAAAATACGGTTTGGAAGAAACTCGGAAAAAACTCAGCAACTAAAAAAATTGCTTAAACTTCATTAAAAATGCATTTTTTTTGCAAAATTCAATGATAAGATGCATCCAATGAGTCAATAAAATGAGTACATAGACGAAACAAGCCGAGTCTAGTTATATTTGATCAATTTGAAAGAAAATTAGATACAAAATCGCATCCTCATGTGGAATGCTTAATACGCTGATACTAATAATCTGAAACAAAATGAAAATAGCAAATTGTTTTTGTAAAACTGAAAGTAAATACAACATTAATATATTTCAGCTTTTACAAAATCACATTTTCGGATGGGCAGAAAAATATTCTAAGGCACTGAAAGCTAAGCACCCCTCCTTGGCAGGGGCACCCAAGTCTTCTAGACTTAGTCAAATTTATGAGATTTTCAATTTTCCTTTTGACTTTTTTCGTTTTGCATGAAATGCCTCTGTTTGATATGCAATTTCCGCTGTCCGACAAATCCTCTGAACTGGATGATGGATTCATTAAAAATCCTAAACATATCTGAGATTATCTCTTGCTTTTCCCAACCCTAAAAATTGTTTTTGATTGCTTCTCAGCGAACCAAAACAAGGCTGCACATTTTTCAGAAAGCAAGCGAATTTTCTAAGGCATGAAATGCCAAGCACCCTTCCTTGACAGGGGCGCCCAGGTTCACCAAAGTTAGATTATTTTTCATGATTTTCAACTTCCTCTTGCTTTTCGTTAACCACCTTTGCTGACTGCGTTCACCGTTTTCGGGAGCTGAAAAATGTCTAAGGCATGAAATGCCAGGCACCCTTCCTTGACAAGGGCGCCTGGACTTTCTAGTGTTAGAAAAATTTTCACAATTTTCAACTTTTTCACTTTGCCTTCTTCGTTCTAAGTGTTGCATGAATCATTCTTTGTTGATCATTATTTTTTCAACACCTAAGACCTTGAATCTAACACCGGGTAGTCGACATTCCTCCATTGATGATTTTGGAGCTAATGCTTTTCCTTCTAAAAAAGCAAAATAGACCCACCAGAGAAATCCTGATCTTTCGATGATTCTGACTAGACCAACCTAACTGGGAAGTATTTTCAACCAATCAAAATCAGTTAGAGCCTTGGAAACAAAGATTCTATTGTTAGAAATTTTCTAAAAATTGAAAATTTCTATTTTTAAAAATTTTGTCAGCATCCATTTGACAAAAAACCCTAAATCAAGTCTATTTTTAAAAATTTAATAAGACTTTAACCACTTTTACAAAATGCCTTAATGAAGCAAAAAAATTTAATTTTGGACATTACTGTCATGTCCCCTTCTCAGTGACATCTCTCGGAGCACAGGATTAGCCTATTATACGACCCTCGTAGGCTGATAGATTGGATAGAGGGTCACGTTGGAGCTTGGCTCGCTTCAGCGAGTTTGATCGTTGGCTTTTCGTTTGGGCTCGATCCGGACACCTTTTAGAAGTTGCTATTTTTAGCAGTTCTTGGCAGTCAGTGGGACCCCTGCTATTTTTAGCAATATGGATTTGGCAGTGTTCAGAATCACTTTAGTGTTCTTAGCTTCAGACGGATCAGGCATCGGAGGTATAACGAGAGAGATATTAATATTTAATTAAATTAATTAAATATTAATTATATGGAGATTTTAATATAAAGTTATAATATTTAATTATAACTTAAGTGATTTAAGCTGAGGGGTCGCCCATCATCAAGAAGGGGCCAATTCATGATTATATTTTATTATTAAAATTTGACTGAGACTATGGAAAGATTAAAAGAATTAAAAGTCAAATATTTTAATAAACCCTATTATTGAGGAAATCGCACTTTTGAGCAATATAGTGCATTTGCATTGGGTTTTGAGCCATTATGTGATTATTGTGAATTGAAATTGATCAACTTTGATCTGAGCAAGAAGCTTTAGGGTTTCAAGTTCGAATTCCTTGGGGAACGAGCCATCTCCATTGGAAGCAGTTCAGAGGGTGTGAAATAACACCTGATTTATTGCCAGCAGAGGTTTCTTCATCCAGAGGAAATCATTGATCTTCAGAGATTACTTATTTACAGAGTTTCAGATAGTTTATTCTTTCAGGAGACATTCATTCATCTAGGCGCACCATTATCAGAGTCTTGGACATTGATTTCAAAGGAGGGTCGTACATTCTTTATTGCTGCTATATCTGGCCGTACTTGTTGCAGGCCGTACTTCTGTCCTTGAGCCGTACTTTAGTCTTCAAGAGAAACGCCTCCCTTTCAGACTTCCAGTTTGCTTCTTTGTGGGCGCTAGGGTATTGGAGATCTCTTGAGATTGTTTTCAGAGGGAGAAAGTGCCATTCTTATCTCAGCCGTACCATCTTCTGAAGGACATTTATTGCAGCCGTACTATTGCAGCCAATCAGGTTTTTAATAAAAATCATTGCTTTTTCCTTTGCATGTACTTGGATCATAATTGTAATCATTCCAGAAGATTGAATAATAATCAGGCAGCAGTATTGGCTAGAGATTCTGTAGTTTTCAGAGATATATTATTTTATTTGAATTTATTATTATTTTCAAGCAAAATTGCATTCTTCTTTATTTATGCAAAAACCCAAAAAAAATCACAAAACACCAAAAACCTTCAAAAACATCACAAAAACAATCAGAAGCAGAATCAGGAGGAAACGAGGGTTTCTACAATTACAAAGGAAAACATTCAAAGTATTAATTCAAGCATCAAGATCCACATCCATTGAAGCCATTTCATGCAAGATCAAGATCAACATTTCAGATTTCCAAAGGTTTATTCAAGGGTTTGGTGAGTTGCAACATAGCTTGTTCATTCATCATTTCTTTCACATTTTCATTATTTCAATTCAAGGTTTAATTAATCAAATGATGTTTGACGAAGGCAAACCCCCATTCACCAAAAACAAACAATTTTTATCTCTTGTGTTTGTGTTGCAGATTTTAGGTTGAACGATTGAAAACCTCTTAAAGTGCAAAATTGGAAAAGTTGCAAAAGTTGTCAAAGTTGTCATCAAATCACGGAATCTCACCTACAAATTTGATTTCCAACTTTTCGACACTGAAACTTGGACAAATTGGAAGCTACAAATCAATATCAGAGGCTCCCGAAAGATTGTTGAAAACCCTGACAAAAGACCCATTCACCCATGGGCAAATGAGTCTCACACAGCCTCCCGAAACTACCTTTTGGTGACCGGTACACATCATTTTGCTCTTCTCGGATTTGCAGAAAGTTTTTTAGTTCTGTCAATATTGAGCTTTATATTGCTGTTGCAAGTTTGAATTGGCATAGTTAGGTTGATTTGCTATTTTTAGTCATTCTCCCAAAAGTGTTGTTTGAACTTTACCCCCGTCCTCAGTCATAAAGAAATCAATAGATTCTCACATTGAGTTGATTCACCTAAGGGTTGTTAGTCAATTCTTTGTGGGGATCTCATTTCCTAATGAAATAAGGAAGATATGGTCCATCATACCCCCTTGTTATCATATCATATTTGGTAAACCTTATTTTCGTTGTTTCAATATATATTAAAAAAAATTGCTTTATTGTGAACTCAAACCTAAATCCAAAGTTGAATTGGCAACTTAAGTTTTATATGCATTTTTTTTCATTTGTTTAAGTTCTTTCACAAGTCAAATGTAAAAATACCCATGTCAAAATTTTTTTGGATTAAAGTATGTATATCCTAAAAGAGACCAACATTGATCATGATGTGGTTGAATGACTAAGAAGCAGCTCTGACCCAAGAGCTTCATCATCAAGACCTGCAGCTTTCTAATGTAGTTATTTTTGCAGCAGCGAGAGTAAATTGGCTACATCTGATCCTTTGAAACTTTGAACAAAGTATATTGTAATTGAAGAATTGGAAAATTACTAGTATCTAGTTATTATTTATGCACTGTGCAATATGCATTGTGTGATGCAATTTAATCAACAAAATTAACATAAATGAAAAAAATCTGCATATCACAATTCATGTGCTAAACTCTCACTTTTGTTTGTTCTTCATATCTCTATGTTATTTAAACATCTTCAAATTTACAAAACAGTAAGTTTTTCTCTTCTTTTCTTTATTTTTCTAGATTTTATGACAACTGGATTTTTTCCCAATTAAATCCTGATTTCTTGAAAAAATCTTAATCTTCTGGTTTGGCAATTTTTTCCCAAAAAACTTTTGCTGCTACAAATGCATGTATGCATGCATGCATAAAATATAATTTACAAGCACTTGTTGAAACCTTTGGATAAAAATGACCATACAACTTCTATATGGAGGTAATATAAGATAGCTGCCAGAACTTACCAATGTAATGCCTTCTTTTGCAAGTTCTTCCAATGCTACACGATCAAAGCTTTTTCCATCCAAAGGTGACTCATCAATCTGTAAAACAAGTCAAGATTCAACACATTAGCATCTATATGTTCTTAGAATGCTGATGTACATCTTTCAAAAGATTATTTTTCTTCAATGAACTATTAATACTTGTAACGAGGCATCTACCTTCCAATCTCCTGTGTGCAAAAGTGTCCCATCTTCACAACGAAGCACCAACCCACAACAATCTGGTATTGAGTGTGTAACTCGAATAGGTTCTACTTCAAATGGTCCGGCGTGGAACCTCTCTCTCATGTTGAAGACAGTCAATCTAGTCTCAGCTTCAATATTGTAATCTTTTAATCGCTTTTTTATGAGCTATCCATAGCAAACATTATATGTCAAAATCTGATAAGCTTATATTTTATATCTATGAAAAAAGCTTTAATGAAAATACTGCTTATTGTTTTCACATGTTTGGCTGGTTAAAGCAAGTTTATAAATCATAGTCACAGGGACTATTTCTAATTATGCTTTTTTTTAATTATAAATAAAGCATTCTTATGCTTCTAAATCCAACAGTCAAGCTGAGAACAAAGACCAATACAAGAACATCATCCACTTGCATTTTCAAAGAGTAACACCTACCATCTTTAAAAGCAATCAAACAGTCAAACTGAAAAGAAGGACCAATACAAGAACATTGTCTACTTGCATTTTCAAAGAGTAACGCCTACCATCTTTAAATATTAGAATAAGCACAACCATTTATACGTATCATTATGTTTCCATAAATTCTATGATGGTCTTAAGCCTTTCAGGCATAACAAGCCATAGGCAGCATCTGGTAATGATATGTTTCTTTGTTGTGGAAGTTATTCTATCTGCTTTCAGGCTGTGCTGCCATTTATCCCATATGTCTTTAAAGCTTGGTAGGCTATACTAATTTGAAAGTCATTTTGACATACTCAGAATATAGAATAAAGTTTAAACTAAATTACCAAGTCATAATCTCAGTATGAGATGAAAGTATCTTGTTATAATTTAACAGTTTTTACCAGAATCCACACAAACAAAATGAAATCAGCTAAATGTAGCAGAAACCAAAGTACTCACTATAAGTTAGGAGAAATACCTCCATAGTAAATGGTGTGGAGAAAATTTTGGTATGAGAGTCCAATGCTGGAACTACCTGCTCAGAGAAAACATAAAAGCATCCCTATTTTTAGGCATACTTATAAACAGATGAAAAGTAATGCCAGTTACACATGATATGTATGGCTTTCATTAGGACCATAGCAATACAAGTCTTGTAGCTGTAAAGATAATTTATATACAGGAAATAAATACACAAGCAAAGATATAGTTAGAATACTTATATATTAGTGTGCACTAACTGCCAAAATAGGTTAATGAAGCTTGAAGTCAATGAAACAAAGTTACTTCTGAATAAAAGTATGTTTGTTGTGCAGAAAACAAAACAAAAACTTACATCAAACAGTTAATGAAAAATTACACTTTGCAGAAGTTACCTTGAAAAGATCATGAATAAGTCTAACACCCATTCTTGTTACCCTGCCCCCAATTGCATATACTCTTGGTTAGAACCTAGATTACCTGATTCTCCCTCCCCACTCTAGGTATATTTTCCCATAAACCTATGCCTCATAATCTATCCACCTCAAATACACCCCAGACACATCCGAACAAGGATATGAGCCAAGTATGGTTAGGAGATGGATGGGATGAGTTATAGCCATTACAAAATCTGAGCTGTGACCCACCTTTAGTTGAAAAACAAAGAAAAAAGCTCAAAAAGATGGAAAAGAAAACAAACACTCACACAATACAAAGAGAGGCAAAAAGCATCTCTCCTCACGTCCTATTTTCTGCTGCAAAATTTATCTTTTAAATTTTCCTTGTTAATGGTGTTTTCTGGCTTTTTTTATTTTATTTTATTTTTATTTTATTTTTTTATGTAAATTGTTACCAGAAAGGGTAACACTCTTTTATTGATTCCAAGAGACATTTACATCAAGGCGCTGATGCCCGCTCCATGCTCTGACAGCCTTCTGAACTGGAAATGTGCATAGCACCTTTGTTCTCAATTACATGGTCAAGAGAAGCCTGTTATAGACGCCTCATTCTCAGAATGGTTGCCAGGTCACCATTGCCCGGAGAACTTGCCAACTTCAACATACCTTTTTCCGAAGCATTTCTAATCCTGCAATACCACCAGAGACCTTCTTGCTAGAGAGAAACACTACCGTATAACTTGAGGAAGCCCTTCAAATCGGACCAAAAGGAAGCTAAGCAAACATTCCCATCGGCTCAAGGTAGCAACCGACCACCATCGACGGAGATCACGCGTCAAACGCATGAAATGATGTAAGACCGTAGCTACAGAATCTCATGTTGAGATTTGGAGCAATGCTTGTCGCCACCAATGAGCTTCACAAAAGTTTCCTCAAGGTGCTTCCCGTGAGACTAGCCAGTCTTTGCATCATTCTCTAAGATTTGCACCAACCCTTCTCAATCGATGGGGGAATTTGAGGCCACCATTTCGAACTTCTGATTTAAGGTGTATTTCGAGAGGAAATCAGCTACACCATTTGCCTCATGGTATACGTGAGATAACGTGAAACCATCCACATTCTCTAGCAACACATCGATTTTGTCTAACCAAGCATTCAACCTCCAACTTGGGGCTTGCTTGGAGCTAATAGCCCTAATGACAATTTGGGAAACCGCTTCAATATCAACCCAATCCCTATTGTTGTCAACAATGTATTTTAGCCCTTCATAAAGAGCCGAACATTTTGCCTTGTTGTTCGTCCTGTCTAGTAAACAAATGGAAGCAGCCCAGACAACCCTCCCAGCCTCATTTCGTATTACAAAGCCTTCCCCTAAGGGCCCCGAGTTGCCCTTCGAGGCCCCGTCGAAATTCATCTTCAATCTCCCTCGAGGAGGGAGAATCCACTTCGAAGTCCCCCGACACATTTTGGAACAGAGTTGATGCCCCTTTCGGGGCACGATTAAAGGCCAGTTCCTCAGCATTTGTTGATCCTAGGCAGACATGTACCTGTATTTCCTAGATTTTGCTTTCGCATTAAAGAGCTCAGAGATGCCCCTCTCCATCTTTACAAGAAGCTCTGGCAGTTGAGTCTGCACATCATTGAAGATTCTAGCGTTTCTTTCCCTCCACAAGTGTCATATAATCAGTGATGGAGTAGCCTGCCATAAGCTTGCCATAGCCGAATCTTTACCCAGGCATGGCCAAGCTTCAAAGACCTCAAATAAACGATTTGCAAGCGAAGACTTCCACTCCAATTTTGCACAAAAAAATTTCCAACAAGCTTGAGCCGTTTCACACTAAAGCAACAAGTGATCTGTTGATTCACCATCCTTCCAACATAGTACACATCTTTGCGGACCTGCAATACCAATCCTTTGTAAACGATCCCCAGTGAGAATTTGCCCATGAAGAGCCACCCAGGCAAAGGCACCGGCTTTTGGTAGGACACCTTTACCCCAGCACAATTGAACCAGCCATTAAAGGGAGCCTCTCTCATTTCCGGTGACTTCATACCCCAGCTTCGTGGAGTACTACCCATATTTTGAGGCACACCATTTAATCAAATCTTTCTCCTCTGTGAAGAAAAGTCTTCAATTGGCCAAATCCCCATTCAACAGTGATTTCTATTCTCCAGAAAAACATGACAACTCCTTCCATGAGAATTCAATCCTTCCATTAGATTTCCAGATATTGACATACCCCCTGATGCAATTACCATATTGCCTCACTGCTTCTTGAATTGAATTCTTTGGGAGCGGCAAATTGGATAGAGGCTCATAACCGTTCCATGAATCGTACTAGAACGAAGCCTTCCTCCTGTCTCTTACCATCCAAGTTAAATGGTCGATTATGATAAACCTGCAAGAAAGGATAAAATTCCATATTGTTGACCCTTTTGAAGGATTGGCTATGGTTAAAATTCTATCCACCTCTTAAGAGTCCAAGTACTTTGCTCTAAGGATATTGGACCATGGTTCATCAAGGTGTTTAAATAACCGCCACACTAACTTTGCGTCGAGAGCTTTGTTCTGGATCTGTAGGTCTTTAACCCTGGTGCCACCCTTAGCCTTTGGTTTTGCCACCTATTCCAACCAATCAACGGAATCCTATTTTCATCGTGTGCACCATCCTAGAGTAGCTTACATTGGATTTTTTGGCATATTTTTTAATGTACTTCTAAATATGCAATATTCCAGTTGCATCTATCCAAGAATTTCTAAACTTTATTGTATCCATATCAAATGTTGTGCTCATATTCGTATTCATATGCAATGTATACAATTTAGATTAAAAGGTTAAGAGCATAGAAGCAAAAATCCTAAAAATATCGCGATTTTTGCAATTTTAAAAAATCCTTAGGCTTGTCGATATTTTCCCTGATTTTTTCGAGATTTTTTGCAAACCGTTGACTGGCAAAAAATCATTGAAAATCGCAAAAAAAATCGCATTAAAATCATGAAAAAATCACCATAAATTGCGCTAACAACTCCCACAATAAAAACTCTAAATTTGGTGTGTTTTCTACTATAAATCAAGGTCGTGATAAGTTAAGGATGACCATTGTCGACTCTACAGTCTGCCCTACATACACACGTAAACAGGTTCCTTTCTGCTTTGAACTTTAAGCTTGCAGTCTTGTCAATACACCCTAAAAGAAAGTAAACCACAGTAAAATAAAGCAAGGGATTCTTCATTAATCAAAATAAGCAATTCCAATCATTTTCGCTAGTTGTGCCTGTGTAAGGTGACCTTATAAATGGTTATAGCATTTACCACCTCCATACCAAGAAAACTTCAGAAGCTAACTTTGATGACCAAGTTCGTCAAAATTTTACATATGAAACCTGCAAAAAGAATGAGCAGTCTACACCAAATCAGTCCAAATTGTAAATAACTTTATTGTATCATTTTAAGTTCATTGTATGTTTAGATGCTAGGTGATAGGTTTGACTCTATTGCCCTCAAATAAAACATTGATCCAATTTTTCCCAGAGATTTTGAAGTCCTCATATGGCCCAAGTTTGTCCCAAGGTCCCCAAAAAAAAACATTTTTGGTACCTATACAAAAATCAATGATCATACTACTTTGTCTCTCTTTTTGTCATAGATTAATCATCATTTAAATGTCAAGTCAAATCAGTTATAGTCTTCCCCCTATCAAGTTGCACGGTTGTCATGTTCTGGTCTAGTTTTTTTATCTAACTCTTGCAAAATGTCCAAGGTTGTACTATTCCAAAATGAAAAACGATGACGTTCCTCATTGATGATGACTGCAGCAATGAACTGAAAGTATGTAAATGTCTAATACTAAATCTATAACCTGCATAGCCTATAGGCACTTTACTTTACATAGAGAATATTAAAAAATAATTTCACTTCATGTTCAAAACTTATAAAATAGCTCTTGAAAGATTTCAATCCTGCACCCATTTTTATGCCAAGCATACAGATTATGTCTGTAATTCAAAGACATCATTTTGCAAGCTTGAAATCAGAGACGGTGCATTACCCTGAATTCAGACTCCATTCTCTCATTGCAAGCTTGCACAGCTTTAAAGAGTATCTGCCTAAGATTTTAACCATTCTCTTGGACTAGTAATGCACTGTCTCTGATTTCAAGCTTGCACAACTTTAAAGAGTACCTGCCTAAGATTTTAAAGAGTATCTGCCTAAGATTTAACCCTTAGCCAATCCTTTATTTTATCACACTTTTTCATCCTCCCCTTTATTTCATTCATGTCAGTGCCTTCTCAAAGCTTTTAGTCACTTATATCATTTACGACTCCTTCATACACTAGCCTTTTCCAGCTTTTTCAGTTGTCATCTCTGCAAAGATTTTACATTACAATTGATTCCATATCTCACATATACACTACTCTATTGTATGAGGTGCTCCAAACGATCTTTAGTTCACAACCTAAGAATGAAACAGATGCCTTTAAGCTCAACAAACATAAACTTCATAAACAGCATGCAAGCTTTCTACAATTCATGGGTTAAAATCTCTATTTTATTTGCTCTCTATATCTCTATGCTATGCAATGACCTTAAATTTCAAAAAAGAGAAGCATCTCTTTTTCTACTATTTTCTACACTTTTTTTCAAATCCGATTTTTTCAAAATATCCTGAAATTTTGGTTTGTTGATTTTTTCCCCAAACGATTTTTGCTGCTATGGTTAAGAGTAATACAGAAGCAAGGATGGTGAAAGATCCATATATTCCAACTATGTCTTACATAGTATAACTTTGTATAGTTAGAGAAATCTACATATTAGTTATATTTTAATTATATTGTAGTTGGCAAAATTAGTTTCTCTTTGTTGGTTGTATGCAATTACTCTTGGTAGTTGCCGACGGTTGCAAGTTCTTAGTAACTGTCAACTAGTTTATATACTCTTATTGAACTTGTGAAATGGACCACATGTTATGAGAATTCCCTAAAATATAGTTGTATAAGTGCCTATGAAAGAAATACATTGCAATATCTTTCTGCAATTACTAGTATGAATTTGTTATTGTCATTGGTATTCGTACATCCTATTTACTCTATTATATGCAAAGCATATTAATTACGTAGTAAACATTTGACGTTGTTGCCTACAAGAAGTTGGGTTGACTTATGTTGTACCCAAAACAAAAATTTTGCTTCATTAAGTCATTTTGATTAAAATGGTCTAAATCTTATAAAAATTATTGTCAAAAGTCAATTTTAGGCCAAACGAAGCATGGGCTCTTGTGGGTTTATTGTACCAAAGATACTAGAAAATTTTGAAAATTTTGAAAATTAGGGTTTCCAAGCCCCTAAAAATAGGATCTTTCCATAATTGACTAAAAATAATTTTAATTGGCTTATTTCACTTCACAATCACATTGGTCAAGTTAGAATCAAGAAAAAGTCAGTTTTGCTTTGGTGGTTCTATTTCACTTTTTCAGGAGAAAAGTTAGGACCTCTGAGGTCGTCAATGGCAGATGGCTAGATACCAGGTGTTGAAATATAAGCCTCAAACACTTCAGCGAAGATTCTATGGCGAAAGGTCCTCGAAACGATGCTTCGCGACGAAGGGGATTTTTGAAGAGGTGAAAATCATCAGAAATTTTCTAACTCTGGAGCGTAAAAGCGCCCCTGTTGGCCAAGGGCGCCCAAGGTTTCAGAGATTCAAATCTACTTTTTGGGGTTTGTCAATTCCAAGAAGTCTTCTCTGGAATTCTTCCAACTTCGCGATGAGCCTACCAGCCAATCCAGGAGATCTATCTAACGCCTGAATTTGAAGATCAAATGAAGAACAGAGGGGGACAAATGGAAATGAAATTAGTCAAAATTTGACTAACACTGGTGGAGAAAAGTGCCCCTACTAGCCACGGGCACCCAAACTTTTGAGGCACCAAATGTAACTTTTTGAGCAAATGACATTGAAGATGTTTGTCTCAAACTTGATTAGGCTTCACAACAAGTCTGTCAGCAGATTAATTAGAGTTGCCAAACTGTTGGAATCAGAAGTCAAACAGAAGGAGTTAGTCATAGTTAAATTGTGAGTTCAGAGCACAAAAGCGCCCCTCCTGGCCAAGGGCGGCTAGGGTTTTGAGCCATCAAATGCAATTACTAGGGTTTGCTAAAAGGTTCATCCTATTCAGAATTTAGCTTTCCGTCGAATATCTCAGCCTGATGAAAAGACTTGTCAATTTCTGACAACTGTAGATTGAACGAAGAACGGAGCACAAAGGACAAAATTAGAAAGTTGTAAAAATGGTTGTCTGGCAATAAAAGTGCCCCTAGCCCAAGATTTTTACATGCTAGATGCATTTTTTTTGGGTTTGTGCCCTCTAGAAGATCATGTTCAATTTTGATCCAACTCTGCAGTGAACCTATCAGCCAGCTCAGGAGATTTGTCAAGTGCCGGGAAATGCAGATTGAAGGGAGGTGAAAATCCTTGAAAATTTTCTAAAGTCTAATGAGCAAAAGCGCCCCTACTGGCCAAGGGTGCCCAAAGTTTTGATGGCCCCGAAGTCAAAATTAGGGTTTGCAACCTCAAGAAGTTCCTTTTTAGTTTTGATCCTACTCTTCAACGAGACTGTCAGTCAGTCTATTGGATCTGTCAGTCACTCAGAAACAGTGATCAAACATAGGCTTCGGTGACATTTGCAAAGGCTGAAAAATGAAAAATTTCAAAAAAAAATTAAGTCTGGGAAGTTGACGCCTAAAGTCAAACTTTGACTTGAAGATATTTTTGAAGTCAGTACATGCCTTGGTCACCCTAAAATTTAGGGATTTTTCAATTGAACTCAAATTGAGGATAAGTCTTCAATTGCACCTCCAAACTGAACTATTAACTGCTCCATTCTTCTTGCATGTTGCGCCCTATCTCTCTTGCATGTTGATTGACGCTATTGATGGTTTAGTCTTCATTTTGTTGACTAAATTGAGGTCTAATGAGATCGCTTTATCCTAAATTTAGGATTTAACTTGCATGTGACGCCTTCATTCATGAAAATTTATTTATTAAGGCATTTGGGCGTCCATTTTCTTCATCACAGGTTGAAGGTGAGCTCATATTTTCTCATGCAAACAAGATTTGGAGGCGCTACAAGAGGGATTTTTCAGTGTTCTTCGCAGTTCCAGGTTCAAATTGCACAGAGGAATATTTTTCATGCTTCATATTTTCAGCAAGTTCTTGTCAAGAATTCATCAGATTGGGTAGGAGGCGTTTTTCTTGAGGATTGAAGGAGGCAGTTTATAACTTCTATCTTCTCCCCGTCACATTTCTTCTATCTCTGTCTTAGGTTTTCTCTTGCATGTCCAAGTAAACGACAGTTTTTCACAAATCTGGTCATCTAGGTTCATTGAGCACAGCGTTGGCAACAAAACCCATGTGCCAAAAAAATTTCAGGAAGATTGCCCCACTGCCCCCTATTTTTAGAGTTTCCGAAAAAAGTCATATTTTCAAAAAACGGAGAAACTGGGTTTGTTTAGCTCTCAGGCACCAACAAAACCCATGTGCCAGAATTGTCCCGGAGAAAAAAGTTTTTGTAGCCCCTCCTACCCCCTACAGTTTCTATCTCAAAAGGTCATTGCATGTCATAGAAAAAATCACTTTTTTCAAATTTCTGGCATTGTGAGTTTGTTCAAAAAGATATTCTCTACAAAACCCACGTCTCAAAATTTTCCGAGAAAAATGCCCATCGAGAAGCTATTTTTAGCCTCAAGTTATTTTTAGCCTCACCGAAAAAAGTTGCCTAGACATATCCGTGCTTACAGTCAACAGTCGAATTTTTCAGTATGCAATTCACTCAAACTGAATACAAGACCAAATCGGTCTTGATTCACGATTTCATAAAAACTGTTGATACCAATTTGCATCAAGCACCTCTGGGGGTTGACCTGGACAATTTGACAGGCGTAGACACTCAAAGCCCACATGGTTTCATACCTCGTATAGCTGATAGCCTTTCAAGGCCAGTTTAGAGGGTTCAATATCATTTGAACTCTGGGTGCGCAGCAAGTTTGTGTGCATTTCTCACAACTACAGTGTTCATAGTCAAACTTCGCGGTTTCATCATGCAACACTCTTCCATTGAGAAGAATCCAGAAGAGCGTCAGAAGCATCAAGCTGAAGAATAAACAGAGATCATCACTCCAGTTACAGAGCTGCCAAAGTTACCAATCAATGAACGGCCAGTTGAAGTGTGCAAATATTTCCAGGATTGCTCAAATAGTTGACAAGCAATAAACTGACAGTTGAGGTATGTGACAATCTCCAGATGAAGGAGATGTGATTAACAATTTCCTGGAGGATATGATTGCTCAAAATGGCTTGGAGTAGACAATCAGTTAGATCCCACGATTTTCCTGTTGTGACCTTTTCACACATCGCCCCATCCCCAATGGGGACCCCCAGTTGTCTGCTAGTTTTTAGGGTTTTGTCTCCTTGCAACGGTTACGTGAGATCACCTTCAATAAGAGTTTCAAGTCAGTTTACCGAGAGTTACCCGAGCCAAGTCAGTAATCCATGCTTGAATCAGTGCGTAGACGTCATGGAAGCGCTCAGAAGGCCCAGGAAACGAAGATCGCCTATGAATTCGGCCAATTCTGAGACTTCCTACTTTTTAGGAAATCTTGCTTTTTCGCTTTTTCATTTTTGGCATTTTTGGACCAAACAGGGTTCCCTATTTTTTAGGGTTTTGCTTTTTCTATTTTTAGAAAGTTTCTATTTTTGGGAAGTTTCTATTTTTATAAAGTTTCTATTTTTGGAAAGTTTCTATATTTGGAAAGGTCTCGAATTCCAAAAATGCACTCAGAAGTTCAAAAAAATCAAAAAATCACTCAGAAAATCAAAGAAAAAAATTGAAAAATCAAGAAAAACAAGGTAAAAAGCATGAGAAAAAGTATCAAAAACATGAAAAATCAGACCAGATTCTGGAAAAATCGGTCAAAACCAGTCAGATCTGAAGGTCGAAATCATGGAAAATCAATTCGAAAAAGATGAAATTCATTTGAAATCTGGTTAAGTCTGAAACTCGCCATGAAGAAGGTCCTTGAAATGAGGGACGGAAGAAGGTATGAATGTCTGGAAGCTTGTGAAGTCTGCCCAGCACTAAGGAAGGCAAGTGCCAAAAGGTCATGAAGTCCGCCCTCAATATTTTAGCCCCCTCCAAAGTCCGCCATCCACTTGAAAGGAAGTGTCAAGGACCTTCTAAAGTCCGCCCTCAATATTTTAGCCCCCTCCAAAGTCCGCCATCCACTTGAAAGGAAGTGTCAAGGACCTTCTAAAGTCCGCCAAGCATGTCCAAAGGGGTTGGAAAGTCCGCCATCCACTTGAAGAGAAGATGCCAAGAGGTTCCAAAGTCCGCCATGCACATGCCAAGAGGTTGGAAAGTCCGCCTAGGCACATGAGAAGGAAAAAAATCAAAAATTTCACTAAGTATTGGTGCCTACCAAGGAAAATTTCGAAAATTTTGCTAAGTATAAGAGCCTAAAAAGGTGGAATCAAGATTTTGGCTAAGTATTGTGATATTTCCAAGAGGCAAAGTATTGAGGCAAATGCTAAGAGCTTAAAAAGTCCGCCATGTTCAAGAAAGATGATGCAAAGACCATCCAAAGTCCGCCCTAGAAAAGAGGGACGTCCAAGATGCTTGTCCAAAAGGGTTGGAAAGTCCGCCATGGTCTATCAAGGGAGAAAATAATGATTTTTGCTAAGTGTTTGGTGCCTAGCCAAGACAAATTCGAAAATTTGCCTAAGTATAGAGGTCAAAGGATAAAAAAATGGAGATTTTGGCTAGAAATCATGACGTTTTCAAGAGGCTAAGTGCTAAGTTTGAAAGGACAAGTGCTAAAGAAGTTAGGCTATGGCAACTGGCAAGGAGTAAAATGAAGTGTGCCTAGCACAAAAGTGAAAGAGAAATTAAATTGCCTAAGTATGGGTGTCTGGAGAAAATGTTAAGAAATTGACAACTTTGGCCAGAGAAAAATGCACAAGGCAGGGAGAAAGGAAGGATCGCCCTTGGCCAGAAGGAAGAAGAATTTGTCAAGCATCAAGGAAGTTCGCCTGATGAAGACATCCAAACAAGGATTTTGCCTAGGAAAATTCGACTGAGCAAGAGAAAATTTGACTTTGGCAGAAGAAAGTAGGCTCAGTGCAATTAAAAGTTGGCCATGGCAAAGAAAAATAGGGATCTGGCATAACAATTGTCGACGGAATGGCTTAAGTTTTGACTTGGCTAGACGAAATTAGGAATAAAATTGGAAAATACACTTTTAGCCGAGAAAAATGAAGAGAAAATCGAAATAGCCATGGGTCCAAAATGAACAGGTTGGAATAAATTAAAATATTTTAATATTTTAATAATTTATTTTCAACTACTCGGAAATTTAAATGCCTTGGACAAAATCGAAGTTTGCCAGAGACGTTTTGGAAGAAAATAAATTGTGCCAGCCAAAATAAAATTCAATGGGCAAAAAAATTAAATTCGCCATTGATTTAATGATGGAAATATCGAATTTAATTAAATATTTAATGTTTATTTTCGAAAATTCAAAAAAATCAAAGATAAACATTTAAGCAAAAAATCGAATTTTTGAAGATCAGTGAGATTTGCCCGGATAAGCTCGAGACTGATTCTTTTCGAAAAATAAAGGAAACTTGCATGTTTGAATAAATGAAAACAAATCAAGATCAAGAGAAGAAAAGGCAGTTGCTAAATAAATTAAATTCTTCAGCATTATAATGAGTTTCAGCAACTCATTTTTTTCACACACAGCTGAAAAGAAATTTAATCTCTCTCGAAATTATCAGGCAGTTGATTGTTTAATAGGCAAGATTGAATTTTCCAGAAAGTGAAGTAATGTTATGCTAAGGAAGAATTTTCGCGAAAGATTTATTGAAAGTTGAAATTCTTCTGTGCAAATGGGGCGCACTTCTTCTTCTAAAAATCATAATTTAAATCTGATTTGCAGCCAACAGTTCTTCACTGAGGTTTGATGTTCAGTCAAGTTGATTTGCTATTTCTCTTCTGTCCTTTCATCTTGGCAAAAGTTCTGGCGAAATTTTCAACTTCATCCAATTCACTTTCAGCTTGCTTTTTCGCAGCAATTTAATTATTTAAACAGTTGAAAGTAAATTTCCAAATCCAAGGCATGAGAATAAATTAATTTAAAAAGTCTCCATATTTATGTTAATTTTATGACTGCAGGTTGAAGACCACGGTAGGCGAATCGTCAAAGACAGCAAAAATGAAGTTCGCCAACAAAGGAGCTCAGCGGGAGACTAAAATCAATTCAAAATGGAAGAACGTTGTAGACACCGATCTCGGGCATGTCGACTTTGATGAGTTCAAAAGAAGAGTATATGGACAGAACGAACTGCCAACACCGATAGCCAGACGGATAGTCAGAAATGGGATTTTTCAGGCAGCTGGATTCCCACCGGCAATGGATTGTCAGAATTAATGGTGGAGTGTGCTATCCATTATGATGCTCAGAAGAGGCAGATCATTGCACTTGACGGCAGAATCTTAGCACACTTACGCGAGGTAGCAATCCAGGAAACCTTCGGCATCCCAGAGCATTCACAGACGGTCTATAAGACCAAAGAGGAGGCCAAGAGGTTATATGACAGCCAATCGGACTTATGCACTACAACTGTTAACAAGGCGTGGTTGGACAAACCGAAGCCATCAATAAAGAAGATGCCCAAAAGACCTCGCCGGACAGACTTCAAAGAAGATTTTGGAGATATCATACTGATGCTGAACAGAATAGCTGGTAACCCGCAGGGCACCTTTTTCGAGAGCTGGATGTACTATTTCATAGATGAGATCACTTCTGGCGTGAAAATGTTCAATTGGTCACGGATGATAAGTGACAATCTCCACGAGCAATTAATCAATCTGGAAGAGACTAAGTCTTTCCATATGAGCTCGTATGTTGTCTACTTGTTGGCTAGATCATATAAGTATCCAGTACTGATTTGCAAAGGCAAAGTTGGCAACGGGGAGAACGAACTCAGGCCTTACGACTGCTACCCACAACTCCAGTTGAAGGAGAAATCTCATTTCAGAAGGGCACATGATGCATTCTTAATGCATATCACCAGAACGCTTCAAGGGGGAATACATCAGAGACTGATTCATGAGGCGAAAAGTCTAATCAGTAGGTACGGATCGTGGTTCATCTAGTTCCCGAAATTTACATACATCAGGATCCAGGGATTTACTGGAAATCCCTATAAGTTGCCAATTTATCCAACAAATCGGATGGTTCTACTCGAAGTCCTGAGACAGTTAGAAGAATATCAGAATATCCAGAGGCCAACCAAAAAAACATCTGTTACATTCCCATTGTTCATCGGGGAATATGTTGGAGTCTTGTCCATCCTCACAGGCAGCTGAGAGTGCAAGGTTGGAGATCCAGTGGTACCCATTTATAGCCTACAAGTCCAGGGTCAACTTTGACCCACATCATAATATCCGAACAGTAGAGGGGAGAAGGTACAAACACAGGGTGGAACTGGAAGACTTCTAGGCTGATGCCGCTGATGAGTACGAAGTCAGACGGAGAATGTGGTCCAGAATGACACTAGACTTCATGAGGCCAATTGAGTTCTGTCGAGTGCCTGATTAGTTACAAGATGATGGGAACTATATCCAACCACGTTTCGAGGAGAGTCGACCTCTTCCTCCGGTGAAATGGTCAGAACCTGAGCATGCGGACTTAGCAACGCTAATGAGGCCAATAGTCAAGTACTCTCACTGGTGGGTTGACCGTCAGGTCATAGAAATGGGGCAGAGAAGAATAACGCACACGTATGATTTACTTAGCGAATCAGAATCATATTCTTCCAACGCTGATGCATCTCACCAGGGCCCGACCAAGATTGGAGAGAAAAGGAAGGAAATAGTTCCAAGTGCAGAGCCTACTTCCAAAAGGCAGAAGGGAGAACCATCTCGTTCAGCAGCATCCTGGAATATTGACGAGCTAATGGCTACTATAGATGAGTCCTTGGTGGAAATAATTGTACCTCCTACAGTTCAGGAAGAGAACGATGAACCTATTCAACCGGATGATGAGGAGCCCTTGTCACCTATAGGCACGGAAATACTTGGTTCAGACAATGAGATAGAAGTCTGGAATGATGACTTCGAGGAGGGAATGATTTCCGCTCTCAGGGAGGTTGTGGATGTTCCGAATGAGGAAGAGGTTCAGGTAGAAGATGGAGTTGAGCAGCCGACCATTCCAGATTGGCTGATAGAGAGAATGAAGATTCAACCACCTGCAGAAGCCCAAGAGGAGGATGATACTGCAGATTTCTTGGCGAGGTTGGAGCAAGTTGCAATCAAGAAGCCCGCCAAGAAATTCTCTACTATTCAAAGGGATGAGACAAGTAGCTGTTTCGTACACATTGCAGTACCCACAGTGGACAAGCCACAAGACGAGATTACTCCTCAAGAGTATGCTATAAACACTGTAAATCTTGGCCCAACCTCAAAAGGCCAAGAAGTGGAGGAATTAGATAATTCCGTCTCGACCATCAAAGCGAGATTGGAAAAAGAAGTGGCTAAGAAGAAAGAGTATAAAAAGGAGGTTGAACACCTTAAGGAGTACATACAACATTTGACCCAGCCACTTGATCAGGGTAATGCGGCAGCTCCTCTCCTCCTCAATTCATCACAAACAGTGACCAAGGATGCAGAGCACGAAATGGTTACGGCCAGGGAAGCTCAGGACTGGATGGTGAGCGAAGGCACGGAAGCGGCCTCATTTATGGAGAAACTGGCACTTGCTTATGGACGGACTTCTTCTTTTCTTTCCAGACTTATGGATCTAGCGGAGACATGGGAGTGTATTCCGGACATGCAAGAGAGGCATATTCCAAGCCTTAAGATCTTGAAAGGCATTCCAAGGGAGGAGTTGGTTGATAGAAGGGTGATTGCTGCAGGAGCAGCATATGATTTCCATCACTGGTTTTGGGCAGTGACTATACGAGAAGAAGTGTTGGAGAAGGCAAAAGTGGATGGGCTCATAATTGAAGAGCAGGTCAAAGAAATCCAGGAGAAGATTTATATGACAGCTGTAGAAATGTTTGACCGTGAGGTTGTCCGGGAGAACGACATGCAGTTGGAGAGATTGAAGCATGAAGTTCAAGAGACTTTCTTCTCGGCCACTGGACCATTTCTGAGACAAGATTTTGCGAGAGTGGCAAGA
Source organism: Sequoia sempervirens (assembly GCA_007258455.2). Taxonomy (NCBI): domain Eukaryota; kingdom Viridiplantae; phylum Streptophyta; class Pinopsida; order Cupressales; family Cupressaceae; genus Sequoia; species Sequoia sempervirens. The sequence goes on along the minus strand of VDFB02271358.1, from coordinate 1,065,857,010 downwards.
CTCTCAGCCATCCGAAATGATTTTGGGAAGCAAGAGGCAGATTGGGAAAGTACTTTTGCCAAATGTGCTGAAAAGTTGGATGGACTCGAATTCCGAATTAGCATGCTACCACCTGTCACAATGGAGGAGGTCATCGCCATAGTGTCCAGATTCATCGAACGCAATGCTGCTCAGAAGGATAAGGACGCCTCTCCTAGATAAAATAGCTGCCACTGCCACTTTACTGATTGATTACTAGTTGATAACTCATGTTATTTTGGGAAACCCTAATTAGGGTTGGGTTGTAATAATCTTGGCCGTTGATATTGTTTTAATCTCGGCCCTTCATTTCATTTTTGAAACTCTATATAAACTGGTGCTCTCTCACTTTCATTTGTGTGGAGACAGAATATGAGATTGTTGCATTGAGACTATTTCGAATAATAAAAGCTCTTATGCATGATTTGCTTTGAACAACTTTTATTGTCAAATAGTAAGCAAGGTTGCATATCTTCTTCAGCCATAGATTAAAGTTAGAATTAGATTAAGTAAAATTTGCTTTGATAGTTGGTTAAGTGAATGAGAGATTGATCATATTGATTCAATGGTGAAGTATTGCTCATACTTTCTTCGAATGGATGATTTGCATTCAATGCGTAAAGTTAGCCTGAGCTTATAATTGTGGAAGCTTAACTTCAGCCTCATTCGAGGTTTGAAAATTATTCTCACACCCCTTGAAAATTGCACCCATTTTGCGTATGTTGTCCAGCAGGAGGCGAAACAAAGTGTGGTTTATCCCCTTCACCGGATCCTTATTGTCTCTTGAATTCTTAGGCATAGAATAGATTCTCTGAACCCTTATCTTTTTGCCATTTTTTTTTGAGATCCACCATTGGAAGTCCTAATTGAGAAACCTTTTAATGATAAATTCGCCTAAGTCCCAAACTTGTGAAAAGTTCCTTAACGTAAGTCCCCTTGTTTATTACCAGCAAATCACAACGGCCATTGAGCTTACCCACACGTCGAGACCCAACAAAAGAAACCTTGGAATCGCCATATGATCTTCTCGCAATCTTAGCATACGCGGTGGTTTTTCAAGAGAGGATAGAGTATCTTTGGACATTTTATTCTGTGTGTTCGGTGGATGATAAAACGTACACCAACATTTCCCAAAGATAGAGTCAAAGCCAACAATCAACTCGACATCACTCTTGAGTTCAAATTGTTGATTTCATGTATGTTTATCTCTTCTTTGGGAAGATCTTTTGGTGGAGGTGGAACTTTCAGTTAATTGATGTTGGTTATCAATTGACTCTCATATCAATAACACTTGCATGTTGACAAGTCCAACAAGTTTAGTTTAGAATCAGTTAACTGAGGTAGTTTTTCCAGTTAACTGTTAAGTTACTCGCATTTAGACATAGGAATAAATCTTGCATGTTGGCAAGACTGAATGTTAACTCAAGGAGATTTTAGGGTTCCCTACTCCTTTGAGGTTCTATAAATAAGAGCACCTTGCTCATTGTATTTTAACTTTTGCTTGTGATAACAAATTGTTGTGCCACCTTGCCCACAATATTGCTATTCAGTATTGGTTCACATTGTGTAAGAACAAGATTGTATGTTTGTTTCATCATGCAAATCCTTGCTCAATTTATTGTTCAATGTCATGTTATAAAGTTGGTTTGATCGTCGATTGTGTGTTTGTTTCATCATGCAATTTGTTGTCCTAGATGTGCTAGTGTAATCTTTGATTGAAGTTGAGATAATAAAGTCAGGAGAAAATTCTCAAAGTATTTCATGTTTGTTGTTTCATAATCTTTGTTTCGACTTACACCTCAAATAGAGTGTTCCACCTCCTTAGGAATTTAGAGATGAGGATTATCATTTAATGTTGTTTCTAGTAATCTATATTTCGACTTACACCTCGGATAGAGTGTTTCACCTCCTTGGGAATCATGAGATCCAGCTTGCCGTTTCATATTGTTTCCAGCAATCTTCTTTTCAACCTACACCTCAGATAGAGTGTTTCACCTCCTTGGAAATACTGACAACTAGCTTGTCATTTCATGTTTGTTTCCAATAACCTTTATTTCAGCCTACACCTCGAATAGAGCACTTCGCCTCCTTGGGAATCCTAAGATAGAGTTTATCGTCAACCATTCCCAATTGCTCCTAACTCCTTTTGCTCTGATTTTACTTGAGAAGATAGGATAGTTATAGCTTTAGCCTAGTTGTAATTAAGATCTACAAAAACTAGAGAAAACCTTAGCTGCAATGTATTCGCTTTTATAACCTTCTGCCTCTACCAGCTGAGTGAAAAAGATAGGAATTTAGATTACTTTGCTTTTTACGCAAAACAGCAAAAGAGGGAGCTTCCCCTCCTAATTGGAAGAGCAGTTCATATGTGCATAGCTGTCCGTTTCCAATATGCACTCTAGAGGTGCAAATTGAAATGCCAACAACTTACAAAGTCAAGTTGGTGAAAATGGCCATATATATGGGGCAACCAGCAGAAGAACCAGTACAATCTAACAAAAAAAGCACATACGGAAGGAAGTCGTGAGGAGACATACTACAAGACACAATTTGGGATAACTTGCAAGTTAACAAAGAAGTAGATAACCTCTTGAACTATCTTCCAAGACTCCTTGCACGACATTTTATGATTTTACAAGATTTGCACGCGAAAAAAGAACAGTTTAACAACATTGTCCACAAATAATCCACAATATGATGAAAGGAACTGATGGGAAGAAGAAGAATGTAGCACTTACCCATGACACACCTCTTAGAAATAATGCCCTTATATCCGAACAAGGATAGAAAGAGATTGCAAAATGGTCATGATCCATTAGAACAAAAAGTTAGACCATCCTAGAGAATAATAGAATAGAGGGAACGAAGAAGGCTAAGGGAAATAGTTGAAGAAATTGAACAATTATTAACTGAAAGTCCAAGTCCATCTCAAGAACGAAGTAAAAGTCAAAGCATAAGTGTTATTATTCGCTGTCCAACAGTTACACTTTAAAAAGTTGGCTCAACTCAAACAATGGGGTTTAGTGGACACTTACATTGCAAATTTTCAGAGGATTTTTGTGTTAATGACTGATGTCTAGGAAAGAAGGCTGATTGTATTATTTGTTGATGGTCTTTTAGACCCATTCAGAGGTTGGATTAAAACCCTCAATCCACCTACTCTATAGGATTTCATTAAAAAGGAAAAGGATATGGAATCTTCTTCTTCCAGGAGCAATTTCAGTCTAAGGGATTCCCACACAAGAATGACAAGGATAGAAGACACTTTTCTAAGGATACCAATCAATCCAAGAATGTGTCTAATAGGTTGGATAATGATCAACTCAATGAGCTTAGATGTAAGAAACTATGTTTTCATTGTAGAGATCCTTGGGACCCATCGCGCAAGTGTGCTATTAAGGCAAAGGCAAAACAGATTGAGTATTTTTCAGCCGATGATACTACATCAGAAAATTTTGATTAGCATATCGAATCTGAGGAGAGTTCAGCAGATGAGGCTGAAAAGGAATAAGGATGCGGCGGTGCTACTGCCCAACTTTCTACCTTCCAAAAAGTTGGTTCTTTTAAGGTTGGAGTACTTTGTGGGCAGTGAATAATCACACTTATTGATATAAGTGCTACTAATAATTTCATTGATAAACTGCTTGTTGCCAAGAGAGGGATCAAAACAGAAAATTTTGAATGGTTTAAGGTGATGGTAGCAGATGGCTTTACCCTTACTTGCAAATTTCTAACTTAGGCATTCAGTTGGGGGAGTATCAGTTGTGGTAAGCATAGGGGGCAAAGATGTGGTCTTAGGCACCATGAACTTGAACACTATGGAGATGAAGTTTGAATCAGAGGGCAAGAGGATAGTGCTCAGAGGCATGTTAGATGGGGGTGCTAGAGTAGTCTCCTTCAAAAGAATGGAGAGGTCGATTCGACATGATCAGGTGGAGTGGGCAGCTGAGTGTATCATAATGCTACAGTTATGGAGCAGCAAAAAGGAGATCATCATCTAGATATTTAGGCCTTGCTATCTAAGCATAGCAAAGTATTTAGTAGTATACCACCTGGGACACCTCCTGAGAGAGGGATTGAGCTCGTTATTGAGTTGGAGGAGGGTGCTAAGCCCATGATTACTATGCATTATCATCATCTGAAGAGGCATAAAGATGAGATTGAAAAGGCAATCAAAGAATTGTTAGAATGGGACACATAAGGCCCAACAAAAGTCTCTTTTCTTCTTTTGTAGTGTTGGCCAAGGAGAAGGATGGTTCAATGCGCATGTGCCTTGAATACAAAGCCCTCAACAAGAAAACAATAAAGAACAGGTACCCCATTCCTTGCATTGATTAGCTTATTGAGGAGTTGCATGGTGCATGCTATTTCTCCAAAATTGACTTAAGGTCAGGGTATCATTAGATTTGGGTTAGGGAGGCAAATGTGGACAAAACAACATTTAGATGTCACTTCAGCCATTTCAAGTTCTTGGTAATGCCATTTGGGTTAAATGCACCAGCTACATTTTAGTCATGTATGAACGAGGTATTCATAAGGCAACTCTGAAAAACAGTTCTTACTTTCTTTGATGATATTTGATTTTTAGCAAGTCTTGGGATGAGCACACAAGGCACCTTGAGGAGGTGTCAAGTATCCTAGAGGAAGAATCATTGTATGCCAAGGAGTCTAAGTGTGACTTTGGTATGACTGAACTACTTTACCTTGGCCATATTATTAGCTCTAAGAGGGTTAGAGTAGACCCAAATAAAATCAAAGCAATCATGGATTGGCCACCAACTACGAATCTATCACAGCTAAAAGGATTCTTTGGGTTATGCAGTTTTTACAGGAGGTTTGTGAAGGGCTTTTCACATGTGGCAACTCCCCTCATATATTTAACTAAAAAGGGAGCTTTTGTTTGGTCAGATGTAGCTCAGCAATGTTTTGATCGTTTCAAACAAATTATGTGCACTTGCCCCATGTTAGTTACCCCTAATTTTTCTAATCCCTTTAAATTGGAGTACAATGCATCTGGGGAGGGGATAGGAGCAATGTTAATGCAGTATAAGCATCCAATTGCCTTTGAAAGAAGGAAACTGAGGAGTGCCAAGAGGAGTTACTCTATATATGACAAGGAGATGTTGACCATAATGCATGCATTGGCCAAGTTCAAGCCTATCTTGTGGGAGGGAGATTAATTGTCAAAACAGACCATAACAACCTCAAGTACTTCCTGAGTCATAAGGATTGGAATGATAGGCAGCAAACGCAGGTGAGTAGGCTGTAGGCTTATGACTTTGACATTGAGTATGTCAAAGGTAAGAAAAATATTGTTGTCGGTGCATTGTCCAAAAGACCTTACTTGTGCTCTTTAGTTGAGATATCTGTTCATTGGAGGGAGTTTATTACAATAGAATATGTTAAGGATCCTTGGGCTACAGGTATTCTTGATGGGACCACATAGGATGACAACTACAAAGTAACTAATGAGCTGATTTTTATAAGGATGGGATTTTCTTTAGTACCTAATTCGGGACTCAAAGCAAAGGTTTTGAAAACTTTCCATGATGTACCTATGGCTGGTTGCCCGGGTTTTTTCAAAACATATAAGCAGATCCAGAAAAGGTTTACTTGGAAAGGGCTCAAAAATGAGGCCTTTAATTGTATCAAAGAGTGTCCCACATGCCAGAAGAACAAACATGAGCATACCCATCCAGCTGGATTGTTGCAGCCCTTGCCTATTCCCAATCAAAAATGGGAACATATCTCTATGGATTTTATCATCGGACTACCAAAGGTTCAGGGAAAAAATTGTGTTTATGTTGTTGATAGATTGACAAAATTCCCTCATTTCTTTGCCATTTCAGCGACATATACAGCAGCATAGGTAGCTGATTTATTTTTCAGAGAGATTTTTAGACTCCATGGGATGCCTAAGAGCATAGTGAGTGACAAGGACAGCAAGTTCCTAAGCCTATTTTGGTAGGAGCTTTTCAAATTGAGTGGGACTGAGCTCACTCCAAGTACCTATTATCACCCACAGACCAATGGTAAACGAATTTACTGAACAAGTGGGTGGAGGAGTATCTCAAAAATTACATATCAGGGCAGTAGAAGGCATGGGTTAAATTGTTGCACCTTGGGAAGTACTATTACAACTCCACTTAATACATGTCTATTAGTATGTCACCATCTATGGCACTATACAGATATGAGGCTTCGAGTTTTGTTGATCTTCTGCTTCAGGATAGTAAGGTACCTAAGGCTAGGGATTTATTGCATGAAAGTCAAGGTATAATGAAATCTCTGAAGGAAAATTTGCAGCAGGCTCAAAATCAGCAGAAGATGTATGTTGCTCAGCATTGTACAGGGCATAGCTTTCAGGTGGGTGACATGGTCTACTTGAGATTACAGCCCTATAGACAAACCACACTCAGGAAAAGTGGAGCGGAGAAGCTTAAGCCATGGTTCTATGGACCTTTCAAAGTCTCCAAGCGGATTGGAGAAGTGTCTTATCAATTGGAGTTGCTAGCTAATAGTAGAGTACATAATGTATTTCATGTGTCTTGCCTCAAAAAGGCATTGGATCACAATGTGGCTCCCTCTTTGGAGTTACCACCATCAGATGAGGAGGGGAAGCTAATTTTGATTCTTGAAGCGATTATTGATGTCAAGGAATGTACTCTACGGAAGCGGTCAATTAAAGAATGTTTGGTTAAGTGGAAGAACCTACCAATTGAGGATGCAACATGGGAGAGTGATCAAATACTATAGCTTCCAAAGTTGCAATTGCTTGGGGTCAAGCAATTTTGGGGAGGGAGGATTGTAATGTCCCCTTCCTAAGTCATATCAATGATTATCAGGGTTAGCCTATTCCTCGGGTTCTCGTAGGCTAATATGGTTGGTTAGGGTACTCCTCAACTCTTGGTGACGTGTTCAAGATTATAGGAGTATCTTTTTGGCACTCTCTAGAGCATTTTTGAGCGTTTGGTCCAATACTTACTATTTTTAATAAGCCATCTCCTCGGCTCCAACTTTGTATTTTCATGTTGATCTTTCCTCAGGATGCTCAATTACAATATCTAATGATTTGGTGAATTTTTATGGCCTAGGCTTTTAATTTAAAATAAAGTTAATTTTTATGAGAATCCTCAGTGTTGTTGCATAACACATTCCCGAAGTTTTCTTGACGAAAGATATCTAAGACATGCACCACAATATGTTCAACATCTTCACTTGTCTACTAATACTGTGATGTCAAGATCTGCAAAAAATTAAAAAAATTAAAATAAAATCTTCTTAATCTCCATGAATGACCAAAATGTGTCAATGGAACTTGAAAGTACAACAAATTACAATAGAAAAGAACACAAGTTTAAAAGAAGCAAAAAAGTAAAAGTCACTAAATGCTCAAACAATGAAATGGACACATGGCAGGGCCTGCTGTAAAGGAAAGTGAGATACAGAAATTGAAACCAAAGCAGCAAAGAAATCTCAGAACCCAACATATACACCAAATATAATGGGTTGCATTTTGCTGCATTGGCTACTTCCAGTTCTATTAAGATAGATTGGGTGATACATTCAGCTTTCACATGCAAATCATCATGGGTCACAATGCTTGTTCATTTCTCAATATGCACTCAAGTGGTGATAAAATATTTCTGTAGTAGAGATTTAACTGTTAAAGGTATTGGTGTTATTCATGTTCAAAATGAAATCTTTGAAGATGTTAAGTGTATTCTAGATTTAAATATTTAACCATGGGTTTTCCCAGTACACAATATTAAAGGAGATGTCAGAATAGTTTAACTAATGTTTCTCGTGTACTCTATTACCATATTCTACAGAAACCTTGGTCAAACCCAGAACTGTCCAGACTAGGTTCTGATTCTGGTCCAGGTCCAGCCTGAATTCATCCAGGGTCCTGCCTCACGCTGAATCCAGATGCTCAGGGAATGACCTTGGGCAAATGTAGGGAAAACCCATCTGGGACCCAAAAAAAGTCATTTTTAAAATTAAAAAAAAAAGAAAAAAAGGCTTATTCTCAGTCTTAATTCAGGACTAGAGACATGAGTTGCTACACAAAGTCACATACATAGTCCAGCTAGTGGGAGTGGCAATGGTGCTGCTTGTGGTTTCAACTTTCAACAAACAAGCGGATGACATTGATGTTGTTCATGAAGAGCAATATAATGATTTGTCTTGATTTTCCATGTGCAATTGAACTAATATAAACCATTTTGATTGATCCTTAACATTGGACAATTGACATTGAATTACCAGTTATAAGTCATGTCTTGTACTTAATTTATAAATTTTGTGCAAATAATGTATATTTCTATGTATTTTTTGTATATTATGTATAAAATATATTAAAATAAATTGCATGACCGAACCCAGCTGTATCAAACATGGAATAACCTGAACCGACAACATAGGTTATGTAGCAACCAACACATGGGACATATAATCTAGGCTATTTTTGGCCTGTCAGAGCTAACCATGTGTGATAAAACAGTCAAGTTTGGTTTGAACCAACAAGGTGGGTAGAGATTTACCCTTCCCTAGTTGAAACTACATACATGAGTCCTTAAGCATCGTGGAGGTAGAGTTGTGTTAAAGGTTTAATATTCTCTTTATTGCATATATGAAGTGCTCTTTCTTTTCAGCATGCATAACTTTGTTCTAAATTATTGCTTTTTTATTTCTCATTAATTTCTAGACCTTTAATCTCCAATAGCATCGCCATTTCTCTAGGTCCTGCCAGTGTATTAGACAGGGATTAATACCCATCAACAATAGTGTAAAAAAAGGGAATTTCAAAATCCTTTAGCCTCTGTTTAGATTAATGGAAGGGTATTATTTTTGTTTCTTGTATTTACATTTCATTTTTCCTTCTCACATTTCATTGCAGGTTGAACTAGTCGATAAGACCAACTCTAATCCCACCCATTTAACACAATCAATCCTTTTATTGAGAAGCTAGAAAAAATTTAAACTTAACTGAAATTTTGCATACCTACATTGTATGTGGTATCCATGCCCTCAACTATTGCTTGTACAACAAATAAACTTGTCAGAAAATAAAACAAGGAATAAAGTAAGATAAAATATGAGAGAGGAACATGTCTTTGAGGTTTACCCTACAAATACTTAATCAAAGGTGTGTTTAAGAAAATTATATAGAGAAGCAAGTTACCCAAGGCAAGGCACCAATGTGATCCTCATGCCCATGTGTTATGATAACTGCTTCAATCTTGTGCCTCCACCGTTGGATGAAAGTTGTGTCAGGCAAAATCCTCTGCACACCAAGTTCATCATAACTGTTTCACATGTACTAAAATTAGTGAAGAAACTCTTATAACTGAAAGACAAATTACTTGACATAAAAAAAAGATAAATGTTCAAGAAAAACAAACCCTTACAATATTGAACAACTGATAGACACATAACAAGAACTAAAGAAAAATATGCAAATAACACATTTCTAAAACTAGTTTCAAGACAAGATTATTATATGTTTCAACAACTCTGAGAGGTCGCAATGCAAGATATAGAATGCTCTAAGCAAATGAGGTTTTGAACAAGTGATTACCCATGCACTGTACAAATTGTCTCATATTTATAGAGTTGGGCTCTATCCTGCCTTAAAAATATCTGATCTCTCAATAGCATCAGGAAGACCATATACACAGATCCCTCATACAGAGGCCACCATGTCATCCTCTCAACATACTAATCTGCCCAGTCCAACATTCAGAGCAGCAGTCTCCAATGAACCCGCTCAAGCTGCCAAGGAGAATCTGTTAAGCTTCAATCACCATCATGTACAAACACATTTGAAGACGGTCCCTCCCCTCTAAGAAGGAAAATGGGTGCTATCCTAGGATGGAAACTCCTCCAAAGACACAATTTTCCTTGGATAAAATGGAATACAGACTCTAGCTATTAAAAGAAGGCCTTGAGCTGTAAAGTTGTGGCCTTAATTTCTAGGCATTGTTTACTCCTTTATCTCATAATACTAATAATTGCAGTAATGAAAAGAAATGAAAATGCATATCAAATTGAGTAATAGACGTATAACAATAAAATATTTATTCAACTATAGTTATTTACATACAGGTAGACCAATGAAGATCAGCCAAGGATTAGATATATTCCATATCTACGAGAGTTCAATTAAAAAGGGAGGCCAATGGTTGTCAATTGAGACAAGTCTCTTGAAACGACTACAACTAATAATTGTAACTAACCAAATACAACAAGTACTATCAAAATGATTGGCTACTAATAAAACATTACAATTGCATTTATTCTAATTACATCATTCTCCCAAAAAATGTTGGGTACCCAGCCAAGAAAACAAGAAGACTTGAATATCAACAACAAAAGACATCCCTGGAGGTACTTGTTGTGACCTTTTCACACATCGCCCCATTGCAAATGGGTACCCCCTATTCTCGCTTTTTGCTTTGGCATCGCAACTGCTTATCACTAGTCTTTCTACAATGAAGAGGTTGAGTTTTGAAGAGTCATCCGAGCCAAGTTGGGAATTCAAGCCCAAAACAGTGCCTAAACGTCATAGAAGTGCTCAAAAGGTTCGGAAGACAAGGATCCCCTGTGCTTTGAGTCAATTCTGACACTTCCTATTTTTTAGGGATTTTTGCTTTTTTCATTTTTGGCATTTTTGGACCAATCCGAGACTCTTATTTTTTAGGGATTTTTGATTTTTCTATTTTTAGCAATTTCTATTTTTAGAAAGTGCCAAGGTCTCACAGGTCATAAAGTCAACATTTCCATCTTTAGAATCAAAAATTTTGGCCTTCAAAAGCAAAACTAAAGAAAAATCAAGGAAAAGCACATGGCGGGATGATCCAGAAAAAGACAAGTATGAAATTCATGGCGACCAAAAGATGAAATTGGCACAAGTCTGAAGAAGTGCGCCCAAGGATGATGTTTGAAGAGCTCCCAAGTCTGCTTGGAAGGAGCAATGAGAATGGCAAACATGATGTCAAGTCCGCTTAGACACCAAGAAGATATGGAAGGAAGTTTGGAAAGTCCGCCAAGAAGTGGAAAGACATGAAGAAAGTCCGCCATGGAAGCTTGGAAAAGAGGCTAAGAAGTTTGACCTTGCTTGGAATGGAAGTGGCAAGGCATCTCCAAAGTCCGCCATGCCAAAGGGGAGTATGGGAAGGAAGTTTGGAAAGTCCGCCCAACCTATGGCAAGACCTTCTTGAAGTCCGCCCTATCAATGTCAAAACTTTCTTGAAGTCCGTCTAGGCATCAAAGAAGCATGGCCAAACACTCATGAAGTCCGACCTCCCTCAAGTGTGCAATGTCCAAGACTCAAGGAAGTCTGCCATACATATGGAAAGAAGTCTATGAAGTTCGCCATGGAAGTGGAAGGGTATCACTGAAGTCCGCCATTAAGAAGATGAGGAATGGATAGAACATCAAGAAGTCTGCCACCTCTTGGCAAGAAGTATCCAAAGTCCGCCCACCTCTTAACATGGAAAACTTACCTTGAAGTCAGCCTAACATGGAGATGGAAAAACATTTTCAAAGTCCACCCTACCTTGGAAGCAATATCCGACTTTGGCACAATGGAAAGGAATGTCCAAAGCCTCATAAAGTCTGACCTTCGCATAAAGAGTGGATGGCGAAACCAAAGTGAAGTCTGAAATATTCCGAGCCAAATTTTTTTTCAATTTCCAATTACAATGAGCAAAGCAACACACATCCGTTAGGGTTAGCACTTAAACCAAACGATGCGGAATTCAACTCTAACCAAGAATGCGCCGGATGACGACGAGCATATGGTCAGAGGATCCCTATCTTCTATTATACTGAAAGTAAACTCAACACCCAGAATGTGCTTTCAAACCCGGAGTGGGAATGGAGCTACCATAGGGCGGAGATGTAAGATATTACAATGCAAATCAAAGTAAATAGGCAGCAAGCCAGCCTCTTCCACTAATAGTGGGAAATATAATAAAGAGCTTACAAATGTGAATATTGGCTGGTTAGTGCTACTAACAGCCTTACAATGTAATATATCTCCTACAAGCACGATGGATTATAGTGATAATCAAATTGCTGAAATGTAGAGCTACTCCAGAATGATTAATATGACTAAGACAAACAATCCCGGCCCTATTAATAATTTTACTAAGTCTGATATGACAGACCTGCAGTTAAAAATGGTGAAACCAGCAACTCCAGAACTCACTTAAATGCTCATATCTCTCTCAATACTCACTCATTTAACTTGAAATCAGTTGCAAGACATTCTAATGAAGATGACAATGAAGATGGATCACAAAAACTTCTCACAAAGACCCCTATTTATTTTGCACGACTTCCAAAGCACTTACAAAGTGAAATTGCTTGCAAGCAAGGGCGATTTACTTTAGATAATTCATAGACTTCAAATAAAATTCTGGAAACTTGCACATATGGTCGCCCTACATAGGAAAATAGATTGGAACAGTACCCAGAACAATATTATTTCTGTTTCTTGAGTTGTGAGTAAAAACAACCTACAGCCATACAAACCAGCAACTCTAAAATTGACAGAAAATACAATAACTCAACTACAGAATGTGAGAAGAACCAACTACAATGAAAGGAAACCAACTACAACTAAACCTCTCAACTAGTTGTTGTCTTTCAAGCAAGAAGAAGAGCCAAGCTAGGAGGTATGCATTCCTCGAAGCAATTCCAACACCATTCCGGCAGCATAACTTTGCAAATTCATCAGATGAACAAAATGAGGACCCAGAGCTCCAATTTATAACTTCAGAAGAGCTTTCTAGAAACCTCCAAGAAGGGCGCCACCTCAAAGATTCTTTTAGGTCATTGACTTGTCTTTTGTCTTCACCCTCAGGATGGCGTACTTGCTTAAGAAGATAAATTTCACTTTTTAAATAAAATATTTGGCTCACCCAAAGTTGGCGTCCAAACTCCTTGAGCAATATTTGGCTTTAGAAATATTAAAATATTTCCTCCATGTGAAAATACCCTTCAATGTCCCCCTTTTAAAGACAATATTAATTCATGATGCTAGAACAAGGAATTATAATGTTAAATTATAACATTATAATATAAAATATCTTATATCACCATGGAAATGCATCAGAAGCCAAATTCAACCATACCGTCTGAACAGACTGCCATAGTGAAGCCTACTGATTAGGAGTCAACAAGTCAACTGCTAAAAATAGAATTTACTAAAAATGGTAAATCCATGTAATTGCTCAGAATGCCGAACCGAAACCACCAACGCGAAGCTCTCAGAAAACACAGAAGGAATCCGCAATCCAAGTTCAACATTTCCAAGTGCAAGCTCCGCAAAAAGACGAAAACGTCCTCCAAGAAGTTTGGAAACCCTGATTCGAGCTTCTGCTTAGCCTACGAGTTCCCAGAAATAGGCTAAATCCAAATGAAGAGCGTAGGACTAAATTGGGGACATTACAAAGTCCGCCGAAGGAGAAAAAAATCAGAAAATTGACTAAGTGTTGGAAGGAAAACAAGAGGAATAAAGAGGAAAAGTAAAGAGGAAGTGAATAAAATCCTTGTCCAAGGATGGAATTTGTCCTACATAGCACAAGCCAAATTCAAAATTGAAGGCAAATCCATGGGCAAAGTTCATTTGAGCATAGAGATGGCCAAAATCTTGACTAAGTGTTGAATGGTCCACATGAAGGTGTTACAAAATGAAATTGAATAGCCAAAATTTGGCTAAGTATGGGAAATACTTCACGGAGAAAATTCCAATTTTCTCCATTGTGGCAATAGCACAGAGGAATTCTTCTCCAAATTCAAGGCACTTGAAAGAAGCAATCAAGGCAACTTCTTGAAGGATTTAATTTCCTGAAAAATTGAAGACAAGCTTCCAATCAGAATCAGATGGTGAGAAGAAAAGTATTCCAAACAAATTTCCATTTTTTGATACAAATTGCAATCCAAGATCAAAGCTAGGAAGGAACAAGCACCAAGGACAGAGTCGTCAACTAGGAAGGATATTCTAAGGCAAGCACATGGAAAAAAAAAAACAAAGTGACCAAGGAAGACATCCAGCACGCTGAGGCGGTGCCTCGTCATCTTCCAACCAATCAAATTGTTCCAAATCAACATGCAACAACTTTCTATTTTATTGTTGGTTTATATTTAGCAGAAGGACAAGTGTCCCCAAATGTAATTTTCTCATTGGTCGAGAGGTAATTGGTTGTGACAAACCCTAATTGGGGTTTATTTTTGCAATCTCGGCCGTTGATTCAAAATCAATCTTGGCCATTGAATTGTAATCGAAGAGCCTATAAATTGAGCTCGCCCCTCATTTGTAAAGTGTGAAGAAAGTGTATGAGATTGTTGCATATTGCTACTTCTAATAATAAAAGCTCTTATGCATGATTTGCTTTGAATCCCTTTTATTGTCAAGTGGTTTGCAAGGTTGCATAGCTTCTTCAACATTAGATTAGAATTAAAATAGATTTGATTTGAATGTTTGTTAGATGAATGAAAGATTTGATAGTATTGATTTATGGTGAAACTTAGCTCATACTTTCTTTGAATAGATGATTTTTATTCAATGCGTAAAGTTAGCCTGAGCTTATGATTGTGGATGCTTAACTTCAGTCTGGATCAATATTGTTCGAGACATGAAAACTATAATCACACCCTTTGAAGATTGCACCCACTTTGTGTAGTTGTCCCAGGGAGGCGAAGCAAAGTGTGGTTATCAGTTTCCCTAATCTTTACCATCTCTTGAATTCTTAGGGATAGATTAGAACCAAGGGTACACGGGGACGCATCCCCTAGGTATTTGCCCCCCGTACCCATCCCGGAGACGTTTCGGGGACAGGAAACGCGTAGGGGATGGCTGTCAGCCGTCCCCCAAAAGTCCCCGAAATTTGGGGACGTCCCCGATTAGAAGAAACGTCCCCGAATGGAAAGGGGACTGTCAGGCCATCCCCTGGACAGATAGGGGACGTCTAGCCGTCCCTCGACCGTCCCGGCAATGGCCGGCCATCCCCTATCGCCCAGCAGCATATAAAACATAAAAATAAAAGTTTTTTTTTTATTTTTTCTTTTTTAAAACATTCCTTTGTGGGCCCCACGCCTTCCCAACCCTAATATGGCCACTTAAAACATTTTTTTACCTTCATTTGATCTCATTTTAACTTGCCAAGATAAAATTGCAGCCAAGAGCAAAAGTGAGAAGAGAAAGAGGAGGGTTTGAAGGAGTTGTTGGAGAAGAAAAACTAGCATTTAGGAGGAAGAAAGGAGAGCATTAAGCAAGCAACCAACAAAAGAAGTGAAAGAGGTGAGTTATTCTTTCATTATCTTTCATTTTTTTTCATTTTTTTTTAAGTTAAAATGATAAAATGTATGATTTTTTGTTTTTTTTTTTATTTTCAGTTTGCAAAAACCAAAAGAAAACAAAATGAGCAGCAATAGTGAAGATAGTGGGGATGTTGAGAGGGGGGAAGAAAACCAATCAATTCATATGGGGCAGCCTCAAACAAACCCATTTGATATCCCTTCTGAAGACTTGAAAAAATATGCAAAAGGCCCTTTTAATTCTAAAAAACCTCTTCTTCAACTAGCATCACGTATAGACAAAGGCAAAGGGAAAAACACTGGGGGTAGTAGATTGTGGCTATGTCACATTTGCAAAGAAAAATATAATGGGAGCTATACAAGAGTCTATTCTCATCTATTGGGTTTTGGAGGCCATGGGGTCAAGGGTTGTAAAGATATAAAAGATTTTGAGAGGATGGAGTGTTATAGATTGCACTTGGAGGCCGGAGGAAGGCCTATGGATCAGCTTATGCAAACTCAATCCGCACATTCAACCTCACCTATGCCCTCTATGCTTGGTAGTCCTAGTGTTGGTAGTGGTAGTAGTGGTGCGGGTGGTGTTCATATTTCCACAAGAGGGAAGAGGAAGGCTGCTACTTCTAGTGAGCAGCAAAATACAGTTGAAAATATGTTCAATGTGCAAGCACGAGATGTGGCAGATTCTTCCATTGCCAAATTTTTCTATGCCCATGCTATCCCATTCCATGTAGCACGTTCTCCCTACTTCAAACAAATGTTTAGAGATGTGGCAAATGTTGGTACCTCATACATTCCCCCTGGAGAACATAAATTACGTACTACACTCCTTGAAAAAGAATATTCTAAGGTGAGTGTGGTGATGGAGGACATGAGACAGTGTTGGATTAGAACAGGTTGCTCTATTATCATGGATGGGTGGACCGATATTAGACAACGGCCACTTATAAACATCATAGTCACATGTTCAGCTGGTCCATATTTCCTTAGAGCCATTGATTGTTCTGGAAAGCGCAAGGATGCAGAATTCCAATTTAATATTTTGAAAGAGGCTATAGAGGAGGTTGGGGCAACCAATGTTGTGCAGGTGGTTACTGATTCAGCACGTGTGTGCAGATTAGCAGGTTTGATGGTTGAGAGTGCTTACAAGCACATCTTTTGGACCCCTTGTTGTGTTCATGCGTTGAACAACGCATTGAAAGACATAGGGAAGATGGATTGGGTGCACCAGGTGGTTGTAGATGCTAGAGACATTCAGATGTTTATTTGCAACCATCACACCTCACTTGCCCTCTTTAGGACATTTTCAAGGAAGGAATTTCTCAAGCCTGTAGCAACAAGGTATGCCAGCTACTTTATTTTGTTAGAGAGGATGCTTGAGGTACAGGAGGCTCTACAGTTGATGATGGTTAATTCAGAGTGGAATAGATGGGCTATGGCAAGCACTGCAGAAGGGAGAAGCATCAAACAAAAAATTCTTGATGATAATTGGTGGTCCAATGTGAGGTAAAAAAATTGTTAATTAATAATTTGTTATTGATTGCTGATTTTATAAAAATATATATATATGATTTTATTATTAATATTTTTTTATTTTCTAAGTTCTAACTTGTCTTTTTTCAAATTTTTGTTTGCAGATTTGTTTGCTCCATCATTTCACCTATTGTGGATGTCATTAGATATGCTGATACAGACTCTCCAAGTCTTGGAGAGATTTATGAAACTTTTGACTCCATGCTTGGAAAAATGAAGAAAGCAATTTCTGATAAGGATCCTAATTCGGGATTATATGAGCAAAAAATTAGGCCCATTGTGACAAGGCGGTGGAACACTATGAACACCCCGCTTCATATGGCAGCCTTTGCTCTTAATCCCAAATGGTATGTACCTAGACCTGGTAGGATGCCTCCTTGTGATGATGATGAGGTGAAAGAAGGGTTTATGAAGGCCCTTGCAAAAATATATTCAATTGAGGAGGCCAGTCTAGTTCGTACACAGTTCACTGATTTTGTTAATCTCCGTGGTCCAACATTCGGCAAACCAGAGGCCAGGGTAGATAGAACTACAGTAGCTCAAAGGGATCCTATTGGATGGTGGTCATGGCATGGGAAGGATGCACCACAATTGAGGACGCTTGCTGTTCGCCTCCTTTCACAGGTAATACTTTAGATTAACATAATTTGATTTAGATGAGTGATAGTGTTGAAGTTTGAACATTTATATAATCATAATTTAAATTGAATGTCCTAATTAGTAAATTTAAATTACTAATTTAGTTTTTAAATTTTGTCTCCTCTCACAGGTTGCTAGTTCCTCTGCTGCAGAGAGGAATTGGTCAACATACGGCTTTATTCACTCTATCAAGAGGAATAGGCTGACCTCTAGACGGGCAGAAAAATTAGTGGCTGTGCATAGTGCTTTGCGACTCCAGGATCGTCAGACTCCTGAGTATAGACAGACTCCAGCATTACGATGGGATGTTGATCCAGAGGACGTCACACAAATTGATGAGGAGGAGAGACAGGAGGGATTGGTTGGAGTTCCATTAGATGAGCCAGCCCCTCACAGTGACAGTGACTCAGACTATGAGTCTGATTTTGATGCAGTGTTGGCAGATGCCGAGTAGTGGCAATCATCATACTTTCTATTTCTATGTTTTGCCTTTGGACACTTGTGACTTTGTCATTTTGACATTTGTAGTACAAACTTGTAGCCTTTTGGGCATTTTATTATTTTATATCATATGCACATTGACTATTTGACATGAATTTGAATTATGGTCCATGGATGCAATTAGGTAGCTATAGTATTAATTTGTTTCATAATTCGATTCTATGATGCATATGTCAATATGATTGGTGATTGTTATGATTATCACTATATTTTTAAAATTTATCTCTCTCTCTATCCCTATATATATATATATATACTATATAGCCGTCCCCCCGTCCCCTAAAATCCCCTCAAAAATTTACCGTCCCCGAAACGCGTCCCGCCGTCCCGCCGTCCCCCCGTCCTGGAAAATTGGTGGAACATAGATTAGAACCTCTAAACCTGAAATATTCCGAGCCAATTTTTTTCGATTTTTTCAAATTACCATTTACAAATCAATGCACCCGTTAAGGTTAGCAGCTAAACCAAAACGTGCTGAAGCAACTCTAACCAAGATGTACACCAGGATCCCGATGCGGACAAGGTGTGAGAATTGGTCAGAGGATCTTCTACGCTAAGTATTGAAAGGGAACTCGACACCAAGTATGTGCTACCCAATCCAGTATGGAGTGAGGGGCGACCATATGGTGGAGTATTACAATTAACAATGCTTGAAAGAAATAACTGAATTGCGGAAAGGACTCAACAGCCAGAATGTGCTTTCTAACCCGAACTGGGAAAGTAGCTACCATAGGGCGGAGGTAAATTAAATACAATAGTAAATGTTGAAAGTAAAGATGAGCATTACAATTTGATAAAGCAAGATTCTAAATGGCTGTCAGTACTACTGCCAGCTTACAATATGAAAGATGATATCTTGCTAACAATACGAATCAGCATATAAATAGAGTTGCAACAATATTAGTGACTTTCTTTTGCTGAGAAGTAAAGCTTAAAACTGAAATGGCACTAAACAGATCCAACCTCTTTTTCAAACTTGGGCAATCCACAATGAAGCCTCCGCATAGTCTTTAAGAACTCTCAACACCCATCCAATAATGAAGATGCAGATTTCTCCAAACTGTTATGACAGACCTGCATTTTTCATCATATAACCAGCAGCATATAGATTCCTTGAATAGTTTGAAACTCCCACCCTACTTACTCAAATGGCATGATATTGAATGCAAAACACTACTAGTATGGGGGCGCTCAAACTAACAACAAAAAACAGACTTAAAATGCAAACATTATTTAATGCACAATTCCCAAGACACAGCAGATGGTACGGCCCAGCACAGGGGCGATTTCTCTTTATAAAATCAGGTACTTCTCTAAAAAATCCACAACCTTGCACACATGGGCGCCTTGCCTAGATAGAAGGGATTATGCAATACCCAGAACAAATATTTTTGTAATTTTTGATTTATGAATAAAACTCAAATCTACTAAAGCTAAAATGCAACTCTGGAAAATTATCTAATATGCAAGAATCTGTTCTAGACAGCCACAAGCTGATTACAAAGCACACAAGTAAATGCAAACTAACAAATGAGACTATTTCACCACTAGTTGTTGTATTGCAAGCAAGAAGCAATGCCCGAGCTAGGAGGCCTTCATTCCCCGAAGCAGTTCCAAAGCCAAACCGGCAACATAACAATACTGTAGACCAAAGATAATTCAAAGAGAACCAATGGCTTCCTTTTATAATTTCCAGTTGACCCGTCTCGAAACCCTAATCTTCTTTTTTGAATCAAACCCTAATTCTCCAATAGGTGGCATCCCACTTTCCCAAGCACAACTTTGACTTTTAATATCACTTTATTTCTTCCTTGAAGTTGGCATCCAATTTATGCTTGAATTAAACTTCTTTATAAGAAATATAATTAATTTCCTTCAATGAAGCGCCATCTTTTAAAAACAACTTAAAGTGAAGTTGCTAGGCCAAGGGGGGTCAATGTTAAAATATAACATTAAAACATGACTTAATTGAAATAATTCGACTTATCTCTCCAATTGTGCCCCAAAGCCAAAAATGAGTAAGCCAACTGATCAGTCTGAAGTAGAAAGCCAACCGTGCCGAAACCAACAGGACCACTGCCAGAAATAGAATTTACTAAAAATAGTAAATTCCAGAAAGTGCTCGGAATGCCAAGAAAAGCATACCACTGCGAAGCTCTTTGAAAACCCAGAAAGAATCCGCCATTAAAACAACCAACCTCGAGCAAAAGCATCCTCCAAAATGTGAAACCCTAATTTTGCCACTGACTAGCCGACAGCACAGTGGGAATAGGCTATCAATCACTGAAAAGTGAAGTGCTAAAAACAGGGACATTACAGTCCGCCCTTCCCAAAATTGCTTGTCCTCAAGCAATATCACCATAACTCCAGAAAATTTAAAACTGATCCATACCAAAACAAGTATGATCCCAGGTTCCCAAATCCATCTCAGGAAGGACCCACCATGCCACTGCTGCACCACTCTGATCACATCAGTGAAAAAATCATGCCAATGCTGCACTAACCTCCCTTGTAACTCTAAAGTGTTACCATCCATGATAATCAAACTTAAAGATCTTAAAGGACTAAGATCAATATCATGCAACGTCTCACGTCCAAGATGCCCAGAGTCAACAGTAACAACAATACCACTGTCAACCATAATTCTAGGCAAGAAGAAGGATAGATCACTCAACTCATAACTAATCTCCTCAGCATACCTCCACATGGTAACAAACGAAACCATGACTGCAAATGTGACATCTTCAACTCTTCTTGCAAAGAGGAAGGCTATCCTTTGCAAGAACTCAACAAACTCAAACTCATGATTCCACATGAATTCCCTATGCCTCCGCTGAATTATCATGGCACAACTATGAAGTCTGAAGAAGTTTCTCACAATTCCAACCCCAAGAGTCTCAGAATGTAGAATCAAGACATTGAACAGGATCTCAACAGTAGGAGTCTCGAAATGCCAAGCCAATTCGAGCGATGGTCTGCTGCTCCAATTATTTGTACAAGAATATGTACCAAGAAAACCATTATAATGTGTATGGTTTCTTTCCAAATTCTGATCGTGCTCAGTCCACATCACCAATTTTCTCATTTGAAGCCATAAATTGTCCCTCGAAAGAGATTGGAAGGTCTGAAATTGAATGAACCAGCAACCCAACAAGACTGAAATGATCAACTTGAAATCTGATTTTATGAAAATCAGCATCCAAGGAGATAGATAGTTGTTGCCAAACTGAAAATCAACACCCAAAATATCATGTCTGCTCATATCTTCAGCCGAAAATAAACCCACTGAAGATCCCATCACAGCCAAGTACCAATCCTTGCTCAAATTTACTTTCCAAAACTCCCATTGATCATTAGGAGTGAACTTCAAATGACTGACAAAGAAGGTAACAACATCCAAAGGACAGTGAATTTGAGGCTCATCACTCCAACATACCTTCTTGACATATGTCAAAAGCAAGCTGATACCAGGGCCCCACATCATAAGTAAAGAAGAGCCATTCTGCAAATGGAGAATTACTTTTACTAGAATGCTTTGGGAAATACGTTCTATTTGAATCATTGCACCCTGAAACTCCAAGAAGTACTCAACAAATCTGAATTCATTGAGAAAGTCAAATTCAAAATCATGAGAGAAGAATTGCTGGAAGGATTCAATGGACCCTTCATCAAACTCCATTATGAAATTAGTTATTCTTAGAGAAGATGGTGTAAGCAGGAAGTCCGATAGGAATCTGACAAGCATCCACATCAGAAAATGAATGAACTCTTCATTGGAGTGCCAATCATCCCTTTGTTGCCCATCAAGATTAGTGACCTCATTCCACCATGCTTCTTGGTTTTCCACCTCCTGAATGGGGAGACTAGGAGCAGCAGTGAAGTCTTCATTATGCAGCTCATGCATCCTCGTCCCATTGTCAGAAGAAGTGCTAGAACTTCCCTCTTCAACAATGATGTCATAAGAGATTTCCTCAAGGCTTGAAATCCCATCATCTACCTCAAAGGAATGTTTCTCATAAGCTTCCTCTTCATTTGGTTCAAAAAGAGGATTGTCATACACTAGGAAGTCGTTCCTTCCATCCCACTGCTCCAAATCAGCACTAGTGATCTTTGATTTTCTTGTGAAACATTCAAGATCAAACTCTCCTTCAAGATTATCGAGCTCTTTAATCACTTGCTCGATTTCTTCAGCTCTATGTCCATTCTCTTGTTCCTTGGAAAGTTCGAAATCAGCAAACTGATCTTCACCCTCCATTAATGCTACTTGAGTTTCTTCTAACATAGCCTTTGTTGATTCAAGCTCATGAGCAAGCTCATCAACCTTTCTCTCTTTTCCTTGGAAAGCACTGAAGGACTTCTTTGCAAGTTCAATGGCATGATCCTGATCCTCCATCAAGTGTATGCAATCTGATTTCAACATTTCCAAAGAGTCTCTGATAAGTTGCAAGTTGAGAAGAACAACTTCATCCTTAACTCCTCTTCTTCTTTCTTCAAGTTGAGCCTTCCAATAAAGATCTTCAATCAAACTGTGAGTGCGATCAAATTGGGATAGAACTCGCACTTCCCTCTTAAGGGACTCTTTGACTTGATCCTCCCACTCAAGAATATGCAAAGATGGTGGATTGCAAGTTGACTGATTTTCAAAATCAGAACTTTGTTTTGTGCCTTTACTACCATCATAGCTGTTCCAGCTTTCGTGCCTTTCTCCCTCCATTAGAGGAGAATGCTCAATGTCATGGAGAGGAACACATTCCACAATTTTTTCGACCCTAAGTTTGCAATCAACTTCATGCATTGCAAAATCAAATTCGTGCTTGGTAACACCTTCAAACTCTACATCTTCAAAAGCCATATGGTCTTCTAGCTCTTCTTCTTCATCACTGCCTCCTTAATCAAACATTATGCCAACATCCAACTTGCTCAATGGATCATAATCATCCGCTGTTCGGAAAGTTTCCGTAGAAACATTTTCTTCTTTAGTGGCTGCAACCACTTCAAAGAGATCATTATGGTGCTTCATTGAACACTCTTCTTCTTCAAAGACAACTTCCCTTCCAAAGGCTACCACATAGTTTGCAATGCAATCTGATTTTTGTTCTTCATCAGAATCAAAGGGAAATTCATCCCACAACGGTTCTCTTTCATACCTTGGTGCCAACACACCCGGATCCCAAATGCTAGTGGGTTGATTAGGATGATCAACCGGACAAAACTTTTCATGCTCCTCCTGAAGTGATGACTCCTTAAATAAGTCAACTCCCACAGAACTTAAGCTGATAACATCAAAATTATTTCTCTCCAATGGCTCAGTTTGCTGCTCCAACCCAAGGTCACCACCATAGTGAATTGAAAAATCTTCATTGCTTGTTGTTTTGGAAACTTCACTATCATTGTCTTCTTTATGAGGAAGTATTATGCTGATGTCTTCGTGTAGAACTTCTTCAGAAGTTGGGACAGCAACTTGAAGAGAATCCATCTTTACCAAATCGTCAACATGATCTGGTATGGACTCTTTGGAATCATCACCATCTTCATAACCATTAATCTTTCCTGCAACATGCTCTAATTTCACTAAAAGTGGTTCCAATTTCCCCTCACATTGATTAAACAACTCCTTAATCAGTATAGCAGCAATAGGAGAACCCTCTTCTCCATGTTCGTATGCGTCCAAGACAAAGGATTGGACACTAGGTGGAATTTCATCAGCCTCATTAATAGTGAGAACAAGAATATTATTCACAGCTGCAATAACATCATTTTCCTGTTTGCTCCAAGTGGATTTGACGAGGTAACGGAACAAGTGATCGATCTGATCATGCATTTCCAAGTCTAATAGCAAGTTACTTATCCTGAGTTCTGAAAATGTTTTTAAAATAGCAACCTTTCTAGAAAGTAGACTGCTTCTACTTTCATCAAGTTCTTGGAAACTTCCAACAATTCTATGAAGAATCTTCTTCATAGTTTCATCATCATAAGGCATTAGGGGAATCACAATTCTCATCAACTCCATGAGGCAAGAAGTAATCAGCAGCTTGGTTTCTTCATTTGGGTGTCCCAGCCAATAGGGCTGAACTAAAAGGTGCAATGCCGGTGATAATGCCAACTGCATCCATTCAGAAGGTGACTGCTTCACCTATCTCAAACATTGTTCCAATATTTGAAGATTATTCCTTTCATCTTCCCTTGACTTACATTCTTTGTCAAGTCTGTTTCCGGTCTCAAAAAGTGTTTGTTCCAGCTTTATCTCTTCTCTGTTAGCCATGTTTATCTGCCACTTCTAAACTGAGCTGAACTCCGTTCTGAACTCTGGTGTAGAAACTGATTTCTCTATCATTCGACTGACAACTAAACCTTGTTGGGCACAGGATGGTAGGATCTTGGCTCTGATACCACTGAAATATTCTGAGCCAATTTTTTTCGATTTTTTCAAATTACCATTTACAAATCAATGCACCCGTTAAGGTTAGCAGCTAAACCAAAACGTGTTGAAGCAACTCTAACCAAGATGTACACCAGGATCCCGATGCGGGCAAGGTGTGAGCATTGGTCAGAGGATCTTAATCAAAATGCTTATGCAGGAACTCTAACCAAGAATGGCGCCAATGATGGCGAGCATATGGTCAGAGGATCTTCTACGCTAAGTACTGAAAGGGAACTCGACACCAAGTATGTGCTACCCAATCCAGTATGGAGTGAGGGGCGACCATATGGTGGAGTATTACAATTAACAATGCTTGAAAGAAATAACTAAATTGCAGAAAGGACTCAACACCCAGAATGTGCTTTCTAACCCGAACTGGGAAAGTAGCTACCATAGGGCGGAGGTGTTGATGTGATTTTTGTGACCTCACCAACCAGGTAGAACAAAGTTTCCAAATGGATACCCTATTCTCTCTTGAACAAAGTATTCGACGTGCTAAGATTGCGAGTGAGATCACGCCTTCAACTCCAAGGTTCTTTAAATGCGAATAGGCTCAGTTTTGGTTGATGTGTATATGCTGTGTACTCACGAGGGGACTTACGTAGTTGTTCAAAATGAGTGTAGTAACGACCAATATGTGCTTTTGAAGGGGATTTCTGAATGATTTGGCTTTAGCATACAAGTTTCCTAAAACTAACCAAGATTATGCGGAATTGAATGGTTGCAGAGATTTCTAAAATTTAAATTCTAATCTAAATGCAAATGGATGTTACGCTCAACCTAAATGAATTTCGACAAACATTGTTTAGCCTCCAATTGGACAGCATCAACAAGGTAAGTGCAATCTTCAAAGGATGAAAATGATGTTCAAATCAGGATTCAATAGAGCAACTACCATCACAACGATGCATAACTACCTATGAACCTTCATCGAAGTTAAGAATAAAAAGTCCAGTTGACCACACAGGACGTGCTTACCATCAGCAAGAACGTTAGTGGTATGGATAAAAGAAATTCACTTATATCAAGCATAAACATCCATGTCTAACTACAAGCATGAAATTAAATTCCTAATTGAAGTCAAAGGAATAAGAAACCTCACGAACTATTCCAAACAAAGTTGAAATTCACCATCAATGAAAAGCTTTATTAAGAATAGTCTTTTGTGACAATCTCTTACAAAATTCTCAAAGGGAGAATTCCCCTTCTTCTTCAACAATGCAAATGAAAAACTACTCTAACTTAAAAGCTTCTACTCTCTATTCTGCTTCAACAATAGCTCTCTATTCTCTGATTCTATGACTACTAGAGTACAAATGAGGGGGACTCCCCCTTATATAGCTGGCCTGTTTGAACCGACGGCCCAGATCAAATTACAATGGAGGGCTCAGATTGAGCCACCTCAGCCCTAGACGAGATTGCCCTAAAAACCGCCAGAAGGTGGAGTGGCGTCATAAATGCTCCCAAAATAGCAGATTCCTCCTTTGACCACCATGAGCAATTAATGCCCACTAACCTTCTAGAAGATTCTCGTCCATGACCCGGATTCCTTTGCTCTTCTCTCTGACCGCGTACGCTATGAATCGCGTCAGCACTGCGTCTACCTCTTCTTCAGAAATTGATGGAGTGAGATTCAGCTGATACTCCAAGATGGCTACCATCTGTTCATGCTTCTCGCAAGATTTTTCCCAAGTCTCCATAGAATCTTGCGTGCTCTGAATGATTGTTGAAAACGTGGAGATGTTTTCAAAATCCAGCTGGGAAAATGTCCTCATCTCTGAAAAGAATGGCTGCAATCTTGCCCTTAGTCCTTCTGCATCTACCTCCTCATTAGTGAGCCTTCTTGCGAATACTGACTCCAAAGTGTTGAGAATACTCTCACGAATATTCCTCATGGCCTTTCTGATCCTGGAAGACTCTATTGCTGCAGTGTCAAAGAAACTCTTCCCTGTGAACGCTGCTGAATGCCATCCACGGAAGTCACATCTATCACCCGCTTGAATTACCCCTTCATCCACCAGAGTTTGCGTGGGAACACGCATCAAAACAGCAAGACGTGGGATAGTATTGTCTTGAAAGATGTGGGTATCTCCCCAAGCCTGCTCAACATTATCCAAACGTGAAAGAATACCGGAAGCATTTTGGAATGCTGAGACGAGATCCGCCATGAACTTTTCTACCTCAGCACGGACACCATTCACCCACTTATCTCCTTCTTGTACAGCCCTCTTCACCTCTTCCAAGCCGCTGATCGGCTCACGTGGCACCTCTGGTGGAAGCTCCGCTGCTGGATTACCTTGAGCAACAGGATGTGCGAGATTTTGCACATACTCAACCAACGCTCTGTGCTCTTTCTTCAACCTTTTATACTTTCCTTCTTTCTTTACCAGCCTATCTTTTAATGCCTGAAATGAACTTTCAGCTTCTTCCACCACCTGCGCTCCTGAAGGGCGTCCCAACTCAATTGTGGTGATTGTGTACTTCTCCGACATTGCATCACTCAAATCGTGATCTTCTCTTGGGGCAGCGATGTGAAGGCTACGGGAACCGGCTTCATTTGTTTCTATCCTTGTATATTTTCTCGCCCTCTTCCGCTTTGGCGACTTGCTTGTTCTATTCAAGAGTTCTTCCATTTCAATTGCTAGGTTGGCGTCATCATCCTGGTTCCTTCTGATCGCCTGTGAAAGCCAATTTCGCTAAATATCATAAACAATCAGAGGCTGCTCCTCAGTTGCTTCCACTTCTCGAACTTCTTCCCGAGCAGTATTTGTTGGAGGCTCGATTATCTCGACCTCTTGATCACTTCCCTCATGTGTCCCAGCATCTTCTTCTCCGAAGGAAAAGTCGAAGTGGGTGTCCATATCTGTTTCTTCCCCTTCATCTCGCTTATCGGCACCTTCAGGATCATTCACACTCTGGGTATCTACTTCTTTTGGCATAGGCTGGTTGACTTCTCCAACTTCCGGTTCTTCATTTCTCGGAGCTCTCTGACTAGCAAACAACGAAACTTCACGCCTACTGGAGGCATGAGATACCAGCTGAGTGGACGTTGTATCCTCTGACCCTTGCGGCTCTGGCTGAACGGGCTCCCTTCTTTTCGGTTCTGGACCTCGTGTGAGTTGCTTCTTCCTCTTGGCTACCACCGGCGGTCTTCTATCACCCATGAGGTCATACGTGAGGGCGACTGACCTTCTTCTTAACCTGTTAACACGCTCATCCACCCAAGCCCTCGTGAATGTCATGACTGGGATAGACAGAGTGTCTAGATCTGCAATCTCTGGTTCGGCCCAATCTATTGGTGGCATCGGAGCGTTCTTTACCGTTTCATAATCTGGATGGGTGACCCTAGTATCCTCCTCGAGTTGATCCGGCACCTTAATCACCTCACACTCCCTGATTAGCTTTAGAGGCAGCCTCGAAAACATCCTTCTCCTGATTTCATCCTCGCTTCCAGCATTCGCCCAAAAGTCCTCCAGGTGAGCCTTGTGTTTGTATTCTTCTCCTTGTACCGTTCCTATCATTCCCTTGGGGTCAAAATTCTGTCGGCTCGTGTGAAGAGTCAGCTTGTAGAATTTTAGCTCATCCTCGGCCTCTTTGGCTGCTTGTAAAGTTGGGCATTCCTCGAGTGAATTTCCCAACACAATGGGAAAATGAAGACCTCCCTTCTTCTTTCGCCTTATAATCTTGTCGTAGGCCACCAATTGCCTAGACAACTCGAGTAGGATCATTCTATTAGTGGGGTACCTAGGCAGCTTGTAAACATATGAATCATAACCCGGAAGCCTCAGATAGGTGAACTTCGGGAATTGGACGAACCAACACCCATATTCTTCGATGAGCATCTGAGCTTCCTCGGATATCCTCTGTTGTAGCCTTTGCTGAAGGGTTCTCGTGATGTACATGGTAAAGGCATCATTCACTCTTTGAAAGTCACCAGTGTGAGTGAGATGCAACTGTCTGCACGACTGGTGGATCTTAAACTGATTGTAGCCGCAGCCAATTGGCTCCTGGTACGCCAATCCCCTATACTTAGTCATTCGAGCTAACATGTAAATGACATATGAGCTCATATAAAACGTTTTTGTCCTTCTGAGGCTCCTGAACTGCTCATCGATGTTGTCACTTATCATCTTCGCCCAGTTCACTTGCTCATCCCCTTCGAGCACTACACTAATGTAAAAGAACATCCATGGCTCGAATATGAATGACTGCGGGCTACCATTGACTCTGCTGAGCAACATAATGATGTCGCAATATTCTTGCTTCAGCTCCTTTGAGATTATTTGTTTCGGTAGCCTGGCAGCAGGTGGCTTTGGCTTGCGCATCCATGAGGTGTTTATTCTTTTCATGCACTTCTCGAAGGTTGTGGCGTACATCTTATTTGCCTTGGCCTTGGACTTATACAACATGTTGTCCGTGGCGAGGATTCCAAACGCCTCGCCGATTGCATCTGGAGCGAAATTAGCCATGATCAAACCATCGGGGGAGGTGATAGTCCGATCCTCAGAATTGTAGCAGTTGGCGCACTCCATGATCAACTCGCGACAACGGACCGCCAGTTGGAAGCCTGCTGCATTATACAACCCGCTCTTCACAATATTTCGTGATGCATCTGTTGGAAGGTTGCCACCTTGCCCGTACATTCGGCGTATGAATGCCTCGAGGTTGAATGGCCCGAGATTGGTATCTGTCAGGTTTCCATGCTTTGAGATGATCTTTGATTCCGGGATGAAAGACTTCTTTAGACTCTTGATTTTCGCCTGCCTGGAGGCGTTCTCCTTAACAGCTTCATTGTTTGCAGCCTTAGTTCTAGCCTTGCTAGTTCCAGCAGCGTCAGCCATCTGCAAAACAAAAGCGAATATTACTCCATCAACTTTTAAAACAACAATCACGTGGGGCGGCTGGCGGTTGGAGTTGGCTGCAAAAATAAATACAAGTTAGTAGCGTTAGCAGTCAACTCTGACTTCTCAAGGATTAAACTTCAACCTCCAGCAACTCGCAGCCAAAAGAAATAACTTAACTCTATCAATCTTAACTTCGAAAAAGCGTGTTGAGTCTCAGTAATTTTTAAAATCAGCAATTTCGAATTAAAATCAGCAAGCCTTCGAATTAAATTACCAAGTTTGAAAACAACTCTTCGACAGTTATACATCAGCAACTTCGAAGAAAATAAATCCAAGAGTTTTTAAACGAGCAAGTTAAAATTCGCAAGCTTCAACAATTAAAAATCAACTTTTCGGAAGTTATAAATCAGCAACTTCGAAAAGCAATCGAAAATCAGCACTTCGCAAATTATAAAACAGCAATTTCGAAGGCTTTACAATTTAAATCTAATTTGATTCGAATACTCGGCAATTTCAAACAACTTCGAAAAAAAAATTAAAGCTCAAGCAACTTCGCATTCAAACAATCTCAGCATTTTAACTCTTAGCACAAATAAACGATTTCAGCATTTCAACTTTTAACTTCAAAGCATTTTCGACTTTCAGCAAAATAAAAAAAAGTTTCAGCAACTTCGAATACATACCTCAACAACGTGAAGAAATAAAAATGCTAAACCCTTTTACTTTGAAGCACTTCGCAACTTGCAACCTCGAATCTCAGCAACTTCAAGAAACCAACTTTCAGCACTTTCAATCTCGAAAAAAAAATCGAACTTTCAGCAACTCTCAAATGAAATCTCACAACTCAACTTGCCAGCATAAATTTCAACTTCGAATCTTGTGCAATGAGAATGAAAATCCTCAGAGTTTTATAGCAAAAGGCTGGCGCTAATTTTAGCAGATGCTTTTTATTCCCTTCATCATGACTGACGCGTTTGCTAATTTTAAAAGGGAATATTCCAGTCGTCAGGCAGTTATTATGACAATTTGCTATTCGGGGAGATTCTTTCCTCAATTTAAATTTAAAATTCCCTCCCGACTGCCAGTTACCTCCAGTGATTTCGAGAAAATCATTTTTACATCAATTTGAAGTTATCTCGACTGTATTTTAAAATGGCACGTTTAATTAATTAAAAATTTAATTTAATTGCCAGTTTAATTTATTTCTTCGACGTATTTTAAAATTCGATGTCAACTGCCAAAACTGGCTAGGCGTAATTTTATTTTCCGTCCGTAATTAACTTCCAAAACAAATTCCCCTTGCTAAATCGTTCGAAATTTTAAAATTGCATGGGTCAAAATCGAAGGGGGAATTTAATATTAGACTTAGGAAAATAATTAAATTAATTAATTAAACTAATTTCTCCGTCTTGCTAAGAGAAATTTTAATTACCTCCAAATGCCTTTCAATTTAATCGTGCTGAGGGAAAATTTCAACGCGTTTGAATTTTTCTGAGATCACCAGTGATTTTATGTGTATCGTGAAAAAAAGGGGGGAAATATTCAATTTTTTTAGCATTAATTTTTTATTCCTATCTCCCCTTTAGTCAAAGCGCCCTTTTAATTTATTTCTTGCTTTTTAGGCGCATATGACAAGCTTCATTTTGAACGCCCCTTTTAATTTCATTTCAAACTTGGGCGCATTTAATATATCGAGCTTCTAGTTTTGAACACTTAACAATTTTTTATCCTTACCCATGGCGCAAATAGCATGTGTTGCTCTCAAATTTGTTGTGTTTGAATAATCATGAGCCTAGGCGCATTTTAGCTATAGAGCTCTCAGTTTACCTTTTGGGTGCATTTAGATCATGGTACCTCCAGCTTTGATATGGGCGCATATGACATGGTCTCCTTCCAGTTTCAAGGGCGCGTATTAGATGATGAGCTTTCAGTTTCAACTCAGGCGCATATGAGAGGGGGAGTTTCCAGGCGCATATGGAGGTCTACACTTTCAGTTTTGATACTTAGCCATTTTCAATTTCCCACGCATTTTCCAGATTTATTACCAAGGGCGCACTTGAGGGGGCGTACTTCCAGTTTTGAAGTGAGGCACATTCTACACAAGGTGTTTTCGGCTTTGAGAGGGGGCGCATATGAGAGGTGGAGGTTTCAATTTAGGCTTAGGCGCATATAGCTAGGTCAACTTTCATTTCCAACACTTGGAATTTTCAAGGCTCACTTTATCCTCCCAAGGCGCATTTGACCACATCAACTCTCAGTTTGTGCCTAGGCGCATATCACTATGTCAACTTTCAACTTCAAAACTTCAAGGGCGCATTGAGCATATTCAACTTTCAATTCTTGACTTAGCCGTTTCCAACACTTAAACTTTTTAGCAACGCCTTTGCTCTCCAGGCGCATATCACCCCCTGTGGTCCCACTTTAATGACTTAGCCAAAATTTCAAACCCTCTTGGACTTGGGCGCAAATCAACCATCCAGCTTCCATTTTTGGTACTTAGTCAAATCTTTGAGATCCAGGTAGAGGCGCAAATCAACCATCCAACACTGGGCACATATGACCCCTTGTAGTTCCATTTTTCAACATTTCAACATTTTCTTGCTAAATCAACTTGTAAGGGCGCATTTGGGCTAGTCTCCATTCATTTTGTGTCATGGGCGCATATGACCCCCTAAGCTTTTAATTTTGCCTTAGCCAATTTCAAGCCACCTCCAAGGGCGCATTTAAAGGTGACACTTTCAATCTCAACTTAGGTGCATTTGATAGGTGACGCTTTCAATTTCAACTCTGGGCGCATTTCACCTATCAAGGTTTCATTTTTGACACTGGGCGCATATAATGCCTTGAAATTTTAATTTTAACTTGGGCGCATTTTACCACATCAACTCTCAGTTTGTCAAGAGGGGCGCATTTGACATGGTCAACTCTCATTTTACATCTTAGGCGCATATGATAGGTTGTATTTTTAGTTTCAACGCCTTTGACAAAATGACCACCTCCTCATACTAAGGCGCACTTAACATGCTAAGCTTTCATTCTTTGACTAGGCGCAAATCACCCACCTAGCTTCCATTTTCAACACTAGGCGCATATGAGAGGTGGAGGTTTCAATTTAGGCTTAGGCGCATATAGCTAGGTCAACTTTCATTTTTGGCTTTGGGCGCATTTAAGGGGTCAAGCATCCAGTTAGGGGCGCATTTGAGTTTCTCAACTTTCACCTAGGGCGCATTTGGGACCATCAACTTCCAGTTTGTGCCTAGGCGCATTTGATATGGTCAACTTTCAGTTTTGGCTTTGGGCGCACTTTGACCTTGCAACGTCAAGTTTTCCAGACTTAGTCATTTTTTCAGTCTCTGTTCTGCCTTGAAAGCAAGTTTCACTACCGGACTCGAAATTTTATCCATTTTAGCAAATTTTACGCCCTCTGCCAGATTTAAGTTGATTTTCCTTGGTCAACCCTAATTTGCCCTGACTTTCTATTTTTAGAAAGTTCTTTGAATTTTGTGCCGTTGACTGGATCCCGACTCCGAAAGCCTGATTTTCACCTTGCTTTGAATTTTGACTGACCTGGTGCTGCCAGTGCCCGATGCCTGTTTGTACTTACTATTTTTAGCAACCTGCTAAAAATAGAAACTGTTCAGAAAGTCTTCAAATTTTGCGTGTTGAATGCCTGAAACATGGTGATTGCGACTGGATGCTACTTCTACGTGAATGTCGGGTTCCGCCCTTGATTTTAGGAAACCCTAATTGACCTGCTAAAAATAGCAATTGTCTGATTCTTCACTCTCTGTAATTCTGTTTATTTCGAAATTTGCGCCACGGATTACTTGTCACATGCTTGACCTGTGCTCGCTGAGATCTGGTGCTGACCTGCCAATTATAGCTGCTGCTGGAGTGATTTACTATTTATAGTAAGTGCCTGTTTCTGAGGCTTCCTTTGCTCTGTTCGTTTTGAAATTTGGACAGTGTGCCCGTCATTGGTGAACTTGCCTGTCTACGCTGATGCCGAGATCAACTTTCTATTTATAGCCCTTGTCCAAAACGCCTTACTAAAAATAGCAAGTTCTCCGATTGCCTTCAAATTTTGCCAGCAGCTTCTCGGAAGGATGTCAATCATGATGGATACCTCAGTTTTGAACGTTTTGACCTCTGACTCCTCATTTTTAGTGCTGAAGCTCGAAACCCTAATTTTGTGCATGTTGCTCAGATGAGCTCCGTTTGACCTCGTTTCAGTTGCATGGCGATCAGCTTGCATTTCTGAGGTGTTGAGTAGCTGCCCAAGTGACACCTGCTAAAAATAGAAAACGGCCGGAAAAGTGACTGACCGGCTACCAGATGATCTTGCATGTCATACTGCCCGAAAAATCTTGAAAAACCCAGAAAAACCCAGAAAAATTTCCAACATGCACGCACTGGCTAAAAATAGTAAGTTTCTGAAAAGTGGTCAGCTCCATTTTGCATGTTACACTGTCGCGAAGCTCTTGGAAAACCCAGAAAGAAAATGCCGACATGCGCCGAAAATATCTGCATGCAAACCCTAATATTGGCCTCCGAAGGCCGAATGCTGAAAGTCATCACCCTGCTTTGCATGTCATATCGTCGCGAAGGTCTCGAAAAACCCAGAAGGAATCTTCGGACATGCATCAGAAAATATAACATTAAGACTTTGAAATCTGCTCTGGAAGCTGTACTGCTAAAAATAGCAGGTTGTCTGTTTTTGCTCAAATTTTGTCAAAAGTGAACTTGAAGTGCCCGGAATGCAATGAAGTTATCCAAATGTGAAAATCTCAAGAAAATCAACCCTAAACTGACACTTACTAAAAATAGAAAGTTGGCAGAACTCAGTGAAAATTTAGGGGTTACTTGCTAAAAACATGGTATTAACATTGCTAGGCTCAAAAGCTAAATAATCAACTCAATTGGATCTCAACGTGACCTAAAAGATGTGAAACCCTAATTTCAGACTTGGTCGAATCTTACGTTCAAGCTTGCTGACGGGAGCGTCCCCAGAAAAGCAGATAGCAGAACAGAAGCAGAACGAGAGAGAAAGACAAAAACCAAAACCAAAAGACCAGAACGGAGCAAAAATTTAGGGGTCCCCATTTTAGATGGGGCGATGTGTGAAAAGGTCACAACAGGAGGTAAATTAAATACAATAGTAAATGCTGAAAGTAAAGATGAGCATTACAATTTGATAAAGCAAGATTCTAAATGGCTGTCAGTACTACTGCCAGCTTACAATATGAAAGATGATATCTTGCGAACAATGCGAATCAGCATATAAATAGAGTTGCAACAATATTAGTGACTTTCTTTTTGCTGAGAAGTAAAGCTTAAAACTGAAATGGCACTAAACAGATCCAACCTCTTTTTCAAACTTGGGCAATCCACAATGAAGCCTCCGCATAGTCTTTAAGAACTCTCAACACCCATCCAATAATGAAGATGCAGATTTCTCCAAACTGTTATGACAGACCTGCATTTTTCATCATATAACCAGCAGCATATAGATTCCTTGAATAGTTCGAAACTCCCACCCTACTTACTCAAATGGCATGATATTGAATGCCAAACACTACTAGTATGGGGGCGCTCAAACTAACAACAAAAAACAGACTTAAAATGCAAACATTATTTAATGCACAATTCCCAAGACACAGTAGATGGTACGGCCCAGCACAGGGGCGATTTCTCTTTATAAAATCAGATACTTCTCTAAAAAATCCACAACCTTGCACACATGGGCGCCTTGCCTAGATAGAAGGGATTATGCAATACCTAGAACAAATATTTTTGTAATTTTTGATTTATGAATAAAACTCAAATCTACTGAAGCTAAAATGCAACTCTGGAAAATTATCTAATATGCAAGAATCTGTTCTAGACAGCCACAAGCTGATTACAAAGCACACAAGTAAATGCAAACTAACAAATGAGACTATTTCACCACTAGTTGCTATATTGCAAGCAAGAAGCAATGCCCGAGCTAGGAGGCCTTCATTCCCCGAAGTAGTTCCAGAGCCAAACCGGCAGCATAACAATACTATAGACCAAAGATAATTCAAAGAGAACCAATGGCTTCCTTTTATAATTTCCAGTTGACCCATCTCGAAACCCTAATCTTCTTTTTTGAATAAAACCCTAATTCTCCAATAGGTGGCGTCCCACTTTCCCAAGCACAACTTTGACTTTTAATATCACTTTATTTCTTCCTTGAAGTTGGCGTCCAATTTATGCTTGAATTAAACTTCTTTATAAGAAATATAATTAATTTCCTTCAATGAAGCGCCATCTTTTAAAAACAACTTAAAGTGAAGTTGCTAGGCCAAGGGGGGTCAATGTTAAAATATAGCATTAAAACATGACTTAATTGAAATAATTCGACTTATCTCTCCAATTGTGCCCCAAAGCCAAAAATGAGTAAGCCAACTAATCAGTCTGAAGTAGAAAGCCAACCGTGCCGAAACCAACAGGGCCACTTGCCAGAAATAGAATTTACTAAAAATAGTAAATTCCAGAAAGTGCTCGGAATGCCAAGAAAAACATACCACTGCGAAGCTCTCTGAAAACCCTGAAAGAATCCGCCATTAAAACAACCAACCTCGAGCAAAAGCATCCTCCAAAATGTGAAACCCTAATTTTGCCACTGACTAGCCGACAGCACACTGGGAATACGCTATCAATCACTGAAAAGTGAAGTGCTAAAAATGGGGACATTACAAAACCCTTATCCTTTTTGCACTTTTTTTTCGAAATCCCAAACTGAAAGTCGCAACAAAAGAAGCATTAATGTTAAATCCGTCTAAGTCCTAACTCGTGAAGAAATTGCCTAGCGTAAGTCCCTTTGTGTATTACCAACATATCACAACACCCATTGAGCTTATCCACATGTCAAGACCTGACAAAAGAAACCTTGGAATCGCCATATGATCTCGCAATCTTAGCATACGCAGAGATTTTTCAAGAGAGGATAGTGTCTTTGGACATTTTATTTTGTGTGTTTGGTGGATGATAAAACGTGCACCAACAGTACTGCAGTGCCTAATAAATTTGAAGATATTGCACCTAGGCTATGAACTTTCTTAGCAACAGCCTTGAGCTCATATGCTTCCATTATGTGTTTCTTAAGGTGGCATGTGCCAATCAACTCGCATTCGTGACCGCACCAACGCAGAATAAAGTCGCCAACGGCTACCCTATCTTGTGCATGCGCAGAAACGGGGCTAGGAGTTGGCTCGATGTGATTTCTGGTATTTCAAGGGGACTTACGGAATTGTTTGGAAGAGAAAGGAATTCAAATGCTCGAAAGATTTGTCTATGAAGTTCTTGTTTCCTAAACTAACTAGAAAGTACTGAATTGAAATGGGGTAAGGTTAAGAGAGTCTAAATCTATTCTAAGGCGTGGGATATAGAGCTCAACTTCAGCAAACTTCTACCAGGCTCGCTTTGCCTCGCGCGGACAGCCTCCCGGTGCAATCTTCAAAGGAGTAGCTCAAGGTGTTCAGATCACAACTTAGCATGAAAATACCATCACAACGATGCATATAAACATACAAATCATGATCGAAGTTAAGTACATGATATTCCAGTTGACCACACAAGGCGCATTCACCATCAGCGAACACACTAGTGGTATGGATAGACGAAGTTTGCTCAAATTGAAGACCACATTACACAATTACTATCTACTGCTTGCATGAAATGAAACTTATTCTACTTTGAACTATTTTATGCTACCATTTGAATTGGAAGGACGAAGAAACCTTGTTAGCTACTCACAACAAAGACGAAATTCACCATCAATGAAAAACTCTTTTATTGAGAGAGTGTTCACAACAATTTCTTACAAAGTTTTCAAAGGGAAAACTTTCCCTCTTCTTCAAATACTCTATCAATCTATACTAAGCTACTTTTAATTTGTCTCTCTATTCTAACTTCTACTCTAATTCTACCGTCTCATCATGAATGTACAAATGAAGGGGGGCTCCCCCTTTTATAGATGGCCAAGTCCAATGGACGGCTCAGATTACAATCGGCTGGATGGCCCAAATTGTGCCACCTCAGCCCTAAACAAGATTCGCCCTAAAAACCGCCACCAGGAGGAGTGGGGTAATAAATGAGCCATTAATGTCCATCATTCTTCTAGAAGATTCCCGTTTGTAGACGCGTTCACACTGCTCTTGATCTTCTTTTTGACGTTGTTCTTCAACTTTGTTGGAGCTTCCATTCTTTTCTCCATCTTGAGTTTCGCAAACACTTCCTCTCTATCAACACTTAGCCATTTTTCGCAACTCTTCTTCCTTCGAGGTTGAAATGTCATCTTGGATTATTTTCTTCATCACTTAAGTCATCACCGCCTGGTCTCGACGTTCCTCCTGCAAAACAAGCAAGGAGAAGAGTATTAGAACATTTCATAATATAAATTCAACTTACTCACCAGGATTTTCACGCTTTGATCTCCAAGGGCTCATCGTTTTTCCTTAGCCAACTTCGTGTTTAAATTCTTCATGCCTTAGCCAAATTTCCAACCTATCTTGCATTCTGCCTGGCGCACTTCACTTTGATATTTCATTCAACTCTGGCTCGAGAAGAATGCTTTCATCCGGAATTTGATCAAAAAATATCTAGGCTCTCAACTTCAAATTCATCCACCAAGGCATTTTATTTCAACAACACACTTATTCCTTGCCTTAGAAAATTTCTCAAACTTTCACTTAGGAAATTCATCAACCTGGTGCCCATCAAAAATCTCCATCTCGAAGGCCTCAACGAACTGTGGAAGACTTTAAAACCTTCTCCTTGTCTAAGATCTTAAATACCCAGAAGAAAATTTTCTTCAGAATGCATCAAATTCATGGGTATACAATGAACGGGTTCATTTAATTTTTTAAATTTTGAACCTTAGAAAAATAATTTTTGACAAATTTAATCCATTTCTTCATCCCTGTGAGTATCCTGTTGTTTTGACTTGAAAATTCTCTTCCATCTCATGAAGCCGGTACATTCTGTCATATCCACAGCCAATTTTATTCATTCTTGAGAGAATTT
This sequence comes from Sequoia sempervirens, assembly GCA_007258455.2. Classification (NCBI taxonomy): domain Eukaryota; kingdom Viridiplantae; phylum Streptophyta; class Pinopsida; order Cupressales; family Cupressaceae; genus Sequoia; species Sequoia sempervirens. Next base: position 1,065,818,682 of record VDFB02271358.1, on the reverse strand, counting down.
CATTACTCCTCCAAGCTAGGCGTATTTTTCCTAAGGTGATATTTAAATATCAATACTTAGGAAAATAAATTTTACCACTTCATTACTCAAGCCTAGGCGCATTTGATAGGAGGTATCTTAAATTTCAAAATTTTCCAACGCCTTGAAATATTCCTCACATAACTTCTAGGCGCCTATAGAGGAGTCCACTTTAAATTTCCCACACTTAGAAATATTTCCAAGGTCAAAATGTTCAAGGCATTTAACTTCAAACTCTTATTGTTCCTTAGGGCGCAAATAACCCCTTGTGCTTTCATTTTTAAGCACTTACTTCTCACTTCAAGGGCGCATATGGGACATCCTACTGTCATTTTCCAGACTTGGAATCTTCTTCTAGTTGACATTCCCATGAGGGGCGCATTTAAGGGTGGGGACTTCAAATTTAGGATACTTAAAAACTTTCCCAAGCTCTTCATGCTAAGCAAGGGCATTTCACCCTATAAGCCTTCACTTTTCATGCCTTAGAACATTTTAGGCTCGTCTTGTCTTCATGGGCGCAAATGACCCCTTCTTGTTTCAATTTGTAGCTCTTAGAAATTTTGCCAACCTTTTCCTACAAGCTAGGGCGCATATCACCCCTTCTACTTTCATGTTTTTTATACTTACAAAAATTTCCATGTGCTTCATCCAAAGTAAGGCGCATTTGAGGGCCTCTACTCCAAATTTCCACGACTTAGAGGATTTTTGAGGCTTCTCCAAGTCAAGGGCGCAAATAAGGTGTTGAGCTTCAAGTTTGAAGTACCTAGCAAAGTTTCTCATCCATCTCCAAGTGAAGGCGCATTTAGGGGCTTGAGCTTCAAGTTTCTAACACTTAGGAATATTTTACCCTCTCTTCAAACTAGGGCGCATTTTAGCATGTGAGCTTCCACTTTTCAACACTTAGAATATTCCTCAGGCCATCTTCCCAATCTTGGGCGCATTCAAGGGGGTGCTATTTCCAGTTTAGATGCCTTAGAGATTTTTAACTTACCTTCTTCAGCTTGGTGGGCGCATTTCAAAGGGTGTGCTTTCACTTCTTATACTTAGAAAATTTCAAGGGTCCACTCATGAGTCAAGGCGCAAATGAGGCAGGGAGCTTCAAGTTTGTGTGCCTTAGCAAAAATTTTCATCATCCTCTTCAAGGTAGGGCACATTTTGGATCCCTTACTTCCATTTTCGAAACTTAGAACAATTTCAAGTCCCCTCTTCTCTTTCCAGGCGCATATGGAGGGTGGAGCTTTCATTTTCGAAACTTAGGAACTTTCAGCCAGCATACTACCTTGGCAAGGTGGGGCGCATTTCACCCCTCTTAAGTTTTGGTGCCTTAGAAATATTTTCATCACTCACCAAGGTTAAGGCGCAAATGGCATGTGAAGCTTCCAATTTAAAAGAATTAGGCATTTTTAAACTCACTTCTCTAGCCTAAGGCGCAAATAAGAGGTCATGCTTTGAATTTTGACATACTTAGTAAATTTCCAACTTCTATCTCTAGCTTCAGCCATGGCGCATTTGAGGCCTTCTACCTTCAATTTAGAACATTTAGAAACTTTTACCACCACTCCTCCACCTCAAGGGCGCATTTTGCCTGTCAAGCTTTTAATTTATCAACACTTAGAAGGATTTTACCCATCTTCAGCTTCTCAAGGCGGATTTGACCTGTGAACTTCAAATTTCAAGTGCTTAGAGAATTTCCACAGATCTTCAGCTTTTAAAGGCGTTCTTCACTGGCTGGACTTGAAAATCTATCAATTTTAGTGAATTTTATGCCCCTTGCCTGATTTAGAGTGACTCGATCGTGCTAACCCTAATTTGCTATTTTTAGAAAGTTTTTCAATTTTGCACTTCAAGCTAATTCCAAGCTCCAAAAGGCTGGATTTTGCTTTGTTCTAAACCTCAGGATGTGTTTGTGCTACTGATGCCTGATATCCGTATGCCTCTGCTATTTTTAGCAACCTGCTAAAAATAGTAAATGTTCAGAATAAGCTCAAATTTCATGTGCTGAATGCCCAAAGTGTGGTGATCGTGGTTGGATTCTACATTTGCATGGCTGTCGTGTTCTGCCCTTGATGTTAGGAAACCCTAATTCTTCTGCGTAGGCCTGCTAAAAATAGTAAGTGTCTGATTTTCCGTTCTCTGCAACTCCGTTCATCTTGAAATTCGCGCCATGGGGTCTTTATCACCTGCTTGACTTGTACCTGTTGATGCCTTGCGTTGACCTGCTATTTTTGGCATGTTTCTAGAGGTGGTTTACTATTTATAGTAACCGCTTGCTTCTGAGACTTCCACAACTCCGTTCGACTTGAAATTCGAATGACGCGCTCCTCACCACGTGACCTGCCTGTTGACATCGGTGCCTGATGCTGACTTTCTATTTTTAGCCTGTTTCTAGAATGACTTACTATAAATAGTAAGTGTTTCGTTTGCCTTCAAATTTTATCAGCAGATAGCTTGAGAGATGCCGATCGCGGTGGTATACATCGGTTTTCGAAAATTATGGCTTTTTACGCCTCTTTTTGGGCCCCGAAGCTGAAAACCCTAACTGGTCTTGCATGCGTATCAAATGACCTCTGTTTGTCCTCGTTTCTGTTGCATCGCGATCAGTTCGTGATTCTGAAGTGCTGGGAGGTGGCTGTCGGGATGTATCTACTAAAAATAGTAAGTTCCTTACTAAGTGATTATCTCCATTTGCATGTCACACCATCGCGAAGCTCTCGAAAAACCCACAAGGAATCATCCGACATGCAAAAGAAACCCAGACATGCAAACCCTAAAAATAGCCCCGGAAGACTGAATTCTGAAAGTCGTTATCTCATTTTGCATGTTATACCGTTGCGAAGGTCTCGAAAAACCCAGAAGGAATATGCAGACATGCAAAGAAAAACTCTGCATCTAAGCCCTGAAATTTGTCTCGGAAGCTGGACTGCTAAAAATAGAAAGTTGTCTGTTTCAGCTCAAATTTTGCGCACGAGCAGTCTGATGTGCTCTAAATGCAGCGTGACTGTCGGAATCTCAAAAATACTGACAGATTGCCTGTAATTGCCCACTTACTAAAAATAGTAAGTACCTCAGAATCTGATGAAAATTTGCTGAGAGTCTGCTGGAAGCACACTGACAACAATGTTAAGCTCTGTTTTCAATTTGTTCACCTCATTGAATTCAAATTGGCGTGAAGGAATCAAACCCTAATTTTAAAGACTTGGCCAAATTTCACATTTAAACTCAATGACGGGCACAATCCCGGAAAGACAGACAGTAGAAAAGAGAGACAACGGGAAAACAAACAAAAATCAAGCCAAAAGTTCGAAACGAAGCAAAAATTAGAGGGTCCCCATTTGCAATGGGGCGATGTGTGAAAAAGGTCACAACAATTCCCTTTTACTTTTCATCATCTATATTGCCTCCATAAGCTGAGATTTTTCCTTCTCATTAGTTGTTTTGAATTCAAGTATTTCTTGTTCATTCTATACCAATTTATCCTTTTCCAATTCTATCAGCTAGGCTTGTTGAGCAAGTTGGACTTGGAACCCTTTCCTTTGTTCCTCTACCTCAACACAAAGATTTTTCACACCAGCAGTTGCTTTGTCAACTTCAATTGCTATAACCATTTGAGCAGTCATTTCTTTTTGCAGCATGAGGTAGAGAAACCCAAATTGATACCCAGTAGAGTGAATGGCTGCTAGGACTTCCCTATCTAGACCACCAAAGAAGGGGGCCACCCATACTAGTACCCAACTGCTATTCATTTGTTGACTTTTTGTATTCGGCCAGACATGGTTGAGAAATATTTTTGTAAATTGTATATGAAATTTTTCCTCTACAAACTGCCGAATCTGTATAGCCTTATGCAACACCAAAGGAAAATGCAAACTATCCAACCACCTCACTATTTCAGTCACTTCAAACACTAATTGTGCTATCTATTCCAAATCCCAAACAAATTGTTGCATTGTATAGAAGGGATTGCCAAGATTTGGTTGTGGGATTTGTGTGCAGCTCAATTTACCTTGTTTAGATGATACACAATCTGGCTCCAAGTGCATGGATGATGAAATCTCCACATGTTCATGCTATCTTTCAGTACTTGTCTCAATGCCTAGCAAGTTAGCTTCTTCTTGCATTCTTTCTCGATGCTCCACTTGATGAGGAGACACATCTATGCTTCAGATGGGGCTTATTGGAGGACATTTTATTGTGTCTGCTGAAGCTCCAAGAAGATTTAGCCACTATTTAATATGGTTGGACTCATTTGTTGTGTTAGTGTTTTGAGTTGTCTTTTGCAAGACAACACAAAACAAACCAATGTGTGAGGTAAAACCTCTCTTCAAATTTGGAGGGGAAGCTCCTTGAGATCTAAACTAACCTAAACCTAAGCCAACTAATCCTAGAATGAAAACCATAGACAAGATATATAGATATGCACACTTTACAAGATTTACTATAATAACCCACCCTTAATTTTTTTTTTTCAAATCTTCACAACTTGTTAGCATTAGCCAATAATCAAAGATGATTAACTTAAGTAAACTTCCTCTTTCTAATCATCCAGATCCCAATGTGGGCAAGGTGACAGCATACGGTGGTAAGGTTACAATATGTTAGCCAATAATCAAAGACGATCAACTTAAGTAAACTCCCTTCCACTTTCTGATCAACCAGATCCTGATGTGGGCAAGGTGAGAGCATACGGTGGTATGATTACAATGCTACGCTATTGAAAGGAACCACTTGTTCAGTGGGGTGAGTGTGAAGCCGACCAAAGCAAAGAAAGATCCTTCGCTTATTCAGAGGACCTAATATGAAACCAAAGAAAGCTCATTCGCTTGTTCAACGGGAATAACATGAAAGCAAAGAAAGTTCATTTGCTTATTCAGCCGGAATGCCACTTATTCAGTGTGTAAGTGTTGTGACCTTTCACAACATCGCCCCATTGCAAATGGGGACCCTTTGTTTTTGCTTTTTGGGTTTTTGCCTTGGCGTCGCAACTGCTAATTACCATGTTTCTTTTACAATGAGGAGTTTGAAGTTAAAGTTTCTGAGAGTCATTGCCTGAGCCAAGTATAGAATTTGAGCCCGAATCAGTGCACAAACATCATCAGAATGCTTAGAAGGCCTGGAAGACGGGGATCACCTGTCCATCGAGTCAATTCTGACCTCCTACTTTTTGGGGATTTTCACTCTAACCCCCTATTTTTTAGGGACTTTATTTTTGGCACTTTTAGCCTATTTTGGACCTCCTATTTTTTAGGGATTTATTTTTGGAAAGTTTCTATTTTTGGAAAGTTTCTATTTTGGGAAGGTTTCTATTTTTGGAAAGTGCCAAGGTCATGGTTTCAACATTGTCATCTACAGAAGACCCCCAAAGTGGAAATAAGTGAGAAATCTCAGATGAACCAAATAAAGACCAGAAAATTGCCTAAGTGTTAGTCATGGCATGAACTTGTGACAAGTTTGCCCAAGAGATGAAGAGATGTCTCAACACTTAAAATATATTATGGCATGAACTTGTGACAAGTCCGCCCAAAGAGATGGCTTAAGACCTTGCCAAGTCCGTCCACCAAGGATGAATCATGGCACAAGACATGGCATGAGCAATGGACAAGTCCGCCATAGGAAGATGAAGACAATGGCATGAACATTGGAGAAGTCCGCCCTTGGAGATGTCTTAACACCTTGCCAAGTCCGCCCAAGCTGAAATATGAGATGGCTTGACACCTTGCCAAGTCCACCCCATGAAGGAATATGTTATGGCCTGATCCTAGAGAAAGTCTGCCCCATCCACAAGGCATAAGATTAAGCCAAGTCCGCCCATGCCTTGGAAAGGCATCACTAAAGTCCGCCAACGCTTAGAAAAATGAATGGAAATCCAACAAGGAAGTCAGCATTTGGAGATAGAGTGGCAAGAAGGGTCTTCAAAGTCCGCCCAACTAAGAAAGGCTCAAAATTTGGCTAAGTATGGAGACCTTGGAGAGTAAAACTTTAAAATTTTGGTGAAGTGTCTAAGGCTGAAGCAAGTTCGCCTAGAAGATAATATGGCATGAAGAATGTAAAGTCTGCTTGGAAGGAGAGATGGATGTATCAAGGCGCCAAGAAAATCCGCCATGTTAAAGGAGTTTGTCAAACAAGCCTCCAAGTCTGCCCCATCATATGGAAAAGAAAGTGCAAAGTCCGCCATAGGATAACAAGCAATATGGCAAGAACTTCTTGAAGTCCACCCAGGCTTGAGAAAAGAATGGCGAGAAAAGAGGAAAGTCCTACCTTGGCATTTAAAAAAGATGGCAAAGACAAGACAAAGTCCGACATTACTCAATTGATGAACGGTGCAATCCTCACAAAATCTGACCTTGGTCAAGTATGAGATATCTCAGGCATCATGAAGTTCGACTTTGCCCAAGCATAGCATGTCCAAACCTTTTATGAAGTCCGACTTTCATTGAAGAAAAATGTCCAAGCACATGCAAAGTCCGACTTTCCGCCCAAGGAGGGAAATTCAGAAAATTGGCTAAGTATTGGAAAGAAAACAAGAGGAATAAAGAGGAAGTGAATAAAATCCTTGTCCAAGGATGGAATTTGTCCTACATAGCACAAGCTAGATTCAGAATTGAAGGCAAGTCCACAGGAAAAGTTCATTCGAGCATCAAGATGGCCAAAATCTTGGCTAAATGTTGAATGGTCCGAAGGTATTACAAAATAGCCAAAATTTGGCTAAGTATGGGAAATACTTCACAGAGAAAATTCCAATTTCCTCCATTGTGGTGAAAGTACAGAGGCATTCTTCTCCAAATTCAAGGCACTTGAAGGAATTTCAGTGCAATCCAAAAAGAAAGGCTTGATAACTTCAAGTCTAAACATGTGCTCCAAGGCAAGACCTCCAATACAGGTGAGAAGAAGAAATCAAAGTCTCAAAGGAGATCCAAAGATCAAAGCTAGGAAAGAACAAGCACAAAGGACAGAGTCGTCAGCAAAGAAAATATTCTAAGGCAAGCATGTGGAAGAAAAACAAAGTGACCAAGGAAGACATCCAGTACACTGAGGTGGCACTTCGTCTTCCAACCAATCAAATTGTTCCAAATCTTCATGCAACAACTTTCTATTTTATTTATTGGTTCATATTTAGTAAAAAGGACGAGTGTCCCTGAATGTAATTTTCTCATTGGTCGAGGGGTAGTTAGTTGTAACAAACCCTAATTAGGGTTTTATTTTGTAATCTTGGTCGTTGATTCTAAATTAATCTTGGCCATTGAATTGTAATTGGGGAGCCTATAAATTGAGCTCACCCCTCATTTGTAAAGCATGGGAGCATGTTGCAAGACATGTTGAGATAAGTAATTGTTGTGTACGACTGCCAAAGTAATAAGTAATGCATGCATTGTTTTGATGGTGATTGCTTCTCTTATTTTGGAGTTGGCATGGTTCTTATCCCTCATCATAGTTTAGATTTTATTTCATGTATGTTAGACAAATGCAAGATCTGATAAGTATTGATTTATGGTGAATCTTCCGCTCATACTTTCTTTGAATGAATGATTTTTGTTCAATGCATAAAGTTAGCCTAAACTTAATTTGTGGATGCTTAACTTCTGTCTGGATAAATATTGTTCGATTTGATGGTAGTTATTCATGACATGAAAATCACAAGCACACTCCCTTGAAGATTGCACCCACTTTGTGTAGTTGTCGTTGAGCGTGGCGAAGCAAACCGTGGTTATTGGTTTCACCAAGTCAATACCATCTCTTAAATTCTTAGGAAGTAGATTTTCTAAACCCTTATCTCCTTTTTCAGTTTGTTTGATCCAAGACCTAAACAATGGAGCTTCATGGCCTAAACCTTCATTGTGAATTGAACAAGCCTAGCATAAGTCCCTTTGTGTTACCAGCATATCACAACAACCATTGAGCTTATCCAAACGTCAAGACCTGACATAAGGAACCTTGGAATCGCCATATGATCTTCTCGCAATCTTAGCATATATGGTGGTTTTTCAAGAGAGGATACGGTGTCTTTGGGCATTTTATTCTGATGTTTGGTGTATCACAAAACACGCATCAACAGTAAGTAGCAATAATCATAAAGAGCTAAATAACCGATGGTACTACCAAAACGATGTTACAAAGAGCTCATTACAAATAATTCCAGAATTACATAAGCTGCTGCTACAACATGAAAATAATGATAAACTCTTGGCACAACTCCCAAAATAAAACCCCAACATAAAATAAGGTATCCCCCAACAAAGTATTATCAATTATACCTCATGGAATGACCCCCAAAGGACTGTATCAGGTCTGAAACGCTGCTGCTACAAGTCTGATATAAAATTGCATGTCTGGTAAAGAAGTTGCAGCAGTCTGTAACACCAACCAGCAAGCTCCCAAATGGTCACAGCTCCATAAAATGCACTTCCAACCAATCCCAAACACCATAGAACACCCCCAAGAAGCTTGCAAGGAAAATACAAGGTCTAAACGACTCCAAAATCAGACTGAACAGCAGAGAAGAGAGGCAGATTTCACACAACACCCAATGCACCAAACCCTCCAAATGGTACAGCCAGCAAGGAGGATGATCTGCTCCTAGAAAAATCAGTTATTCCTCAAAAAATTCTGTAACCTTGCACAATAGGTCACCCCAATCCGCCAAACAGGAATAAATGATACCCACAAAAAGTTTTCCAATCCTCCAATCAGCATGAGCAAGTCAATGGTACTGCCTAGGGTTGGAAAGAAGCAACCAGCAAATGAAACTTCAATGAAATCACTCCAAAAACTCCAAAGCTCTACAAAGTCAATACTCACACCAAAATATGCATAACTAGAAAACATCATAAGAAGCCAAAACTAAAAGTAAACTGAAAGCCATCACCAATAAGCTAGAATAGTGATTACTGAATGCAATCACACCCAACCAGCTAGGAATTGTCTTCTGAATCCAAAACCAGCAACCTAGAGAGGGTTTTCGTCCTCTGAAGATTTAGGAAAAAACTCTTAGGTTCCAATCCGGCAGCATAACATTATCATTTTCAGCATGACCAAATGAGCGCTACCCCATGCCTCCCTTTATAGCTTTTTCTCTATTTTTCCGAAAAAGCGCTTTTTGTTTTTTCATTGCTTTTTCGAAAAAGTGCTTTTTGGCTTTTCCGTTGCATTTTTATTGCTTTCGCTTTATTGTTGCTTTTTCAAAAAAGCGCTTTTTGCTTTTTCAATAAAACTTTTTGTTTTTCAAAAAACACTTTTGTTTTTCTTTTTAAAAAAATAACTTAAAGTTACCAAGTGTAAGCGTTGGGCACAAGGGGGGGTCAAAATGAACCTTTTTAACTTTATAACATGTCATAAAAATCACTTTTTGAAGACTTCAGTGAATAATATGCCAAAACAATAGAACTCACCAAACTGCAACTGCCAAGCATTGCCCAAACTGGAAACCTTGCACTGCATTGCTACTAAGATCAATTACCCAAAATAGAACTTACTAAAAATAGCAATTTGCAAAAAATAGTAAGTGTGTCCAAACTCAAAACTGGCCCAAACTAAGATGCCCTGAAACTTACTAAAAATAGTAATTGCGAAAAATAGGCATTTCTAAAAATAGCAATATTGCCCACCAAGGATCTCAGAAAACACTCTAGCAAACCAACTACATATACTCCCTGAAAGTGTTGGCAAGAATCCTCCAAGATTCTTGGAATCCTATTACATCCCAAATTGTGACGTACTATTTACCATTACTAGATAGAGTAAATGTGAATTCTGGAGGTGAATTAATGATGCTAGTACCTTGTTTTCAATATGAATGTTGTTTCATTTGATGTTATTCTTGGTGAAATACTGCATAAAGGAGAATAAAAGGTTATTCATTTGTGAATAATCTAACTTTTGAAATGTTTCATGTATTCTGCTTTGTTTTGAGCATATGACTCCCGTTGTTGTGTCATGGTGTGCAGGTAAGAGGACCAATCCTCCAGGCAGAGGAGAGATATCACTCGGGGAGGAACTTGGTCCAGTAAACAGTAATGAGTACCAATTGGGCAAACACACACATATTATAGACTGAGTAAGCTAAGTCATTTGTTGAGTTAAGGGTAAATCATCCATAGGCTTATTTAGTGTCATTAGGAGTCGTAAATACTTCTGAATGTGTGAATAAGTGATGCTCGCCAGTATAATCATATGTGGAATAATGTTTCTGGTTAGAGGTGGGCATGTGTAAATGTCTAAATACGGTATGTACAAGTGTCCATAAGTATATTCATGTCAATACATATGAATAAATGTTATGATGATATTACCTCGGAATATATGTATACACATATATATACATATACATGGGTATGTATAATGAAAGTATGCTGATTGGCTCGCAGTATACGTGCTGGCTCGCACTATACGTACATTGTAATCTAAAATGTATTTATATATACATGTATATATGTAAAGGTAAATATATTTATATATTTAATATTATATCAAGTATATATATAATATAGTCTTTACAAAATATATATATGTATACGAGATTATTTAAATTATTAAATTTAAATAATGATACATAAATATATAATGTAAATTAAAACTATATTATATAAATATTTCAATATAAAAAAAATAAATATATAGATAATTTTATTAAGTGGTATTGAAAATCAAGTAAAGTGAGAAAACTTTTAAATATTTAAGAGAATAAATATGGGACTCAAATATAATTGAGTTAAAGGATTTAAATTATTTATCAAAGGGTAAATATTCTGAATAACTCGACTATGGGGAAAATATAAAACTCAACATAGGGAAATCGAGCCTTTTATTTGAAATATACAAATCAAAGTAAAATCGAAATAATTTGAGAACATTTGAAAAAGGGAAAATGAAATACGTTTTAGGATTTCATTCCCATGCAAAAGAAAACAACACCAGTAAAATCGCGTGCCTGAAGAAGCTCGCGCTGAGACACACGGGCCGCAACCTGAGCTTTGAGCACAATGCATATGCGGTTCTTTTGGCAACGAAAATGGCGACGTGGGTACATTATAGACTTGACCTCTCATCTGAAACGAACTTTCAAACTGACTGTGTCAAAATACCTTAAAAATATGCGAACGGCTGAGAGGTGTTAAGCTCAGAATTTGCCATGTGAAGACGTGGCTTGAAGGGATAAAGATATACTTGAGAATTTTGCCTCTATTCTCTCAAAAACCTTTTCAAGTCTCAGTGCTGGCAGCTTGGACGCCTCAGGATGAGGAGTTTGTTGAGTTTCTTAAACTATATAAAGCCTACAAGGCTCATTCTTCAAAAACACGAAATTAGAAATCAGAAGTTCGTTTATGTTCATTCATGAGTGAGAATTGTTTCTGTTGAGAAAGCAATTATCAAATTGAGAGCAATATCAGAGTAATCATCATTTGTTGAGGGACTCTTTAGTCTGCTAAGGGTGTATTCTGTTTGTGTTGAAAGAGCATTCTTTGTATCTGAGAATAGCAGTTTGAGGCTATCAACAGTTGAGTTAAGAGTTCGCAAATAGAACCAGCTGGAAGTCCTTTGGCGGTAGGCTAGAGGAGAAGCATTCTCATATTTCAAATATCTGAGGAAAGCTCTTGTCAGGCATGTAAACTCTTTTCTTTTTCATGCTTTCTGCTGTTCTTGTATTCAGAAGTAAGTCTGTTTCATATCCTTTGATTGAAAAGAATAGAGAGTGAAGGTTGATGTACTTAGGAATGAATATCTAAAGGATAAATGAATATTTGCAAAGAGATAATTTGCGAAATAAGAAGGTTTTTGTATATTATTTATATTAAGTTTTGCGTTCATTAGTGTACGGAATACACTAGGCATTGAAGAGAAAATTGCATTAATTGTATTGACTCCATATATGGAGTGTATGCTCGTACATAGCTATTTAATACTAGGAATGGATTGAGGGCATTTAATAAGCTACAGGTCACAACTAGTTATAAGTTAACTTGGTCAAGTTAATGAAGCTCCTAGGATGAGAGTATCCAATGTAAAGGAGACAATTGTAGGTACTTGTTTAAATGATCTCCGTTCTAATAGTTAGTTTGTTGTAGGAAGTCTAGGGTACGGACTACCCCGATAGACCAACCTACGCATAGGGTAAGAAAGCCTCAAGTCAAGTTGACCCTGGCTAGTGCATGTGACAAATGACCTATGTTCTTGATTGAATGTAAACACTTTGGCCAAAGTAGTGTAAGGAACCATTTAGTTGTAGTACTACACAGTCAGTTCACCATGGTCCTAAAATACATTCTAGTTCGAGAGTTGCCGGTTGCACAGAATCTAGCTATGTACGATCACAACACTATGTCCAGTTGGTAGTCGTTAAAGGATTCCCCACCAATCTCTTCTTCGAAGGGAGGGTCGTTCATTGTAAAATGATCGTGCAGGGGACCGCATTATAAGTCCGTGGTTGGCGGAAAAACGCCCGAGTGATGTTTCTCCTCAGCAATCGACCGATGATCCAAGACTTGACAGGACGGACTCCTAGACCTTCTTACTACTATTTGTTCTAAAGCTCATTGGAGCTATGTTAGTTAAGGTACGTATTCTTGTTTCATGTACTTGTGAAGTTATTATATTGAAATGGAATCTTTGTTGTAAATTAATATGGCAACTTGTTCATGTTATGTCAATAAAGGAAAAGAAAATTCTATTGTAATGACATGATTTACACGTTTACTTACTTTTAGTATGTAATTTATGAAAATTTTAATTTTACCGAAGAGTCGGGCTGTTACAAATCCCCTAAACTCCCCTGTTTAGCCTATGGGACTTCAGAAATAGGCTAATGGTCACTAATACACTTAGTACTTGTTGTGACTTTTTTCATACATCGCCCCATTGCAAATGGGGACCCCCTAATTTTTGCTTCATTTCGGTCTTTTGGCTTTGCTTTTGGGTCGTTTTGTCGTTGTCTCTCTTTTTCGTTGTCTGTCTTTCCGGGGTTGTGCCCGTCTGTGAGCTTAAACATGAAATTTTGGCCAAGTCTAAAAATTAGGGTTTGTACTTTCCTGGTCAACCTGAAATCAAATGAAGTGAATAAATTGAAATCTGAGACTAACATTGTTGTCAGTATGCTTCCAGCAAGCTCTCAGTTAAATTTCATCAAATTCTAACAACTTACTATTTTTAGTAAGTGTGCAATTCGGGGTGTTCTTTCAGCATTTTTGAAATTTCAATAGTCACACTGCATTCAGAACACATCAAGCTGCTCATGGCAAAATTTGAGCTGAAACAGACAACTGTCTATTCTTAGCAATTCAGCTTCTAGAGTCGGTTTCAAGGTTTATATGCAGAGTTTTTCAATGCATGTCTGGGCATTCCTTCTGGGTTTTCAGAGACCTTCGCGATGGTATAACATGCCAAGTGAGACGATGACTTTAAGAGTTCAGCCTTCAGAGGCTATTTTTAGGGTTTATGTGTCAGGGTTTTCTTTGCATGTCAGGTGATTCTTTGTGGGTTTTTCAAGACCTACGCAGTGGTGTGACATGCAAAGCAAGATGACCGGTATTCAATGACTTACTATTTTTAGCAATTCCACTTCGGTAGCTGCCCGGCGCATTAGAGCCACAAACAGGGCAAAGTGCAACAGAAATGAAGTCAAACGGAGGTCGTTTGATATACATGCAAGTCAAATTAGGGTTTCCAGCTTTGGGACCCAAAATGAGGGGTAAAAAGTCAGAATTTTCGAAAACCGGTGTATCCCACCGTGATCAACATCTTTCAAGCTATCCACCGGTAAAATTTGAAGGCAATCGGAGCACTTACTATTTATAGTAAGGCATTCCAAAAACTGGCTAAAAATAGTAAACCAGCAGCAGGCACAAGTGCCAACGGGCAAGTCACCCGATGAGGAGCACGTCATTCGAATTTCAAGTCAAACGGAGTTGTGGAGGTCTCAGAAACAGGCAGTTGCTATAAATAGTAAACCACCTTCAGAAATGTGCTATAAATAGCAGGACAGCTTGAGATGGCAGTGTGAACAGGCTAACGAGGTCATGGAGGTCCTGTGTTCAAAATTTCAAATCATTCCGAGCTTCAGAAGTGTGAAAACCAAGAGACTTACTATAAATAGCAGAACATAGAGGAGCCGGCTGGTAGATGAAAAATCGCCTAAGTGTTGATGTTTCATCCTCTTGCCTATCCAAAATGCGCCCAGCTTGCATTCAAGATGATTGAAAAAATTTTAAGTGGTGGAATATGCTGCTTCGTAGGCCAAATGCGCCCACTCCAAGTCAAGCACACAAAAATATTCTAAGTGTTGATGTTTCATCCTCCTGCCTAGGCCAAATGCGCCCTCACAAGCAAGATGATAGAAAATATTCTAAGAGAAGTTCATCCCTCTCACCCCCTCAAATGCGCCAAGTTTAGAGGAAAGCCAAAGGAAAGTCAAGGCGTCAAAATGCTTATCCTCCTCATATGCCAAAATGCGCCCATGCAAGCAAGGTCAAAGTCAAAGTGTTGAAGCTAATCCTCCACTACAAGCAAAATGCGCCCATCTTCCTCATATGGCCAAATGCGCCCACCTCAAGCTAGAAGAAAGTCAAAGAGTCAAAGGTGTTTCATCCTTCACCATGTAGAGAATGCGCCCAAGTTTCAAAGGTGGTCAAAGAGGTTGAAATGTTAATCCCTCTACACATAGGAAATGCGCCCATCTTCTTGAACATGTGATATGCGCCCATGCAAGTTAAGAGGGATATTCCAAATGTTGACTAGCCACCACCACCACCCTTTGAACGCACCCAAAGGAAGCCATGTGAAGACAAAACGTGTGCATGCAATCAAGGAATCCCATGGCGTTGAAGTTAAGTCCACCTCATTATATAAAACGCGCCCATAAGGTTGATGGACTTAAAAGAAAGTCAAGGCGTTGAAGATGTAAGGTGATTTGAATGAGACATAGAATAAAATATGTTAGGCATGGAAATAAATACCCTCTTCAAGTGTGAAATACGCCAAGGAAAGGTGAAGTTGATAAAGTGCCAGGCGTTGAAATTAAAATATCTCTCATGACATACAAAATGCACCCAAGGCATTGGAGAAAATTGTGCTAAGTGAATTGATAAAATTTCTTCACAGGGAGAATGATTGAAGTTGAATGAAAATTTTCTAAGGCAAAAGTGCAAAATGTGCTAAGTGATTTTAAATTTTTCTAAGGCACAAAAATTTCTTCCTTAGGAAAAATACGCCCAAGTTGGAGGGATGTGAAATTTTTCATAGACATGAGTGAAACTGCCAGTGGAGAAATCGGAGGACATCAACTTCACAGGGTTGATAAAAAATTCAAGTCAGAGCAACAAAATACTCACAGGAATGAAGAACAAGAATAAATTTGTTGAAAATTATTTTTCTAAGGTGCAAAATTCAAAAAAAAAAATTAAATGAACCCGTTCGTCATAGACCCATGAATTCAACGCGTTCTGAGGAAAATTTTCTTCTGGGTATTGAAGATCTTCGACAAGGAATGGATTTTAGTGTCTTCTACACTTCGCCAAAGCTTTCGAGATGGAGAATTTCATTGGCACTTGAATTATGGAATTTTTGTAAGGGAAATTTAAATTTTTCTAAGGCAAAATGGATAAAATGTGTTTTCGAGGTAAAATGCTTCAGACGATGAACTTGAAATGGATTTCCTAGATGAATTTGATTAAATTCTTCGTGAGACTAATCTTCCAGAATCGGCGATGAATAAAATTGAGTATCAAAGCTTCGGCTGGTGAAGTGAATTCCTTGAAGATGATGCAGTTGAAGCTAACACTTTCAAAAGATGATACACCCTTGAGGAAGATGAAATTTGTCTAAGGCATTGAAATATGATGCACAGGTGTTTTATGCCCCAGCCTACAGATGTTAAAAAAATCATGAAGAAGGAAAAAGTTGTGCTAGAGAAAATGATGAACTCTATCAGATGAAGAGATCACTCAAACATCGAGATCAAGTAAGTGAGGTGAATTTATATTATGAAGTGTTTTGATGCTCTTCTCCTTGCTTGTTTTGCAGGGTGAACACCAAGGCCAAGGTATGATGACTTGGGGAGATGCAGCGAGTACTTGGAAGAAATGGCTAAGTGTTGACCCAGTATGCACTCGGCTCAAGAAGGCGAGTGGCAAAGGAGAACGGGTCGAGTCCAAGATTGGAGAATCCTTCAGGATGAGGATGAAGAAATGATGAAGACCTAGGCGTTAAAGAGTCATCTTCAAGCACTAAAACGCCCTAAAGGCTAAGGATGAGGAGTGAACAAAAGGCTTCAATGTTAAAGAATGACAACAAAATGGGCTAAAGAGCAAAGCAGAGAAATTCTCCTTAAGTGTAAAGTCCTTCGGTGACCCAAAAGATGTTCTCCAACGTGATTCGTATAACTCCAGTTTGCAGTCAGGAAGAAGAACAGTGTGAACGCGTTTACAAACAGGAATCTTCTAGAAGATGGTGGACATTAATTGCTCATTTATCACTCCACTCTTCTTGGTGGCGATATTTAGGGTTAGGGATGATGTGGCTCAATCTGAGCCCTCCATTTGATTGTAATTTGAGTCGTCTGTTGGACTTGGCCAGCTATATAAAGGGGCATTCCCCCTCATTTGTAATTCATTAGAATAGGCACTAGTTAGACAGTAGACATATAGAGTAGAGGGACAACTTAGAAGTAGCTTAGTATAGATTGATAGTGTAGTTGAAGAAGGAAAGTTTTCCTTTGAAAACTTTTGCAAGAGATTGTTGTGTAAAACTTTCATAATAAAAGATCTTTTCATTGATGGTGAAATTCGTCTTTGTTATGGATAGCTAGCGAGGTTTCTTCATCCCTTCTACTTCAAGTATGTCATGTCCCCATTTTGGCGAGCATCGAGATCGTGAGATTGGCCTATCATGAGACCCTCGAGGCTAGAGTGGTTAGAGGGTCGTTTGAGCTTGGCTCAGCGGATTGGCAGTTTTGATCAATTGGCTTTCGTTTGGGCTTGATCGGAGACCTTTTGCAAATTGCTATTTTTAGCAGTGCAGTGTGGGACCCCTGCTATTTTTAGCAGTATGAGATTGGCAGCGTTCGGGATCATTTCAGTGTTCGTCAGCATCAGACGGAACAGTTATCGGATGTGTAACGAGGAAGATATTAATATTTAATTATATTAATTAAATATTAATTATTTAACGATTATAATGTAAAGTTATAATATTAAATTATAACTTAAGTGATTCCTTTTGAGGGGGCGCCCAACATTAAAAGGGGCCAGTTAACGATTAATTTAATATTAAAATATTTGACGGAGACTATTGAAAATAATAAAAGAATTAAAAGTCGATATTTTAATAAAACCCTATCTTTAAGGAAATCGCATTTTTCAGCATAAGAGTGGATTTGCCTTGGGTTTTGTGCATTATGACATTTGAGAATCAGAATTTGATCAAGACTTCGTCAGAGAACGGAAGCCTTAGGGTTTCGTCTCGATACATTGGAGAACGAGCCATCTCCAGTGGGAGCGATTCAGAGGATGTGAAATAACATTCGATTTATTGCCAGGCAGAGGGATTTCTTCATCCAGAAGAAATTACAGAGTTTCAACAGAGAATATTTCATTCAGGGTTTACAGAGAAGTTTAATTTTGTCCAGAAAACATCCATCAATCAGGGCGCACCTTATTCAGAGGTCCAGACATTGATTAAAGGAAACCGTATAAACATTAATTGCTGTTCTGATCTGGCCGTACATTTTTGTACAGTGCAGCCGTACCATCATTGGGAAAAGTGTATTGATCTTCAGAGTTAATCTTTTTCCAGAGCTTCAGCATATTTCTATCTTTCAGAAGGCATCTAATAACCTGGGCGCACTTATTCTCATCATTCAGAGACACCAGAGGAAGGCCGTACAAATCTATTTGCTGCTGTCAGCAGTCCGTACCTTGACTGTACCTGGGCCGTACTTTTCACAAAGGCGTGCTTGTTCTTGAGGAAAAACGCCTGTCTCCAGAGTTGCCAGTCTTTACTTGTGAGGGCGCTGGGATCCTGAGAACCATCTGAGACAGTTGCAGAGAGGAGAAAACATTTATTGCATCAGCCGTACCTTCTGTATCAGATTACCAGCAAGCTGATTACCAGGTTTTTACATAATAAAATTTGTTATTCTTTAATGCATGCTTCCAGAACTTCTTGTATTGTTGCCAGTTGATCAAATAAAAGCAACGCCATTATTCTAGCCTGTAATTTCTATGCATATTGAGGATCTATCATTTTTATATCATTTATTATTATTTTCAAGAAGAGCCGTACCCTTTCATTTATTGCATTGAAAACACAAAAATTTGCAAAAAACCAAAAACCATCAGAAAAACGTAAAACTCAGTCAGAAGCTGTGTCAAGGGGAAACTAGGGTTTCTACAAAGTAGTGTAGAGTAGCGTAATTTCATTTTTATGCAAATAGATGTTAGCTGTGGAATGTGGTGTTTGATCTAAGCAAACTTCGCTTATCCATACCACTAGCGGGCTCACTGATGGTGTGTTCGCCTTGTGTGGTCAACTGGAAACATTGTGGGCCTGACTTCAATCACAGTTTGAATGATGGTATGCGTCGTTGTGATGGTATCTTCATGTCAAGTGGTGGTTTGAACATCTTTAGTCATCTCCCCTGAAGATTGCACCGACTCCGTGGAAGCTGTTTGAGGCGAGGCAAACCGAAGTTGTGTTGAAGTTTGCTAAAGTTGAGCTCTATATCCCGCATTTACGATAGACTTTAGACTCTCTAAACCCTGCAACCACTTTAAATTCAATACTTTCTGGTTAGAATAGGAAACTCGTGCTTCATTGATAAATCTGTCGAATTGTGAAAACCCCTTCCTCTGCTGTTGAACAATTTCGTAAGTCCCCTTGAAATACCAGCAAATCACATTGAGCCAACTGAGACTATTCGCATTGAAGGAACCTTGGAGTTGAACGCACGAACTCTCTCGCAATCTTAGCGTGCTGGATACTTTGATCAAGAGAGAATAGGGTAGTTGTTGGCAACTTTATTTTGCGTTGGTGCGGTCACGAAAATAACATCAACAGGACTTAAAAGGGGACATTACATTTACTAAAGAATTTATGCATAAAAGAAATGACTATTTGCATGTATCTTTGCCTTGAATACATCCACTAGACTATTAACAGTCCTACCTTGCAAACAAGACTTTTAGATATTTGAAAGAAAAGAACTACTAATCTAAACACACACAAATGACACCTTCCAGCTGACTAAACAGAGACCAACTATTCAATGCAAACAAGATTTGAAGGAATAACAACTTGGAAAGAACAAACACATAATTCCAAGAAAAAAATTGTTAAAAAGTTTTGAAAGCTACCACTTGATCAATAAACAACATCAATACAAAACTTGACAAAGTTAATTAATTCCAATTTAATCAACTGAATTACAAACACAAGTGAACTAGTGATGTTACTTATTTGAGGGTTACAATGCCCAATCTTTAGGAATTTAAAATAAATAATAATCATTTTCTGATCCCCAAAAGAAAGCTTTGAAGAGAAACGCTTCAAGGCTATTGAAAAGCTAGAAAGACAGGAACTTTAAAGCAAATTTAATCTAAACAACTAATAAAAAATAGCATAAAGTAGGCTCTCAACTCTACCCAAAAATAGACCCACTAGAAATAGCCACTGTCGAAAATAGATATAGCTGAACATTACAAACTAATGCATGAATGGACCTCATGATTTGGATGCACTTTCTTGCTCTAATATCTAGCAAATCCTCTAAAACCCTAAACACCACGAATCCATCTCACCAACTAGGAAAACATTGTCCTACTGCTTTGTTGAGATTGAGAATGGTACTTGAATCCTTTGACTAGTAATATAAAAAAAACTCTTGAATCCCTATAAGAAGATGAAAGCAATGCTACTATAAGAAGATGAAAACGCTACCATAGGTACCATCCCTATTGTAAATGACTAAAAAGTAATTTCTCTACCCTATCTATGGACTAAAAAGCTTGTTGGGAACAATTCTTCACTGCTGCAGCCACTTGTTAAAGATCTCAAGTTTCCCTATACCTTACACTTGCCACTTAATTGCTTGGACAGAGATTTTCAACGTGTAAACCATGTTTTGCAAACTTGGCAAAAGTGAAGAGGCCTAACCATGTTGGGTGTGTTGATGTGTTTTTTGTGACCACACCAACACAGAATAAAGTTACCAACGGCAACTCTATCCTCTCTTGAACAAAATCTCCAGCATGCTAAGATTGCTAGAAAGATCATGCATTCAACTCCAAGGTTCCTTCACGCGGTGGATAGTCTCAGTTGGCTCGATGTGATTTGCTAGTATTTCAAGGGGACTTACAAAATTGTTCAACAGCAGAGAAAGCAATTTGAATGCTCGAAAGGTTTGTCTATAAAGCTCTTGTTTCCTAAACTAACCAGAAAGTAATGTATGTAAATGGTTGCAGGTCCTAAGAAGGTACTACTCTACTCTAAGGCGTGGGACATGGCAATCAACTCTCGCAAACTTCAACCAGGCTCTGCTCTGCCTCACTTCGGACAGCTTCCGTAGCACCGGTGCAATCTTCAAGGGGAGTAACAGGAAATGTTCAGATTACAATTCAACAATGAAGACACCGTCATAACGACGCATACCAACATGAAGATCATAATCGAAGTTAGGTCCTCGATGTTCCAGTCGACCACGCAAGGCGAACCCACCGTCAGTGAGCCCGCTAGTGGTATGGATTTAACGAAGCCCGCTTAAATTGAACACCACATTCCACTATTACCATCTACTTGCATGAAATGAAATCTACTCTACTTTAAGCTACTTTAAAAAAATGCTAAGTGATTCGGAAGGACGAAAAAGCCTTGCTAGCTACTCACAATAAAAGATGCAATCATCGTCAATGAAAACTCTTTTTATTATGAGTGTTCACAACAACCTTTTACAAAGCATTCAATGAGAAAGTTTTCCTTCCTCTTCAATCTATGCTATGCTATCAAACTATGCTAAGCTAAGTTGCCTCTCTAATGCTCTATATGTCTAATCTAATCTAATCTAATGAGGTACAAATGAGGGGGGATGCCCCTTTTATAGCTGGCCAAGTCCAATGGACGGCTCAGATTACAATCAGATGGATGGCCTAGATCAAGCCACATAAGCCCTAACCCTAAAAACTGCCACTGAGAAGAGTGGAGTAATAAATGAGCAATTAATGTCCACCACCCTTTTAGAAGATTCTTGTCCATAGACGCATTCCCACTGTTCTTCTTGACTGCAAACTGGATGAGTCTGATCATCGCGGCTTCAACTTCTTGAAAGGGTATGGCAGGCACATTCTCAATCTAACTCTGAGGCGGCAACCTCTTTCTCGTGCTCGATGATGATTTTCTTCTCAACTAACATTCTCTAACTCTGAACTACATGAGGATGATTATTTCTCCACCCCCGATCTTGAAGGATCTTCTTATCTTGGACTCGAGCATTGCTTCCTCGCCATCTACCTCTCTGAATTGAGTGCACATTAGGTTATTCCAACACTTAGCCATTTCTTCCAACATGCAACTTTTCTTCTTTCGAGGTTGAAATGTAGTCTTGGAGTATTTGCTCCATCACTTCAAGTCATCATGTTTTGGTCTGGCATTCAACCTGCAAAACAAACAAAGAGAAGGACATCAAAACACTTTTTGATCTCCACGGTTTGAGTGATCTCCGAATATGATAGGGTTCATCATTTTTCTCTAGCCAACTTTGCTTTCTTCATAACTTTCATCATGGGCGCATTTAACATCTATGAGCTAGGGCGCATATCATCCCGATATTTGAGTTTCACTTCATCTCCAAATTCTTCATGCCTTAGACAAATTTCCCCATCCTGAAGGCACATTTGAGGTGGGGTCAAGGAATTTCAAACGCCCCGGAATATTTTCATATCTTCACTCTAGCTTGGAAAATTATTTCCCTTTAGAAATTTCATCACAAATCACCTAGGCATCCATCTTCAATATTTCTCCCTTTGACTTAGAAAATTTTACATCCTCTACCTAGAAAACTTCATCGACCAGGCACCCATCAAAAATATCCACTTTACAATCTCAAGTAAGGTGTGGAGAGCTTCAAAATTATTCCCCTCAAAGAATATCCAAGACCCAAAAAAAGATTTTCCCTCAAAAATATTTTTCATGTGTACACCTGCGAAGGGGTACATTTAATTTTTCTTTACCCTTGAAAAATATTTATTTCTAAGATTTATTTATCTCTCCAACCTTGGGCGCATTTACCTAAGCCAACTTTCATTCCCAACGCCTTAGACAATTTTCTCAACCTCTTTCTCTTGAGCGCATTTGGCAAGGTCAATTTTCAAGCCAATATCTTGTCCAAGGCGCATTCAAGGGTCTGTGGTTTCATTTTTCATGCCTTAAAAAAAAAATTAAATCACCTGTCTCTTCAAGGGCGCATTTGAAGTCTTGTATTTTCAATTTCAAGTACTTAGAATCTTTTTCCATCTCCCCTCTTAAGCTGAGCACATTTGAGGGTATCAACCTTCAATTCCAATGCCTTAGAAAGATTTCTTCAAACTTAGGCGTTTTTTCATGCTTCCTCACCTGCCTTGCTTTCTCTGGTTTACTATTTTTAGTAAGCCTCTGGTTCTCAGACTTTTGTAGCTTGGATTGATTTGAAATTTTCACCATAGGATCCTCATGATCTAATTGACCTATTCACACTGCCATCTTGTGTCGACCTGCTATTTATAGCCTGTTTCTGGAGGTGACTTACTATTTATAGTAACTGCTTGATTTCAGGACTTCTGCAACTTTGTTTGACGTGGAATTTGTTCCATGGGGTCCTCGTGGGTTAACTGACTTGTTCACACTGGTGCCTCGCGCTGACCTGCTATTTATAGCCTATTTGAGAAGTGACTTACTATAAATAGTAAGTGCTCAGATTGCCTTCAAATTTTACCAATGGACTCCTTGAAAGATACTAATCGCAATGGGATACATCAGTTTTCGGAGATTTTGGCATTTGACCCTTCATTTGGGTCTCAAAGATGGAAACCCTAATCTGACTTGCATGTTGCTCAAAATATCTCCGTTTGACCCCGTTTTTGTTGCATGTCGCTCTGTTCGTGATGCTGAAGTGATGGGTAGCTACCGGAGTGGTCCTACTAAAAATAGTAAGCGTCTGAAAAATGACCAACTCTGCATGAATGTTACATCACTGCGAAGCTCCTGAAAAACCCACAAAGAATATCCAGACATGCATTGAAAACTCCAACATGCAAACCCTAAAAATAGCCTCTGAAGTCAAGACTGCTGAAAGTTATCATCTCATCTTGAATGTTATATCATTGCATAGGTCTTGGAAAACCCAGAAATATTCTCGAGACATACATCGAAAAACTTCGCATGCAAACCCTAAAAATAGCCTTTGAAGCCTGAATTGTTGAAAGTCAGCATCTCGGTTTGCATGTTATACCATCACAAAGGTTTTGAAAAACCCAGAAAGAATCTCCAAACATGCATTTGAAACTTCACATGCAAACCCTCAAAATAGCCTTTGAAGTCCGGACTTGCTAAAAGTAGCAAGTGGTTAGATCCAGCTCAAAATTCGCAAGCAAATAACTTAAAGTGTTCTAAGCACGGTGTAACAGTCAAAATTCCATTAGCCAACTCAATTTGACCTCAAACTGACATGAAGAGTACAAACCCTAATTCTACAAACTTAGTCAAAAATTTCAATTCAGACGGGCACAATCCCCGGAAAGACAAACAGAACAAGAGAGACAACAGGAAAACAAACCAAAATCAAGCCAAAAGACCCAAACAAAGCAAAAATTAGGGGGGTCCCCATTTGCAATGGGGTGATGTGTGAAAAGGTCACAATAGGGTGCACACCTCCAACAAATGTACCACCTTTTTTATACATATACAAAGAGTCTAAGTGGCTCAACCACTCTAAAAGTGTGCCTGGATGGTTTCTATCATGATGCTCCTCGTTTGGTATGACTTAGGTAAGAAAAATCACGTTCTAAACCAAGCAAAACTTTATGTAATTTGAGGCAACTTTAATAACTAGGCAAAACCTTACTCACTTATGTCACTTTTCCATGTTAGGTGGAGTTTTTAATCACTTAAACCACTTCTTGCAAGAGGGCGAAAAAATCTTCACCTATGCCACTTTTTAAGACCCAAGAAAAACTTTATAGTGTGTTTGTCATTTTTATAAAGTTGGTTGGAGATCCTTAGTAGCTTTGTAATGTCCCCTTCTTTGACATAGATGTTCGGAATGGACCCCTTAGCCTATTACATTCCCGTAGGCTAATTTTGGGGCTTGGAGAGGGAATATTTTAATTAATTAAATTTAAGTTGTCTAACATTGTTATTTTTCGAACAACTTAGTTTAATTAATTATTTTATTTAAAAGATGTGCATTAAAGTGACTTTGTAGGGCCAAAGTAATTAAAAATTAAAAAGGTCACTTTATACAATTTAAAAGTAGAGTATAAAAGGAAGAGCAAAAAGGAAATCAGACATCTTGGTCATTTTATTTCTCTCATTTGCAAAGTTTGGACTGTGAATTCAACTTTAAACCCTGGGACGTAAACCCTATGAGTATTTAGCTTTGGAGATAAAATGTTTCTTACCAATCAAATTAATGGTGGCTTCATACAAGAATCACAAGTGGGTGTAACACAGATTTACAGGAAAACGATAAATTATTACTTATCCGATTTACAGGTGGAAAATATATTCATTTTCTATTATCTTTGGCGCCACCCACAAGAAGTGTCAGGTGCTGATTTTTGGGACACCATTTGTGAATGTTTTGCTAAGGAAGATATAATATATTGCTGGGCTTGAGGAATTTTCCAAACACAGTCAAAGAGTTGGGCGATGTTATGAACCCCTTGCTGTTCGCTTCACACATAGGTGGCAAGGCATTGCATATTAGAGAGGGGTCATGGATTTTGTGCCGGCCGCCACTATTCCCTAAGATAGGCGTGAGAGTAATAAGGTGTCACAGCAGTTCCTGTGTGGGGAGTGAGGCCTTGTGGGGCCACCTTGGACATAGGCTTCAGGAATAGTACAAGCAGATTGGAGGTGAGAGATTGGAACTTGGGAAGGAATTCAGACCTCATACATTGGGTGATTCATGCTGCAGCAGTTCAATGCATGTTTAATCAGCTACGACAATGATTTCCAGAGGTTAGTAAATAACACATTCATATTCCTGTACTCTGATTTTTGGAACAGCAAGTTGTATTGTTCGCATTCTATTATTTCCAGTTATATTGGATGAATGCCAACTGTTTGTCATAATGCCTTAATCAATCTATGCATGTTGAAACGAGTTTGTGATGAAAACATGTTCTAAAAACCTTAGACACAATTGTTCTAAGTGATTGCGATCGGAAATTCCTCATGATAATTTACATACAAAGTGTTTGATGAAATGCCCACATAGCAAAAATTGAGAAAACTATACTTTTTTGGTAAGAATTTTTTGGGGAAGTATATTATAAGTTTAGCCATTCCAAAAGTGTGCCCATGCAAACTTAGGCAAAAAAATTGCATTACCCATGCCTTGGAGAAGATGGACACTTAACCAAACTTTCCAAATGCTAGGTGGAAATTATCAACAATTAAGACATCTCAAAATGTCTACCTAGGAGTTCACCTCACATATTACCATCCTTCCTTTATCCCAAGTCAAAAAATTTCTCTATTGAGCCAAGGTAGAGAAGCATACGTTTCAAGTGGTTGAACTGTGTCGAATGTTGCCTTGGGTGTCTTTATCAAGTGAATGATAGTAAGTGGTGCACCTTTTGTGACTTACCCATTTTCATACTTCTTCTTCAATGCCATCAACAACCTTCTAACCTCATTATTATTTCATGCAGAAGAGCTACAATTTCCACCTGCAAAAGTCATTAGTCAAAAAACAAATACTACAAAACAACCACCTTGCAAACTCACAAGGAAGGCCACAAATTGAATTGGGTTAGCAGACACTAACAATCAATTGTGACGACAAACAGGAAAAAAAGGTAAGTATGAATAGTGACTTTCATAGGGGTGCAACAAGCTAGAAAGATTGTTGTCGTAGGTTGAGAAGGGATCACAATTACTTTCGCCTCAACTTATTCCTCCTTTTCACTTCCCCTTCATCTGTAGGTGCCCCTTCTTCAAATAATGACTTGGCTATTGTCAGTTTCCTTTACTATGAAGAGCACACAACCCTTGAGAATTCCTCTTGAACTCACATCCATGGATTTCCATCTGAAAATGGATGGCCAAGTGGAGTCATATGTACTATTTAGCTATGATTTGCTATTTGGTGGAGCATAAACATATGTGTGCACCACATCAAGAAATAGCCCTATCACATGTTGCATGATGTGGAATCTCTTGTGTTTTATCAAGAGAAACTAATGGATTCTTAGTGATAGGAGCTCTACCCAATTGTATATTTCACCCTTATTGAGGCCTATTGTGTAGTCAATCGTCCAAACTGCAATGTAGAATGCTCTAGTGGCCCCTATCAATCTACCATTGATGAGTTCCAAGATGCAATATCACTCCTCATTTACAAAACAAAAACATTTTTCAGCCCACGGTTGCCCTTATTCCACATATTATTGAACTCTTTACTAGAAATCTCTTTTTGCATAGTGTTTGGACAACAAAATCCTTTTGTGCCTATGTGACATTAGCATTAGGCTTTTGAATAGAGTTGTAATGTCCCCTATCTAGGCGTAGCCGAATTAATATTATTTTAATTAAACGCAAACATTTTTTTAAGTTAAATTAACTTAGCATTTATTAAAGTAATATTAAAAAGGAGGTATAAGGTTTTTTTTTAAAACAAAAAAGGTGAGTAATATTTTTAACTGTGGGGATCATAAAGGGAGACATAAGAATTTTAAAAAAAAATCAAGAAACGGTCATCGGAGTTACGGATGAAAAGAGGAAGAGCAATTTTTGGGAGAATTTTTGAGTATGCTAGAAAAATTTTGGTGTGTGCCATGATATTGCTCCAGAGAACTTCCTGAGCAAGGAAACCCTCACGAAGGATAACATCTACGATAGTGAAAGATCTATCCTGGATGTTCATTATGCAGAAATTAGTTGATTAATTCATAACATCTTGTAGCCAAGACAAATTAATCTCGGGTTGATGGCTAGTTTCATAAGAGTTTGTGAATAATTGCAAAAAAAGGAAGAAGTGCTTAATAGGTTATTGTGGTGTGTAAATTGAAGACAATAATACTAGCACTTAATTCAGAGCAAAACGATGCTGAGAAGAGACACAAAATTCATCTAGCTAGTGCACTCATATGGAAGAATCAAATTCCCTTATCTGGTGGAATTAGAAGTGATATCTCAGTGTGTGAATCTTATAGCTGGCATAACAATGTCTATAGTTATACCATGGACGTGTGTACCTTTATTCTTGGATGAAATAATTCTATAATGGATGTGTTATTTAAACTGCTAGCTAGATAGTTTATTAAGTTGGACGTAAATTTCATTGTTGGCGTGAGTGGTTATAGGCCGCAACTCTCCCATAAAAGTGTTGTTGGGCAGTGAACTTGTATTGAAGAAGCACATAATTCTCCTTCCGCAAATGCTAGTTTTAAACTTTTAAGCCATTATAATTTAATGGTTGGGCGAAATAATTGATAGTGATGACAATATGCGCCCCCCACATGGTTGTCTGATGTACTTACTGTTGAGTGCTATCATTACTAGTCATGGTTTCCAAAACTGAAAAGTTTCCTCAGTCAGAAAGTATGAATTGTCTACAGTTTTAAAGACATTTTTTTTAGTGAGAGCTGCAAGTAGAAGTGATAGGCAGGTAGTTCATTAAGAAGATTGCTCTATGACGCTTGTTTAAAACTCCAAAGCACCCAAGAAACCATATTAAAAAACACAAAGGTCAGGAATATCTTTTCATTGTCCCTGTATTAATTTTATTTCAGCAGCCTATACCTACACTCCAACAGACCCAGGAAATCATATTAAAAAACACAGGTCAGGAATATCTTTTCATTGTCCCTATATTGATTTTATTTCAGCAGCCTATACCTTTGCTTCCATTTTAGGCAATTGACAATTTTACTTACCAAATGTTTGTTATAATGACATTCCAATATGTACACTATATGTTGGCTGAATTTTTATCTCTTTGAAAGGCATTTTATAGATGGTGATAATAAATAGGAAATATATAGAAAACTACACAAACCAATTGCTTGGAAATTGTTTGTCAAAATACCTTTTGGGAAGAGTTCAAAGGAACAGAAAAAAAAAAAAATCAGTAGCGGTTGTTACATTGATATCAAAGTTGGCTTTTCCTGCCAGCCTCTATTTAATCAATCTTTTTCAGCTACAAACCTCCTATGCATGATAGAGAACAGAAGTATTTTAACAGTGAACAAAGAAAAACTCAATGGCAGCCCCCTCAAGTTCCAAAGGGAGAAAGTATTTCAGGTATCCTTGGTTTACATCAATATTTACCCATGGGCAGTGGTGTAAGTGAAATTAATCCCATAGCAGGTGTTGAACAAGTAGAGGTAGATATGGGTGATAGAGAGCATGAGGAACCAAGTACAAGGGAAATTTTGAATGATCTTGCTAGAGGGAAGCATGATTTACAGCAGAATTTAGCACAGATAGTTACACTTATGGCTCAGCATATGAGGGGTAATAACAATAATAACATTAATAACAATGGTGGTGTAATGTCCCCATTTTAGCCCTATGCTCTTCAATTGGATTTAGCCTATTTTCGGAAATCCGTAGGCTAAGCTGAAGCATAAAATTAAGGTTTCCTCTTTCAGATGCTTTTTCGAGGGTTTGCATGTAAAAGGTTTCTGGGTTTTTCTGGGTTTTCAGAGACCTCCAGGGTGATGTAACATGCATCTGATTCTGACATCCTTTCCGGGCACTTACTATTTATAGCAAGTCATGATGGCTGCCCGATTTGTGCTCAAATGATGTTTGGAAACACTTGCTATTTTTAGTAAGTTTTGTTTACTGCTCAGTTGGCGTACAGATGAGGTTTTGCAAACTTACTATTTATAGCAGTTTGCTATTTTTGGTAAGTTTATCTTTGGGCAGTACTATTCTACCAACAGCTCAATCAGTTGCAGTTCAGTTTGGTTGGTCAGTTTGGCTTTCTGTTGATTTTGAAGTTAACTTACTATTTTTGGCATTTGCTATTTTTAGTAAGTTCATTTTTGGCAGAAGCATCATCATCAACTTGGTTCAATTTGGCATTTGTCAATTTGCTATTTTTAGCAATTCATCAGTTGCAGCTTGGGCATTGTATTTGGTTATCTCCTTGGACTGAGTTTTAGACTTAGTCAATTTGCATGTCTTGAAGTTGTACCCCACGCCTAGGTTTGATGACTTCAAGTTGTTTTAAAGAAGGGGACATTAAGGGGTCAAGTGAGCATTTAATTATTTAATAAATGCTTTTTTGTTGCAATATGGAAATGGACGCCTAAAGGGGAAGTTGAATGATATTTTAATATTTCAAAAAGTAAATTACTAAAAGGTGGCATCCCTCTTGGAAGTTGAAGTGATTCAACTTCTTGGAATTTGAAGAGTCTCTTGTTGCTTCATTTGCCAACTAAAGCCTATATATTGATGTTTTATGATGAGCTGATTATGCATATTTTTGAAGAGCAAAGTTACACTGCTGGAAAGAATCCAGAATTCGGCTAAGGGATAGCTTAGCAAATTTACTCCACTCTTCGGGCCTGAAACTACGGTTCCCTAGGTGGTGGACTGAGAGTGTGCTTCATCCAAAAGTATATATTGAGTATTATTGTGGAGTTTTGGTGAGATTTTTCCAGATTTCATGTTGCTGGTTTATCATGGCTGAAAGTGATTTTTGTATACAGCTTTTAGTATGAATTTTATTTGGTTCTGGGTGTTGATGATAAATGCAGCTTCAGTCGTATCCTTCCAGCCTATTGATTGTTCTTGTCTAATAAATTAAATAATAGCCAAGAGGCTATTTAATTTATAAGTGACACAAGTTTTGAAGAGTCATCATTTAATGAAGAATTGTATGAGGCCGAACTCATTCTACTTTGGCTACGATTATGCTTGAAGGCGCAATTCTCTAGATGGCCAACTTATAATTTGTAAGAATTGCTCTTGATTGAGGCCGACATGATAATTGTGAAAGGTTGTGTCTCCCTCTTCACTTTGTATATATATTTCCTCCTTGCTCTCATTCGAGGACATCGATCAAGTTCTACATATTCAGTTCTATTATATGTGAGTTACTCTTCAAGACAGTTCAGCATCGTTGAAGTCCAAGTTTAGTCCATCTGGAGAGTGCAGTATATTTTTGTGCGTGTGCATCAGTTTCTGATGCTTGTTATTAGCCATCATATTGGCTCATTGTAAAGGCAAACATTATTGTGTTCATTCAATATATAAGAGATATATTCTTGTTGGGTTTTTCTCCCTCAAGAGGAGGGTTTTCCCAGGGTATCTGCTGTGTTAGTCTGATTTTTTGAATTAATTTTCTGTGCATTAAATCTGATCATAAAAAAACTAATATGGCATCAGAGCGGGTTTATGTGAAATTCGATTAGATTTGGTTAAGTAGTTTATCTTAAGTCGTTATCCACCATTCAAGTATTTCTAGAATCTTGTTGAGATCGTGCATTCCCAGGGTATGTTCCTTTGGCATTTGAAGATGTTAACATTGTTGTTCAGACTTCACGGATACAGTTGTGTGTATGTGCGAATTTTGTCAGATGTTTTGTCGATGTTTTGTCGATGTCTGAGATGCACCGTTATCTGAATAAATATATACGAGAATAACAGAGCTCGACTTAGTGCGCTCTCACTCTGGCGTCATGTCTCTTACCTCTTGGATTGAATGTCGTCTGCTCTTATCCTCTCAATGGTTTCCATAATATCTCTCTCGTTTGGGTTCTGTTCAGATGCGGGATTGAGATATGTTCACTGGAAATAAAATCTCTTAAACTGTTATTGTCGTCTTATTTCTAGCGTCATTGGTGCCGATACTACATAGAAGGAAGCGATTCCTTCAGGCTCGGGCAGACGTCATTCCTCTTTGTTTCGTTGGAAGGTGAAGCACATAAGATTGCCCCATTTCTGTGATGTCTTGTGATCTCGTGGTACCAAAGTATTATGCAGTCTGTATGGTCTTCGATATCTAGTATTCGGATCTGGGATCTGTCATTCTCCGGAGGGAAGATTAACGACCTTGTTATTGGCGTCATCTCCTCCTCACGTCTATCATTTCGTTCTATAGGAGTTATCAAGCATCTTGCTCAATTGGGAGTGTCGTGCAGGAATGAACTTGTATCTGTTTCTTCGTCATTTCATCATTGTGCATCAATTTGAAGACAAGGAAATCATGGCTGTTTGAGATAACTGTGGTCGATACCTTCACTGGTGAGGAAGTACTCAAGACCCCAAGCACTGGTAGTGCAAAAGCAATCATAGATGATCGGTGTACTCAACGATCATTGCTAGAGGATTTGATCCGTGGGAATTTTCTCAGCAACAAAAATCATACTTTCATTCAGGGCGCCTATTGGGATGTTCTAGCGGATTATATTTCTAAGTCTTGGGTATCTCAGCAGCAACCAACCTTATACTGTGATGACGTGGTTTGGAGAAATATGGAGATGTTTAAGAGTATAAGTTCAGGCAAGGGTCATTACAGTGTAACTCACCATGATGGACATAAATGGATTTTACAACCTTGCAGTCGAGAGCTCAATTGGTCGATGTTTGGGCTGCAACCAAATGAATTAATCAAGGATGTGTGATGCTAGATCTGGTGGCTTGCAGCTGAAAACGAAGTGCATCGTAAATTTGAACGGTCAAAGACCATGTTCAAATTTATGTCATGTCCCCTTCTCAGTGACATCTCTCGGAGCACAAGATTGGCCTATCATACAACCCTCGTAGGCTAATGGACTGGATAGAGGGTCATTTTGGAGCTTGGCTCAGCTTCAGTTGGCGGAGTTTGATCAGTAGGCTTTCGTTTGGGCTCGATCGGAGACTTCTTGCAGAAGTTGCTATTTTTAGCAGTTCCTGGCAGGCAGCGTGGGACCCCTGCTATTTTTAGCAGTATGGCTTTGGCGGTGTTGAATCCGGTGTTAATGGAAACTTGACGGATCAGTCATCGAATTGAATAGAGGGAGATATTAATATTTAATTGTATTAATTAAATATTAATTATTTGATATAATATAAAGTTATAATATTAAATTATAACTTAAGTGATTCTTCTTGAGGGGTCGCCATCATCAGAAGGGGCCAAATTGATCATTATATTTTATTATAAAATTTGGCTGAGACTATGGAATATTAAAAGAATTAAAAGTTGAATATTTTAATCAAAACCCTATTATTGAGGAAATCGCACTTTTGAGCAATATAGTGCATTTGCCTTGGGAATTGTGCCATTATGATGATTATTGATTTTGAGAATTGATCAACTTGATCTGAGCAAGAAGCTTTAGGGTTTCAAGTTCGAATTCCTTGGGGAACGAGCCATCTCCATCGGAAACAATTCAGAGGGTGTGAAATAACACTTGATTTATTGCAACAGAGGTTTCTTCATCCAGAGGAAATCATTGATCTTCAGAGAATATTTGTTTACAGAGTTTCAGAGTAGTTTTGCATCCAGAAGACATTCATTCATTAGGCGCATCTTTCAGAGTGATCTGGA
Source organism: Sequoia sempervirens (assembly GCA_007258455.2). NCBI lineage: Eukaryota > Viridiplantae > Streptophyta > Pinopsida > Cupressales > Cupressaceae > Sequoia > Sequoia sempervirens. Next base: position 1,065,785,945 of record VDFB02271358.1, on the reverse strand, counting down.
GAAACTTGAAGAAGCCGTACAAACTTAATATTTGCTGCTGACAGCCGTACTGTCCTTTACCAGGCCGTACTTTCCAGAAAAGTGGCGTATTTTCTTCTAAGGTCAAAACGCCTATCTTGTGTTCAGTCTGCCATTACCTTTTTAGGCGCCTACATACCTAGCACTGTTCTGGACCAACAGAAGGAGGAAAAAGGTGGATTTGCTGCAGTCGTACCAGATCTGAATGTTTTCAGCCTGCTGCATTTACCAGGTTCATTTATATTAAAAAAATATTATTTCTCCTATTGCATGTTATTGGATCTCAGTGTAACAAGTTCAGAAGTTATAAATAATAGACTGGCATTGATAGTTGCAATATATTTTGCTATTCTTGGAGTTGTTAGTTTGTATTTAGATTTTCAATCATTTCTTTGCAAAAATCGCATTCTTCATTTATTGTTCAAAACCTCAAAAACGTCAAAAAAATCAAAAATTGCAAAAAAACACAAAAGAATCATCAGATTCAGAATAGAGGGAAACTAGGGTTTCTACAGTGGTATCAGAGCTAAATCCTGCCATCCTGAGGGTTTAGCCATCATATGCAGCCAGAGGAGTTTGATACATACAGGTACTATACTCGCAGACGTGCCTTGATTGAAAGGCAACGCAGTTTGAGCAGGCAGCCAGAAAACATGGCTGACAGGAATGACAGGGCTGAGAGAACAGATATACCTAGGACAGAGATCCCACAGAATAACAGAGATCAGGACGATGCAGAGGTCTTGCATGCATTCAGAGATCTTCGTGCAGGACAACGGTGTTCCGATGATGTATTACGGCAGTGGTGTGCACGCAGAGATTAGGTACCGAGGAGACCGTCACCACATGCGTGCGATGATAGGAGTGATGCACGAGGTCACGGAGAGCTCCTAGGACGTCACGCAGAGAATAGGCCTACTAGGCCTACTTTCCGCAGGCAAGGGCAGATGAGGCTATACGGTGAGGAAGCGGGGATGATTTGTTGATAATCTTATGGCAGCGAACGTGGAATGGGAGTTGGTACTGCCTGCGGTCAGAGAGAGGATTACCTTTGACCGTTTTATCACTCAGAGGAGAGAACACAACAGGGCTCGACAGGATTGGAGACCTAGACACCAGAACAGTGATTTGAAACATGCAACAAACAGGCTTAATCTGGTGATGTTCGATGGTAGTGGTAAGATGACAGCCCAAGCTTGGATTAGCAAGCTTGATACATTCCTCACTTTGCGTCGATGGCTGAGAGAGACGCTATTAGATACGCTACACTGCACCTCGAGGGAGTGGCTTACGACTGGTGGCACCACGGTATGGTGACTTTACAGCATGACAGGATCACTACATACCAGGAGTTCGTGGATAGATTGGTTGAGAGGTTTGACAGGAAGGATCCGGAAACCTACTTCAGAGACTTAGCTCAGTTGAGGCAAAGTGGCAGTCTAGAGACCTATATCGGTGACTTTCAGAAGCTATCAGTCATGGTCCCGAATATATCAGAGAGGAGATTGGTAGTACTCTTCATGGAGGGTTTGACAAAGCCACTGAGAGGCTGGATCAAAGCCTTTGATCCTCCGTCACTACAGGAGGCGATGAAGAAAGCACGGAACATGGAGTTAGCAGCACCGTCGAGTAGATTCAACTCCAGAGGTTCTTCATCATTCAGGGATAACAAGGGCTTTAACAGAAATAAGGATAAATCTGATTTTAATAAAGAAAAATCAGACTTTAGGAACGATTCAAAAGGTAAATCAGCAGCTCCACCTTTGGATCGTGAGGCCCTTAATGACCTTCGCAGGAAGAAGCTTTGCTTCTACTACAAAGGGCCATATGACACCAATCACGATTGTCCTCTAAGACCTAAGGGCAAGGCAAATCGTGTGATGTGGGCGTACTATGAGGACTCCGAATCAGAAAATTCCGAACAGCAAGAGCATTCCAATGATTCAGAGTCAGAGGCTCCAGAGCCTAGAGCAGAGACAGAGCCCGAGCTTCAGATACAGGAGGCCCGTTTATCTAGCATCCAGCAGGAGGGTTCTTTCTGGATTCGTGGTGTGTTAGCAGGACAGAGGGTCATTACCCTATTGGATACAGGAGCCACGCATAATTTCATAGATGCTAGATTCGTTGAGAAACGTGGACTCATCACTGAGGAGTTCGAGGGCATTAGAGTCAAAGTGGCAGATGGATACACTTTGAGATGCGAACGCATGATTAAGGATCTCCCTTTACGCTTGAACAATTATGAGTTCAAGGCAGATTATTACGTTGTTAATATGGGGGACATTGATTTGGTCTTGGGAATGAAGTGGTTACATTCATTGGAGGAGGTCACACTTCGTCTCAAGGACATGGAGATCCGTTTTGAGGTCGACGGGAAGACTCACATACTTAAAGCAATTCGGGACAGCGACCTTAAAACAATTTCTTTTCGCCGAATGGAGCGGCTCATGCGTCATGACATGGTAGAGTGGGCTGCCGAGTGTCATTTAGCACCTATACAGGAGGGACAGCAAAAGACCGAATATCATCCGGACATTCAGAAGTTGAGAAACAAGCATGACAAGGTGTTCAGTGATATTCCGCCAGGTAGACCTCCAGACAGAGGCATAGAGCACATTATTGAGCTCGAGGAGGGCGCTAAGCCCGTGATGATAACTCCTTACAGGCATCCTAAAAGATTAAAGGATGAGATAGAAAAGACAATAAAGGAGTTACTTGCTATGGGTCACATTCGACCTAGCAAATCATCGTTCGCTTCTTCGGTTGTTTTGGTGAAGAAGGATGGAACGTTACGTATGTGCATTGACTACAGGTTCCTGAATAAGAGGACAATCAAGAATAGATACCCGATACCGAGGATTGATCAACTTATTGATGAGCTCCATGGGGCATGTTACTTTACTAAGATTGATTTACGGTCGGGTTATCATCAGATCAGAGTCCGTGAGCAGGACATAGAGAAGACAGCCTTCAGATGTCATTGTGGGCACTTCGAGTTCGTAGTGATGCCATTTGGGCTCACTAATGCGCCAGCCACCTTTCAGTCTACAATGAACAGGGTTTTTCACTCATTGCTGAGGAGGTTTGTGTTAGTCTTCTTCGATGATATTCTCATATACAGCAGGACATGGCAGGAGCACTTAGCTCATTTGGAGACAGTGTTGAGTATCTTGGAGAGGGAGTCCTTGTACGCCAAGGAATCCAAGTGTGACTTGGGAATGACCGAATTGCTATATCTAGGTCATATTATCAGTGCAGATGGAGTGCGCATGGATCCTGAAAAGATCCGCGCCATTATTGATTGGCCCACACCGGAAAACCTGACACAGTTGAGAGGGTTTCTCGGTTTGTGTGGATTCTACCGCCGATTCGTGAATGGTTATTCATGACATGCAGCCCCGATGACAGATTTAATGAAGAAGGGGGCATTTGTTTGGACTTCTGAGGCACAGGAGTGTTTTATGAAGTTCAAGGAGTTGATGACCACATGCCCTGTTTTGGCACTACCCGACTTTACGAAGCCGTTTGAGCTTCAATGTGATGCATCAGGTGAGGGCATTGGTGCGGTGCTTATGCGGGACAAGCACCCGATTGTGTACGAGAGCCGCAAGCTTAGAGGACCCGAGAGATTGTATAGCATATATGATAAGGAGATGCTCGCGATTATGCATGCCTTAGCAAAATTTCGACAATATCTTGTTGGCAGCAAATTTTGCATAAAAACGATCATAACAGTTTGAGACACTTTTAGGGCAGCGAGATCTTAATGGCCGGCAGCGAAATGGGTCGATGTAAGTTGCGAGGCTTATGACTTTGATATTTCATATATCAAAGGCACCAAACGTAGTGGCTGATGCACTTTCCGTGCCATTTGAGCACTATGGTTCATATCTCGGAGGATTGGAGGCATATGATAGTGGCAGAGTATGCCAAGGATAGTTGGGCCTCCAGCATTGTTGAGGGATCAGCAGTTGATACTAGGTATACGCTTGTAAATGACTTGATCATTTACAAGAACAGGATATTTTTGATCCCAGGGTCTGAGGTGAAGAATATCGTTATGCGGGCCTTTCATGATATGCCTACAGCAGGACATCCCGGATACTTCAAGACCTACAGGCAGATACGGGAGAGGTTCACTTGGAAGGGGCTCAAGGGAGATGTTCTTCAATATGTGCGTGAGTGCCCTGTTTGTCAGCAGAACAAGCAGGAGAACACGTACCCAGCAGGTTTACTACAGCCACTTCCGATTCCTGACAGGAAGTGGGAATGCCTGTCGATGGACTTTATTACGGGCTTGCCTAAAGCCCAAGGGCGTGATTGCATTTATGTAGTTGTGGATCGGCTTACGAAGTATGCCCACTTCTTTCGATCACCACGACTTACGGCTACAATTAGCGGTATTCTTCGCGAGGTATTGAGGACTTCATGGGTTGCCTCAGACATAAATCAGCGAAGGAGATAGTAGGTTCTGATATTAACCACGGCGAGGTATTCGGACTTTGTGGGGACCGAGCTCACTCAGAGCACTAGTTACCACTGTGGTGATGGGCGGTGGTGTGAACAAATTGGGTGGAAGGTTACCTCTCCACGAAACTATATAGCGGGGCAGCAGAAGGCGTGGGTCAAATGGATACATTTGTGTGAGTATTGCTATAACTCGACATTCCATATGACCATTCAGATGTCACCCTTCATGGCGTTATACGGGTATGAGGCGCCGAGTTTCCTTGATTTGCTATTGAGCGACAGTAGAGTGCCGAGTGCAGGAGGTTGGTTGCAGGAGAGTCAGGACACTATGAGGGCTCTCAAGGAAAATATAGCCAAGGCACAAAATCAGCATAAACAGTATGCGGATCAGAAGAGGACGGAGAGGCATTTCGAGGTTGGTGACATAGTTTTACCTCATCGCCTCGTCGATCCACTCTTAGGAAAGAGTGGGTCGAGGAAGCTTAAGCCCGCGTTATTACGGTCCTTCGGGATCACGAGGAGAGTTAGGCGAGGTGACGACTTGAAGCTTCAATGACGGGGTACACAATGTATTTCATGTATCGCGCCTCAAGAAGCGTTGGAGTCATCGTGTAGTGCGTCTGGAGTTTTACCTCCTTAAGATGATAGGGGAAAAGTTGATCTTAGTACAGGTCGCTAAGGTACAAGGAAGCGGTTCGTCGGAGGACTATCGAGAATATCAGTGAAATGGAGAGATTTGCGGTGAGGATCGACATGGGAGGCGAGAGATTATGACATCAGGCATTGAGATTGCTTGAGGACAAAGCAATTTGAGGAGAATTTGTCATATCCCTTCCGATTGACATCTCGAACCTGGGATTGGCTATCATACGACCCTCGTAGGCTAATGGTGGATGTTTGGAGCGCGAAAGCAACCGATTAGGCGAGGAGTTTGATCAGTAGGCTTTTCGTTTTGGGCTTCGATGGAGACTTCTTACTTGAGAGATTTGCTATTTTAGCAATTCACGGCGGTAATGGGACCCTATTTTAGCAGTATGGCTTTGGCAGTGTTCAGAATCACTTCAGTGTTCGTCAGCTTCAGACGGATCAGTCATCGGGTGAATAACGAGGGAGATATTAATATTTAATTGTATTAATTAAATATTAATTATTTGATGAATATAATATAAAGTTATAATATTAAATTATAACTTAAGTGATTCTTCTTGAGGGGTCGCCATCATCAGAAGGGGCCAAATTGATCATTATATTTTATTATAAAATTTGGCTGAGACTATGGAATATTAAAAGAATTAAAAGTTGAATATTTTAATCAAAACCCTATTATTGAGGAAATCGCACTTTTGAGCAATATAGTGCATTTGCCTTGGGAATTGTGCCATTATGATGATTATTGATTTTGAGAATTGATCAACTTGATCTGAGCAAGAAGCTTTAGGGTTTCAAGTTCGAATTCCTTGGGGAACGAGCCATCTCCATCGGAAGCAATTCAGAGGGTGTGAAATAACGCTTGATTTATTGCAACAAAGGTTTCTTCATCCAAAGGAAATCATTGATCTTCAGAGAATATTTGTTTACAGAGTTTCAGAGTAGTTTTGCATCCAGAAGACATTCATTCATTAGGCGCACCTTTCAGAGTGATCTGGAGAAACTTGAAGAAGCCGTACAAACTTAATATTTGCTGCTGACAGCCGTACTGTCCTTTACCAGGCCGTACTTTCCAGAAAAGTGGCGTATTTTCTTCTAAGGTCAAAATGCCTATCTTGTGTTCAGTCTGCCATTACCTTTTTAGGCGCCTACATACCTAGCACTGTTCTGGACCAACAGAAGGAGGAAAAAGGTGGATTTGCTGCAGCCGTACCAGATCTGAATGTTTTCAGCCTGCTGCATTTACTAGGTTCATTTATATTAAAAAAATATTATTTCTCCTGTTGCATGTTATTGGATCTCAGTGTAACAAGTTCAGAAGTTATAAATAATAGACTGGCATTGATAGTTGCAATATATTTTGTTATTCTTGGAGCTGTTAGTTTGTATTTAGATTTTCAATCATTTCTTTGTAAAAATCGCATTCTTCATTTATTGTTCAAAACCTCAAAAACGTCAAAAAAATCAAAAATTGCAAAAAAACACAAAAGAATCATCAGATTCGGAATAGAGGGAAACTAGGGTTTCTACAATTTAACCTTGCAAAGGGCCTATGTTCAAGCCGTGAAGGTGGTGGACTGATCTAAGCGCAAGAGCAGCATTCCATACTGTGTCCAGTAATTGCATCCATCAAGAATATTTTAAAAGATAAGTATTCTTTGTTCGCTAAGTTATTTCATTTCCTTGGATCTTGTAATTTAGTAAAGAGAAATAGAGGTTTCTCTTGAATTGTGTTCATTAGCATAAGATCCTTTGAAGATTTCATTTTAGTCATTGCAAGTTACTTCATGCTAGTTGTGAAGATCTCTGAGTGTGACTCTGAGATGAAAAGAGAACTCCAGTGTGACTTTGAGATGAAAAGAGAACTGCATATTTTCGTTGTGACTGGATGATCACTTCGATAAAATTCTCTTTGTGCATGAACTAAGATGGTGCCTTGAGAGGCCTGATTCTATGTTGTATATGCTAACTGCATAATGCATTCAAGAAATCTATAGTTGTGCAGACTATTCTTTTTGTGTTGAGTTTAGCACTCTCGAGAGGAGTAAAAGTTGGAAGAAAGAGTTATATCAAAAATTCAATAAAGACAAGTTCCTTTATTCCTTCATTCTGTTTTTTTTTATATATTTCTCTTTAGGTTGATTTATTTATTCATGATTTAATATTGTTCATAAATTATTATGTATTCATGCTATAACTTGAAATAGTAAACCTTGTATGATTCTAGCCTTGATATTCCTTTGGATAGTTGTGAATTGTTGTAATCTCTCTCTAATGCTTTCAGGACAGTTCTAGGAGCAAGGTGATGAGAAATTGCCATGCCGACCAAAGAAATGATCAAGCGTGAAGTCACAACTTGCAGTCTTGAGACTGAGTTGGTGGCTAGAGGGAGTTCACTTCCAGAAGTCTTCTTTGCAATCTCTGAAGTAGGGATCAAGAGGGAGTTTTGTGACTCACTGAGAAGAAGTGAAGGTTGCAGTGTTGCAAGGCCAAGTGTTAAATCCTTGAAAAACCTCTTCAGCTGCTGAGATCAGAATTGCACAAGACAGTCATCTGGATTTGATGTTGGTAACCCCCTAAACCTAATCAAAATAGAGTAATCTACTATGAGGTCGAGGAGGTCTCCCTTGAACTCTATACTATACCAGAAGTGTGCACTGAGGTAAGTGTTGCAGACAACCTTGGATGAAGAGGTCAGAAGATTGATGCAAGTACTTAAAGATGCAGATGGGAGCATTGAGAAGTACAAGGCAAGATTCGTGGCTCATGGGTTTTCACAGAAAGAGGGAGTTGATTATGAAGAAACTTTTGCTCTTGTTGCTCGCTATACTTCTTTCAGAACCATCATTGCCATTATTGCATCTAGAGGATGGAAGTTTCATCAAATGGACGTGAAGACAGCTTTTTCAATGGTGTGATCGTGGAAGAAGTTTATATCGAGCAACCTGATGGATTTGAGGTTCATGAGAAGGAGTCTCATGTTTGCAAGCTGAAGAAGGCCTTGTATGGTCTTAAGTAGGCTCCTCGTGCATGGTACGAAAGGTTTGATCGTTACCTGTCAAGTTTGGGCTTCTTGAAGAATGATGCTAACTCTAATCTATACGTTAAGGTAATTAATGGTGAAGCATTGATTTTGGTTTTATATGTTGATGATTTGATCCTTATTGGAGAAGATCACCTGATTCTCAAGTGTAAGGAGTTGGTTTTTTTGAATTTGAGATGAAGGACCTTGGGCTCATGCATCACTTCCTTGGCTTAGAAGTCTGGCAGAAACCAGATGAGATGATTCTGAGACAAGGGAAGTACACCATTGATGTACTTAAGAGGTTTGGTATGATGGATTGCAAATCCATGTCTACACCCATGTAGACCAACCTACATAAATTGAAGGAGGCTGCAGCTAGTTCAGACTTGGTGGATCCTACATTGTACAGACAGCTTATTGGATCTTTGATGTATCTAGTTAACACTAGACTTGACATTTGTTATGCAGTAAGGGCACTTAGCCAGTTTATGTGTGATACGAGACAAATACATCTTGTTGCAGCTAAACATATCCTGAGATACTTGTGTGGCACAGTTGGATATGGGTTGAGGTATTCTTCAGATGTAGACCTGGAGTTACATGGTTACATTGATTCTGATTGGGCAGGGTATGTCACAGATCAAAAGTGCACCTCTAGTTGTTGCTTCAGGTTGGGTTCTGCTATGATATCCTGGTGCAGCAAGAAGCAGTCATCTGTAGCATTGAGTACAACAAAGGTAGAATATATTGCAACTTGTATGGCAGCTCGAGAAGCAGTGTGGCTTCGGAAATTCCTTGCAGGATTGTTTGGACAATCATTGGAGTTGACTTTTATTGTTTTTCCTTAATGCATTTTCCTCTGAGATGGAGGAATTTGAGGTGCAAGCCCTTGTTAATGCATCTTCCTCTGAGACGGAGGAATTTGAGGTGTAAGCCCTTGTTAATGAGTTCTTCTCTATAAGAGAAGTTCGAGGTGAAATCCCTTGTTTCCACCCTCTGAGTAGAGTCATGGTGGATGTCATGTGACTCCATGACAGCATCACGTGAGAGAATCCGTGATGATTTTTGTACTTGTGTTTCACCCTCTGGGAGACCCATGGTGAAAAGTCATATTGAGGTGACAACATCACGTAAGTGATGAACACTTGTACACACCATAGTATGGTTGTAGCCATTATGGTTGATATCATGTTGAGGTGATATCTAATATCACGATGAGGTGATATTCTTCTTTCTCATTTGGTTGTAGCCAATGTGGTAGACATCACGTTGAGGTGATATGTCTTGTGCAGCTGGAAGTACTCTCCCTAGCTGAGAGGGAGTGTTGATGATAAATGCAGCTTCAGTCGAATCCTTCCAGCCTATCGATTGTTCTTGTCTAATAAATTAAATAATAGCCAAGAGGCTATTTAATTTATAAGTGACACGAGTTTTGAAGAGTCATCATTTAATGAAGAATTGTATGAGGCCGACCTCATTCTACTTTGGCTACGATTATGCTTGAAGGCGCAATTCTCTAGATGGCCAACTTATAATTTGTAAAGAATTGCTCTTGATTGAGGCCGACATGATAATTGTGAAAGGTTGCGTCTCCCTCTTCACTTTGTATATATATTTCCTCCTTGCTCTCATTCGAGGACATCAATCAAGTTCTACATATTCACTTCTATTATATGAGAGTTACTCTTCAAGACAGTTCAGCATCGTTGAAGTCCGAGTTTAGTCCATCTGGAGAGTGCAGTATATTTTTGTGTGTGTGCATCAGTTTCTAATGCTTGTTATTAGCCATCATATTGGCTCATTGTAAAGGCAAACATTATTGTGTTCATTCAATATATAAGAGATATATTCTTGCTGGGTTTTTCTCCCTCAAGAGGAGGGTTTTCCCAGGGTATTTGCCGTGTTATTGTCTAATTTTTTGAATTAATTTTCTGTGCATTAAATCTGATCATAAAAAAACTAATACTGGGTACTTGATCATTGCATTTCTATGATAGAGGCGACCATATTTGGAGGTTATCAGAATTTAATTCCAAGTTTTAGATTTTATCAAGCAAAAATCGCCCTTGCAAGGAGGCCGTACCTTTTTGGAGAGCATTGGGATTGGTGCATAAATTAATGGCTGAGTTTAGATGCTATTTTATCATTGCAAATTGGGCGTCAACCTCCTAGTGAGTCATTGCACTTCGTTTCAGCTCATTCGGAGGTAATTTGAAAGAGTTATGAGTATTTCATTGATGTACAGTTTGCTGGTCTGATTTTCTGTTAACATTGTTTCTATATCAGACTTATTAAATAATTGTACTTGCTGGTTTGAGCTTCAATTCTTCATCTTATATCATTGTAAATGTTAGAGGAAGTGATACTCTAACTGTTTAATGTTCTTGGAAGATTATCTATTCTATTTGCAGCTGTTCTTATTCTTTGTAAAGCTAGTTAGTAGTACTAACAGCTCTTCCTTTACTTGCTGCAATTTTATATCTGTTTTACACTCCCACAATTGAGTGGTTGAGTTTTAGAATAAACATATATCTTGTTTGTAATTTCCCCCCACGTTATAAGTGGTTGTGTGGACAGTATTCCCCCCACATTGATAAGTGGAAGAGTGGATTTAAAGGCTGGCTTGCCGCCTAATAATTGTTGTAAACTCACCCACTGAATAAGTGGAGTATTCCCACCACTTGTGGATGCCTGCACCAGCAGATGAATTGTACTTTCAAAGCTCTGTTTATGCCTAACGATCCTCTAACCATATGCTATCACCTCGCCCACATTGGGATCTTGGTGAACATTCCTGGTTAGAGTTATCTTCTTTGCTGGTTTACATTTTGGAGCTAACGCTAATCAGTGTTTGGTTGCTGATTTGAATGATTAATTTTGGGAAAAAAATTAATGGGGAATATTTCAGGTGGGAACAATAGCAATGAAAGAAATGATGGAAATGAGGATGGATCAATCAATAATAGAGCTGTAAATCAGCGTACAATGACTAGGACAGCTAACTCTAGACCCGTAATGCCTAATTTTCCTCTAAGGAAGAACCCCCAAATTGAAATGGAGCCTACACAACAAGAGTTGCAGGAGTCAATTTTACAAGATTGGAGAAATTTGGGACTTGAATTTCAGAATGAAATGTCTTTTTGTGACTACTTGGATCTTAGGTTGAAGCATAAACCTCACAGGGGTGGTAGAATTCATAATCAGGACTTGCAAAGGAAGGTTGGTAAGTTATCAATCCCTTATTATGATGGATCTAGGAAGACTACACCTAGGGCCTAGGTACAGAAGTTAGATACTTATTTTCAGCTCAACCAATGCCAGAGGATGAGGCTATTAATTATGTTCCTATACATTTCGATGGTAGTGCTCATGAGTGGTGGCATCATAGAATGATTACCTTGGGACATGATCAAATTGATTCATATGCAAAGTTTATTGAGAGGCTAATTGATAGGTTTGATAAAAAAGGATCCAAAGTTACATTTTAAGGAGTTGGAACAGCTTAAGCAATGGGGTTTAGTTAATGCTTACATTGCTGATTTTTAGAGGTTATCAGTGTTGGTAACTAATATTTAAAAGAGGAAGTTGATTGTCTTATTTATGGATTGGTTAGCAAATCCATTGAGAGGTTGGATTAAGGCACTTAGTCCACCTACTTTACAGGATGCAATCAAAATGGCAAGAGACATGGAGTCCTCTACTTCAAAAGGTAAATTTCAGTCAAAGGGTTTCTTACATAGGAAGGGTAAGGACAAGAAACACTTTCAAAGGGATTCCAATCAGACCAAAAATGTGCCATCTAAATTGGATAGTGATCAGCTCAATGATCTCAGGAGGAAGAAATTATGTTTCCAATGTAGAGAGCCATGGGGCCCAGCTCATAAATGTGTTGCTAAGGCAAAATCAAAGAAAATTGAATACTTTTCAGCTAATGAATCAGCTTCAAAAAATTCAGACCAGCAAGCTGATTCAAGGCAAAGTGAAGATGAAAGCTCATCTGAAGAGTCTGAAAAGGAGAAAGGAGGTAATGGTGTAATGGCCCAACTATCTAGTTTTCAAAAAGTTAGATCTTTAAGAGTTCAGGGGGTGTTGTGGTTAGTGTATAGTGACTCTCATTCATACACATGCCACACATAATTTTATTGATGAGGGTGTTGTAGCTAGAAGATGAATCAAAACAGAAGATTGTGAAGGCTTCAAAGTAATGGTAGTTGATGATTTCACCCTCACTTGTACCAGGAAGATTCCAAACTTGAGCATACAATTGAGTGAGTATGAGCTTAAAGATGACTTCTATGTGGTGAGCATAGGAGATACTAATATTGTCATTGGTATGCAATGGTTTCATTCCAATGGGGAGTTCTATATGAATATGCAAACCATGGAAATGAAATTTGATGCAGGTGATAAGAAGATCACTCTTAGAGGCATGTCAAATGGTGGGCCACGAACAATCTCTTTCAAGAGGATTGAAAGACTTATTAGACAAGACCAGGTAGAGTGGGCAGCAAAATGTGTAATTATTCCTACAATTACAAAGCAGCCAATGAGGGTATATCATCATAATGTAGAGGTCGTGATGACTATGCACAGCATAGTATTTGGTAGCAGACCTCCAAGGAGACCCCCTGATAGGAGCATAGAGCATGCTATAGAGCTTGAGGAGGGGTCCAAACCGGTGATTACCACACCATATAGACACCCTAAGAGGCATAAGGATGAAATAGAAAAGGCTATTAAGGAGTTGATTGATATGGGGCACATGAGACCAAGCAAGAGTCCTTTTGCTTCATTAGTGGTGTTGGTTAAGAAGAAAGATGGAACAATGCGCATGTGCATTGATTACAAGGCACTTCACAAAAAAACAATTAAGAACAAGTATCCTATTCCTCGGATAGATGAGTTGATTGATGAGTTGCATGGAGCTTATTATTTTTTTTAAATTGATTTGAGGTTAGGCTATCATCAGATTCGAGTACATGAGGAGGATGTGGAGAAGACTGCATTAAGTGCCACGATGGTCATTTTGGGTTTTTGGTGATGCCCTTTGGCTTAACCAATGCCCCAACTACTTTTCAATCTTGTCTGAACAAGGTATTTTGTAATCAACTCAAAAACTTTGTCCTCATTTTTTTGATGATATCTTGATTTTCAGCAAGACTTGGGAGGAGCATATGAGACATCTTGATGGGGTGATGGGTATTTTAGAGAGGGAATCACTATATGCCAAGGAGAGTAAACGTGAGTTTGGTTTGACAGAGCTTCTTTACTTTAGCCACATTATTAGCTCCAAGGGTGTTAGAGTTGATCCCAAAAATATCAAAGCAATTATTGATTGGCCTCCACCCACGAACCTCTCACAGCTTAAGGAATTCTTTGGGTTATGTGGTTTTTCAGAAGATTTTCCAAGGGTTTTTCACAGATAGCAGCTCCTCTTACAGACTTAACTAAAAAAGGGGCTTTCAGTTGGCCAAATGCAACACAATGATGCTTTGATCACTTCAAACAAATTGTGTACTTGTCCAGTTTTGGCTATTCCAGATTTCTCCAAACCTTTTGAATTGGAGTGTGATGCCTCAAGAGAGGGAATAGGTGTTGTCTTGATGCAAAACAAGCATTCGATTACTTTTGAGAGGAAGAAGTTAAAGAGGCATTGAATGGAGTTATTCCATTTATGATAAGGAGATGTTGGCCATTTTGCATGCCTTGGCCAAATTCAGACCTTACTTGGTGGGAGGAAAGTTTATAGTAAAAACTCAAAAATAGACCACAACAGTCTCAAATATTTTATGAATCAAACAAAACTTAATGATAGATAGCAGAAATGGGTGAGTAGACCCAGGCATATGACTTTGACATTGTGTATGTCAAAGCGAAGAAAAATATTGTTATTGATGCCCTATCCAGGAGACCCGATTTGTGTTGTTTGGTAGAGATTACTGCTAATTTGAGGGAGATGATTTCAACAGAGTATGTTAAGCACAGTTGGGCTATAAGTATTATTGAGGGTACCATACAGGATGACGGGTATACAGTAATCAATGAGCTTATCATTTACAAGGGGAGAATTTATTTGGTACCCACTTCACACTTTAAGATGACAGTTATGAGAACTTTTCATGATACTCCTATGGCTGGTCACCCGGATTTCTTTAAAACATTTAGGCGAATCCGAGAGAGATTGACATGGAAAGGACTCAAAAATGAAGTCCATATGTTGAAGAATGCCTACATGTCAGCAAAACAAACATAAACACACTTATCATGTTGGTTTATTGCAGCCCCTACCAATTCCCAGTCAAAAATGGGAAAGCATCTCAATGGACTTTATCACAGGGTTACCCAAGGTGCAAGGGAACGATTGCATTTTTGTTGTGGTGGACAAGTTAATGAAATTTTCCCATTATTTTTACTATTTTAGAAATGTTTATAGCAGCATAGGTGGTAGATTTATATTTTAGGAATATTTTCATATTGCATGGGTTACCCAAGAACATAATCAATGATAGGCACAGCAAATTTTTGAGCTTGTTTTGGCAGGAACTCTTTAGATTGAGTGGGACAGAGCTCAATCCATTCACCAGCTATCACCCATAGACAGATGGACAAACTAAAATTGTCAACAAGTGGGTGGAAGGATATCTCCGCAATTATGTTTCAAGGCAGCAAAAGGCATGGGTGAGATGGATACACCTTGGTGAGTACTATTACAATTCAAAATATCACATGTCGATCAAGATGTCACCATTTATGGCTTTGTTAGGTTATGAGCCCCCCAGCTTCATGGACTTGTTGTTTGAAGACAGTAGAGTGTTGAATGCTAAGGGTTTGTTACAACAAAGTCAAGATATCATGAAATCCTTGAAAGAGAACATGCAACAAACCCAGAATCAGCAGAAACAATATGCATACCAGCATCGCATTGAGCAAACATTTGAGGTTGGTGACATGGTTTACATGAGGCTGCAGCCCTATAAGCAGTGCACTCTCAAGAAGAGTGGATTGGAAAAGTTGAAGCCACAATATTATGGCCCATTTAGGATCTCCAAAAGGATTGGAGAGGTGGCTTATGAATTGGAGTTGTCGGTAAGCAGCAAGGTTCACAATATTTTTTATGTATCACACCTCAAGAAGGCACTGGAACATAATGTAGTTCCCTCTTTTGAGTTGCCACCATTGGACAAAGAAGGGAAACTCATTCTCAATCCTAAGGCTATTATTGATATCAGGAAGTGTACTCTCAAGAGGACCATTAGAGAGTACCTTGTGAAGTGGAAGAATTTGCCAATTGAGGATGCTACCTAGGAGAGAGCAGATTTTGCAGCACTTAGAGTTGAAATTGATTGGGAAAAAGCAATTCTAAGGAGAGAGGACTATAATGTCCCCTCTCTAGGCATAGCCAAATTATTATTATTTAAATTAAACATTAATGTTTTTTTAAGTTAAATTAAAGATTTAACTTAGTGTTTATTAATAATATTAAAAAAGGAGATATAAGGTGTTTTTTTTCTAACAAAAAAGGTGAGTTATACTTTTAATTGTGGGGCTCATAAACAGTGACATAAGAATTAACAAAAAAAAATCAAGAAAAGGGTTGTAGGAGTTATGAATGAAAAGCGGAAAAGCAATTTTTGGGAGAATTTTTTAGCATGCTGGAAAAAATTTGGTGCATGGTGTGATATTGCTCCAGAGAACTTCTTGAGGGCAGAAACCAGTGTTACAAGACTCACCCAAACTTGGCGAGTACTCGCGAGTCCCGAGGTGAGTGAGCTTGGGCGAGTCTGGAAAACTTAGGATCCAAGTACTCACCAAACTCGCAGAGTCTAGCAGACTCACTAGACTCGTCGGGTTGAGGCGATTCTCGACCCCCAGACTCGGCCATTTTAATTAAAAAATTTAAAAAACTTTACAATCTTTCACTACTTGTTTGGTTTATGACATGCCCATCCAGGATTTACAAAAAATATGAAAATGGTGTGCGCCATGAAGGTCTGTGTGGTTTTGAAGGTCTTCATTTGGGGTTGGTGGAGGGGGCTCTGCCCCTTGACCCCGCCCTGTATCGCTACAGGAAGCATGCCCAAGGCGCTGCCCTAGGACCTTGTGAGGGACGCTGCCCCTCAAGCCCGCTGGGGACGCTGCCCCTAGACCCCTACGAGGGGCACTACCCCTCAACCCCGTTGGGGTGTTTCCCCCAAACCCTCATCAAACTATAGGTCTAAGCATGTAATAGGCCAATGATGAATCGTGATCATAAAACCTACAAAATACATATCCCCTATTGCAAATCTTTGCATCTTTCACAGTCAAATCCATAATCAAGGATTATCTTGTTTCATACATTAGACAACAAAACATGCAGTCTTGAAGGCTTCAATAAAATTTTAATAATAAATTTCTCACTTGAATATACACACCAATCATTGAGACACAAGCAAATATCATGGCTACATCATCATCTAGGACCTATCTTAAACACTAGCGCATGACTTGTCGTGATGTTGGGATGAGTAATGCAAGCTCTTCTAAGCCATAAACTTATATTTTTAGTTTTGATATTTGTTTTGATGCCATGGATTTCATATTCCATGAGTTTTGTATACATTTTACAATATTTATATATCTAAATATGTTATTTCCTGTAGCTAAAATTTGCATTTATACTTAAGTGATCGATGTATGTTTGTGTATGGGATCATAGTAATTTCTATTTAATGTTGTTATTAAGTCTTTTAGGTTTATTTATTAAAGGGTGCATGAAACAAGTTTTAAATCCTTAAAAATCTCTAAATTTCTTGGGTTTTTCTATTTGCCGAGTCTGGGCTCCGAGTTCGAGTCCAAGTCAAAAATTGGCTTGCCGAGTCTGAGGCGAGTCCAAGTCTTGTAACACTAGTGGAAACGACGAAGGATAACATCTACGATAGTGAAAGATCTACCTTGGGTGTTTGTTATGCAAAAATTAGATTATTAATTCGTAATATCTTGTAGCCAAGACGAATTAATCTTAGATTGATGGCAGAATGAATAAGTTTCATAAGAGTTTGTGAATAATTGCAAAAAAAGGAAGAAGCACTTAATAGGTTATTGTGGTGTGGAAATTTAAGACAATAATACTGGCACTTAATTCAGTGCAAGACGATGCTGAGAAGAGATTCAAAATCTCTTTAGCTGGTGCACTCATATGGAAGAATTGAATTCCCTTATTTGGCAAAATTAGAAGTGATATCTAGGCATGTGAATCTTATAACTAGGTGTAACAATGTCTATGCCCTGGATGTGTGTACCTTTATTCCTAGGAGAGATAATTCCATAGTGGGTGTGTCATTTAAATTGCTAGTCAGATTGTTTATTAAGTTGAGCGTAAATTTCATCGTTGGCGTGAGTGGTTACAAGCCACAACTCTCCCATTAAGTGTTGTTGGGTGGTGAACTTGTATTGGGTGGTGTAATTCTCCTTCTGCAAATGTCAGTTTTAAGCCATTATAATTTAACAGTTAGGTGAAATAATGGATAGTGTTGAAAATATGTGCCCTCTGCATGGTTGTTCGATGTACTTACTAATGGGTGCCATCATTACTAGCCACAGTTTCAAAAACTGAAAAGTTTCCTCAGACACAGAGTCTGAATTGTCTACAGTTTTAAAGAAAGAATTTTTAGTGAGAGTTGCATGTAGAATCAATAGGCAAGTGGTTCATTAAGAAGATTTGCTCTTTGATGCTGCTTTAACACTCCAACAGACTTGGGAAACCATATTAAAAAACACAGAATTCAGGAATATCTTTTCATTGTTCCTGTATTAATTGTATCTCCGCAGCCTGCACTTTGCTTCAATTTTATGCAGTTGACAATTTTACTTACCAAGTTTGTTATAATGACATTGTGCTAGCTGAATTGTTATCTCTTTGATAAGTATTTTATAAAGGGTGATAATAAATAGGGAATAAAACAAAAAACTACACAAACCAATTGCTTGGGAACTGTTTATCAAATACCTTTCCGGAAGAGTTCAAAGAAACATAAAACAAAAATCGGTAGAGGTTATTACAAGAGTGCCCTATGTATGTCACCCCAAATACCCTCAAAAATTATATTTGTGATTTTACCTCTTGGAGAACATATATTGCACAAAAGATTGCTTGTTTTACTCTTCCATAACTAGAGATCATTTGAACTAGATAAGGCTTGAATTCTCCAAAACTAAAATAAGGCATCTACAATCTTTTATCTACATGTGCCAAAGATAGGGCAGCCTTAAATGGATGATCATCTAGTTTAATGTACAATAACTTTATTTATAATTTTATAAAAAGAGAAATATTTGAACCCACAAATCAAACCGACGAACACAAACCAAAACCAGTACCATTTTATAATTTTATACAAGGGATGAGTTAAATATTATTATTACTTTATTGTTGTCGGCCAAATGAAATCTTTTATTAAAATATGTTTTTGAACACCTTTCGAGATGATTTTGTAAGAAAAGATAAATTGAAATTAAAAGGGTTGAATATAAAAGAAGAGTTTGGAAGGGGAAAAGGTATCCATTTGCTATCATTATCAAACCCTTTTTTGCAGAGCTTGAGAATTTTGTTCATCTTCACACCTGAGGACAAAAATTCTTTGGTGTAGAAATCTGGAGGATAAAAACCCTCTCAATTTCTAGTTGAAGTGGTTCCTTCCAAGAGTCACATTCGTGTAGAAAGAATGCAGCATAGCTGGTAGACTTGGACTTGGAAAAACCTCAGCAGACCCAAAATCTGCAACTCTACAAAGAACTCGGAACCTATAAAATTGCTTAAATTTCTTTAAAAACACTTTTTGTTTGCAAAATTCAATGACAAAATGTATCTAATGAGTCCATAAATGAGTAAAAAAGTCTTTTCTAATAAATTTGATTCATTTGAATACAAATTGAGTACAAAATCACATCATTATGTGAAATCCTGACACAATGGTTAGATGGCAACTATCATGAATTAGTAATTATTGCCTTTGAAAATCATCTTCATAATTCATAAATTGCATATTAGAACATTTACATCTTCCTCTTTTGTAGTCTAGTGAAAACTTCGGGAGAGGTTCTAATCCTTGCACTTTGTTGCAATTCCTCACTTGACATTGAAGACCGTGTTTGCGGCTCTAACTCAACCTCCATCTTATTGCTAGATGGCAATGACTCCCCCTCTACCTCATCCATGTCATCCAATGACAATCCAGTAGTTATTTTTGTTGTAGCCACATCCTCCATTGCCTACCTCTGAAAATCAAGAATCTCATTTGTGATAAACAATAGTCTCCTCATCTTGCCTTGTTCAATAGCTATGAAGATCAATGTCATCCAAATCAATGACCTTTGATTTGTCCTCTACCTTTCTTGTGTGAAGTTGAAGGTTGTATTGTATTTTATAATAATAATAATGACATTTTGAATCTTTGATACTAATAGTATGATTAAATGATTCTTCATCATTGATCAATGATATTATGATAGTGATAAAATACTTGTCTAAGTCGTTGATTATGGTCTCCACTCCCAAACCCCCTCATTATAATCAAATTTCTTATATGACACAATCCCAATAACTAGTGGGGGTCTAGGAGTGGAGACCCCAATGGGGTTGAGGGGCAACACCCCCCTTGTGGGGGTCTAGGGGAAATGCCCTTAGCAAGGTCAAGGGGCAGCGACCCTCATGGTGGTTTGTGGGCAACACCCCCGGCGAGGTTGAGGGGAACATTTTTGTTTATAAAAATGTTTTTTTTAAATGATTTCCTTTTGTTTGGGCAAGGACTCTAAAATAACCCACCCAATTTTTCACCAAATTTGCACTATTTTCCAAATGAGCATTTTGTGATTGAGATTTTCAATGAATTGAAGATTTTATTTTAATACATATTAGTTCAAGTGATTTCTAAAATATAATATTTTCAAAGGCAAATATTTATGTTATAGTTGATTGTACAGTCAGTATCTTGTTGGTGTGAATATGGTATTTTACCTATTTAGTGCACTAGTAGGTCCTATTCACATGTTAAGTTTACTTACGTCCCAAGAATCTTTCTAGAAGTCTCAGTTGTCATTTAGATCTTATCTTATGTCATTTGCTTCTTGTGTCCAAGGTCATTTAATATTAGCTGAGTTTGTTGTCTCATGTTATAGGATTAAGACACGTGTCAGGATCTTATCTAATCCTATCCCTCACCTTGTCTATTTAAGCAATGCTCTTGTACATTTGCATCATATCATATCAAGCAAGTTATTATCTTGTCATACTCTCTTGTCAAAGGTTATCTTTTGTTTTGCAGGTTATCTTAGGGTGTGTGAGCTAATTTTCAACTCCTACATGGTATCAGAGCTTCAAATCTTCAAACTCAAATATGAGGGTGATTTTGTGCATGAGCTATTGCTCGATTGAAAATCTTGATGGATCTTGAAAAGATGACTATGCTCTTCTCTTGCATCATATGATGACCTGGAGAATCAGAAAAACTTAATAAAAATACCAAATTTTGTATTTTTCTTTGTGGGTTTATATTGCAAGTTAATTTTGGTACATATTGGTGCAAATTTGAGCTTACCATTGAGTTCAAAGAATCCAAGCAAGTTAGTTTTTCCTTTTGTTTCATCCAAATCAGCCATGTGAGGCCAAATCTACAAGGGTTTGAAGCTGGAAAGTAATTGTTAGAACTAGGAGGTAGCTAAAATTTTGGAGTATTTTGGGTCAAAACAGACCCTACCATCACGTCCAGGAGGCCCAATAACCCTAATATCGACTATCAATTGATCAAAATAAAAGATGTTTTCCCTAGGCCCTCAAAGGAACTTTTCAAACCCCCATCATTTATTTTGTTTGTACAATCGTATGGAATCTATATAGATCGGTTTGTACACTATCGCAAGTTGTTGTAAATTCAGTATATTGCGTAAGAATATTCTCTTACGTAGGCATCACGTCATCTAGCATCAGCATAAGGTACAATCATATGCAAGCATCGTATCAGGGCCGCACACCTGGTACAGCAGTCGACATTTTAAATTTCAGATTTTTTAATTAGAACTTCATTTAGTTTTTCAGTTCCCAATTTCTTTGACAATGGTCTTGTCACCAACATTGGCGCTTAAGTGCTAGCAAGTGATGCAAGAAACCTGCCACCACTCCCTAGCTACTACCACCTAACCGATGCAGCTACCTAGGGCGGCGATCTTTTTCTTTGCCAACAGAGCACTCGATCACATGAGCAACCACCAACCAACCCCCAACGGCTTAAATTTTTGCCCCTAAGGCCCTACTAGGGCAGATTTTTTCCTGGATCCATATCTTCTAATTCAGCAGTTTGTTTTTTGAAAACAAGATATCGTCAGAAAGCTAGTTCCAAGCACTTCACTATCATGTCCCCCAAATTATGGTACTAAAATACAGAAATAACAAAACAATCATTAGTAGCGAAACCATTATAATTTGTAAATTATGAATATATGTATTAGCAAATTCATTATCATCACAATAACAATATAATAATCCTGGTAATTACTATAAACTAATATAAACTAAATAATAATAAACAAACAAATTACTATATATAAAAAAATCTAAATATTACTATAATATTATAAATCTGAATATTTAATATTATGATACAAATCTAAATATTATTATAAAATGCAATTATCATGTGGCATAAATTAATAGTTACAAATCATTAAACAAATGATAATATGATAATTCAATTACCATATGAAATAAATTAATATCTACAAATCACTAAGACCTGGCCATGTTTCACATCATTTACAAATAATTGTGAAAGCATCGATCCCCAAATTAAAACCATAAACAACAACTAACAAAGGAAACAATGCAACATCAAATATTAGTAATGAAATATTCCAAGCCAAATTTTTTCGTTTTTCAAATAACAGATTTCCAATTACAAACAGTGCACCCGTTAAGGTTAGATGGATAAACCAAAACGTGCAAGAAAGCAACTCTAACCTGAATGGCGCCGATGATGGCGAGCATTGGTCAGAGGATCTAAATGAAATTGCTTATGCTGAAACTCTAACCAGAATGGCACCGATGATGGTGAGCATTGGTCAGAGGGTCCTCTACGCTAAGTACAGAAAGGAACTCGACGTCAAGTATGTGCTACCCAATCCAATGCGGAGTGAGGGCGACCATATGACGGAGTGATTACAGGAAACAAAGCTTGAAATGAAATGCTGAAAACAGGAAAGAGCTCGACACCCAGAATGTGCTTGCTGACCCAAGATGGGAAAGTAGCTACCATAGGGCGGAGACTTAACTATTACAATAACTTCGAAGGAAATAAAGCATTACAACATAGATTTTGGAAAGCTCAATAAATACTGCCAGTACTACTGTCAGTTTACAGAATGAAGAGCATATGCTTGTCAAGAGATTAGAACTAGAAATAATCACCAATTACAATGCAATAATCATTCCCTTGATTTGATTCAAGAGGCCACATCAACTTCCCACAATGAGTCGGAAATATTAATTCTGTTTTCTGTTCTTTTTACAAATCTGTATTATGCTCATAAAAACAGCAGCTTAAGAAAACCTTCAAATGCTCACAACTCCCTATCCACTCGCTCAAATGACCTGATTCTTAAACCACAAGACTCCCAACAAAATGGCGCTCAAGATGATATGAAGAAACAGACTCTAAACACTCCAAATAATTAAATGCACAATTCCCAATGCATGAGAAAGTACGGCCCCAGCTGAAGAATTCGATTTGACTTTAAAAATTAAATACACAACAATAAAATCTAAGATTGGAGACAAATATTCGCCCTTCCTTGACACTACTATCAATGCAATACCCAGAACTAACTCTTTTGTATTTTTTGAGTTATGAATATAAACGTGGATCTGCTGTAGCTAATCTGCACTTTTAGAAATACCTCTAATATGCTGAAATCAGATCTAACTAATTACAATGATGATTACAATGCACCAAAACAAAGGCAAACTTACAAATGATTGAATCACTCATAAGCATGCTAAAATCTCCACTAGATGCTATCTTTCAAGCATGAAGTCGAGCCCAGACTAGGAGGCATTCATTCCTCGAAGAATTCCCGCAACCATTTCGGCAGCATAACATTAGCATAGTCCAAAGATGAAGAATGATGCACTAAGACTCCTCTTTATAATCCTTCCGTTGACTTCGCAAAACCCTAAAATCTGTTTTTAGGTCAAAACCCATCCTCCTCAATGATGGGCGTACTTTTGCCTTCAAGCTTTTGATTTGATATTTTTAATAAATATCATACTTTAATTAATGCGCTCAACAAGCTTGCTCAGACTTTAGAATAATTAAAATATTCATTAATGAGGCGCCACCCTCAAATGACCACCTTTTTAAAACAACCTTAAGTCATTAACTCTAAGCCAAGGGTCAACGTTAAAATATAATAATTAAAACGTGACTTTTTAATTTAAATGACTTAACTTATTTCTCCGAAAGTGCCCTGAAGCCGATACTGATGAAGTCAACTGATCAATCTGAAGCCGAAAGTCAACCAACCTGAGCTCATCTGGAAAGCTGCCAAAAATAGAATTTACTAAAAATAGTAAATTCCAAAAAGTGCTCGAATGCCGAGATGATCATACCACTGCGAAGCCCTCTGAAAACCCAGAAGGAATCCGCCATTGAATCCACCATCTCTGAGCAATGACCTCCTCAAAATTAGGAAACCCTAATTTTAACTTCCGACTAGCCTTCGGGTTCCCAAAGAAAGGCTAACGGTCACTAGAAATGTCAGGCTTGAGAAGGGGACATTACAATCCGCCCTCCCCAAAATTGCTTGTCCTCAAGCAATACCACCACAACTCCAGTAGTTCGAAGACTAATCCATACGCAACAAGTAGGATCCCTGGTTCCCAAATGCGTCTCAGGAAAAACCCACCATGCTTCCGCTGCGCCACTCTGATCACATTAATGGAAATATCATGCCAATGCTGCACTGACTCCCCTTGTAACTCCAAAGTGTTACCATCTATGATACTCAAACTGGAAGATCTTAAAGAAGGGAAACCAAAATCATGCAACATCTCATGTCCACGATGCCCCGAATTAACAGTATCAACCATACTACTGTCAATCAGAATTCTAAGCAATAGGACAGATAGTCTACTCAAATCAAACTTGAACTCTTCAGCATACCTCCACATGATAACAAACGGAAACATGACTGCAAATGTGACATCTTCAATTCTTTTTGCAAAGAGGAAGGCAATCCTTTGCAAAAGCTCAACAAATTCAAACTCAGAACTCCACATGAATTCCTTATGCCTCAACTGAATTACCATGGCACAACTATGAAGTCTGAAGAGTTTTTTCACAATTCCAACCCCAAGAGTCTCAAAATATAGATTCAAAGTATGGGGTAGCTCATTGTCATGAACCAATAATGAAAATAAACCATCAGAATTTGCATTACAAACCTCCAAAGTGGCTGAAAAACACGCTAGAGCCATCTCCATCAGAAAACTACCACTTCTTTGATCAGGAGTGAGGTACCAACTCTCCTGAATGAAAGTAACTCCATAAGTAAAGTGGCTGGTCTGCCTCCAACCAGCAAAGTCGTGTCTCAAAATCTGCCCTTGTCTGAGCTGAAAGTCACTTCCAAGAACTACCGATCGTTGATCGTTCCAACCCATATTCAAAATTTCTCTCCAATCCATTTGTTGATGAACAAACGGAACCATCAAGTAGCTGGAAATGAAGGGAACAACATCAACAAGTCTGGAAATTTGTTCCTTATCCCTCCAAGAGTCTTTTCCATAAGTAATAAACTCTGACAACCCAAGTTGAGAATCCCAAGCATGGATATCCAACTGAAAGTGATTTTCAACACACTGCAAAAAAATCTCTACACATTCCAAAGTGCTATTGAGAACCAAGTGCCTTCTCAAGAAACTGATGCCCCTTCTAGTAAATCCTTGAAGCTTAACCATGAAAGCTTCCACCTTAAGGGAGTATGAAACATAAAGTGGCTTCAAATTCAGCTCCCAAAACTGATCAATGTGATCCCAAACATCATTCCACCCAAGGGATGGATTTTCAAGAGTGCAACTACCAAAGTCTAGTTCACTTTTTTCCCATTCCTCCTGAGTAGTAGGTCTGAAATCTTCACTCGTTGCTGCTGTGATGAAGTTACCAACAGCTACCAAGACTTGTCTCTTCAACACCTTGATGTCATAGATGTTGAAATTACCTTGCTTCGTCACCTCCCATGTAGAACCTTCATCCTCAAAGCCACTTATGCATCCATTACTACTCAACATACGTGGCACATCCTCATGGAGTGATATCGAAGCATCCAAGCACTGGAAACCAGAATCAGTTTCATTCTCCATTTCATCCTCTACTTCATAGAGAGGATTATCATAACTTTTCTCATCACCTTCTTGAAAAAGAGGATTGTCATAAACTTGAAAGTCATTCCTTTCATCTTGCTGCTCCAAATCTGCACATGCAACCTTTGATTTTCTTGTGAAACCTTCAAGATCAAACTCCTCTCGAAGACTATCAATCTCATCAATTACTTGCTTGATTTCTCCAGCTCTTCGTGCATCCTCTTGCTCCTTGAAAAGTTTGAAATCTGCAAACTGGTCTTCAACCTTTCTTAGAGCCAACTGAGTTTCTTTCAACTTGTCCTCTGTTGATTTCAGCTCCAAGGTGAGCTCACCAACCATACTCTCCCTTTTTTCGAAAACAATGAAGGCCTTCTGTGCAGATTCAATGGCGTGATCTTGATCTTCAATCAAGTGTATGTATGCTGATTTCAATGTCTCCAAAGTGCCTCTGATAAGTTGCAAGTTAGGAAGAGCAACTTCATCCTTAACTCCACTTTATCTCTCTTCAGACTGAGCCTTCCAATAGAGATCATCAACCAAATTGTGTGTGCGATCAAATAGGGATGGCGTTTGTACTTCTTTTCCAAAAGATACCTTGCATTGATCTTCCCACTCATGAACATGCAAAGGCGGTGAACTGCTGATAGGCTGCAATTGAAAATCAGATCTTCGTTCCTTGCCTTTGCGGCCCTCCTTGCTACTCCAACATTCTTGTACTTCACCACCAACTAGCAGAGAATGCTCATCATCATAAAAAGCATCATACTCCACAAATTCTTCAATTCGTTGATTGCAATCAGCTTCATATCTTGATAAATCAGATTTGTGTTTGGTAATTCCTCCAAACCTTTCATCTTCAAGAGCCATATGGCCCTCAAACTCTGTTTCCTCTTCCATGTTACTCTGATCAAACTTGAAAGCAGCCCCAAACTTAAGCATACTAACACCATTGTCTGCTGATAGAGAACCCTTATCGAGTTCCATTTCTTCATCCGGATCAAAGGGAAATTCATCCCATACCGGTTTGTCATCACTAAGTGCCTTCACACCTGGATCCCAAATGGTGAGAGGCTGATTGTTTCGATCACAAGAAGATTGTTCTTTGTGCAACACTTGGAGTGTTGATTCTTGGAATAGGTCAACTCCCAAATCACTAAAGCTGATGTCTTCATAAGTACCTTCCTCCAATGGTTGGGTCTGAGGTTCAAACTCAAAACCACCCTTAGCACTGTCACTGAAAGGAAGTAAGGAATCTTTAGAGCTAGCTGTTAGAAATTTTTTATCATCCTTATCTTCAATGAACCTGTCATCTATAGGTATGTTTCTGATCTCATCATGAACAGTCCTATGCATGCCATAGAGGTCTTCTTGATCACTTGTAATAAATTCATCTTGTGAAAACTCTTGAGGAGTTTGAACAGCAACAAGAGGAAAACTATCTATCACTAAATCTTCAACAAGAGGAGGTACAAACACCTCGAAATCATTACCAACATCCTTTGTGAAGCCCTTAGTCTCAAAACCTTCATGAGATGAATCCAAATTAGAATTCAAGTCTGCTGCTATATTCTTTTCACCGAACTGATCTACATCACTTGCTATCACATGCAAGTCAAGGGGAGTATTATGGGGCTCTCCCGCACACTCCTCATCTGTCAAGGTTTTTTCATCCAACGCCCTATCATTTTTAGGCAAAATGAGCACCTCGCTTGTGCCATCTTCAACACTAGTTGACTGATTTTTTTCTTCATTCTGCTTACTTGTGGGCTGCAACCTACAAACAGGCATTTCTTCTACCTTCCTTGCACCTACAACCATGGCATGTTCTGCTTCCTCCTTAATCATTTTCTTGATGTAGTTGACCATAGCCCGCTTTCCAGGGTGATAATCCCCCTCACAAGTCAAAAAGGTGTCAAATGAAACATCGTTCTTAATCTCATCTGTCAAGCTCTGATAATCTCTGTAGAGTATGTCAGCCTCGTGTTCACATTTCCTCTTGAACTGGCATTCTTTAGAAACCCCAATCAAATCCGACTTCTCAGACTTAGCATAAATCTTTCTGATTCCACACCTTAACTCTGGATCCTTCAATAGCGTATACACATCATGCATTAACTCAAGTAGAGACTTCTCTGTAGTCATCTTTCTCTGTCAAGTGAACTCTGATGGGCACAGGATGGCAGGATCTTGGCTCTGATACCACTGAAATATTCCAAGCCAAATTTTTTCGTTTTTCAAATAACAGATTTCCAATTACAAACAGTGCACCCGTTAAGGTTAGATGGATAAACCAAAACGTGCAGGAAAGCAACTCTAACCTGAATGGCGCCGATGATGGCGAGCATTGGTCAGAGGATCTAAATGAAATTGCTTATGCTGAAACTCTAACCAGAATGGCACCGATGATGGTGAGCATTGGTCAGAGGGTCCTCTACGCTAAGTACAGAAAGGAACTCGACGTCAAGTATGTGCTACCCAATCCAATGCGGAGTGAGGGGCGACCATATGACGGAGTGATTACAGGAAACAAAGCTTGAAATGAAATGCTGAAAACAGGAAAGAGCTCGACACCCAGAATGTGCTTGCTGACCCAAGATGGGAAAGTAGCTACCATAGGGCGGAGACTTAACTATTACAATAACTTCGAAGGAAATAAAGCATTACAACATAGATTTTGGAAAGCTCAATAAATACTGCCAGTACTACTGTCAGTTTACAGAATGAAGAGCATATGCTTGTCAAGAGATTAGAACTAGAAATAATCACCAATTACAATGCAATAATCATTCCCTTGATTTGATTCAAGAGGCCACATCAACTTCCCACAATGAGTCGGAAATATTAATTCTGTTTTCTGTTCTTTTTACAAATCTGTATTATGCTCATAAAAACAGCAGCTTAAGAAAACCTTCAAATGCTCACAACTCCCTATCCACTCGCTCAAATGACCTGATTCTTAAACCACAAGACTCCCAACAAAATGGCGCTCAAGATGATATGAAGAAACAGACTCTAAACACTCCAAATAATTAAATGCACAATTCCCAATGCATGAGAAAGTACGGCCCCAGCTGAAGAATTCGATTTGACTTTAAAAATTAAATACACAACAATAAAATCTAAGATTGGAGACAAATATTCGCCCTTCCTTGACACTACTATCAATGCAATACCCAGAACTAACTCTTTTGTATTTTTTGAGTTATGAATATAAACGTGGATCTGCTGTAGCTAATCTGCACTTTTAGAAATACCTCTAATATGCTGAAATCAGATCTAACTAATTACAATGATGATTACAATGCACAAAAACAAAGGCAAACTTACAAATGATTGAATCACTCATAAGCATGCTAAAATCTCCACTAGATGCTATCTTTCAAGCATGAAGTCGAGCCCAGACTAGGAGGCATTCATTCCTCGAAGAATTCCCGCAACCATTTCGGCAGCATAACATTAGCATAGTCCAAAGATGAAGAATGATGCACTAAGACTCCTCTTTATAATCCTTCCGTTGACTTCGCAAAACCCTAAAATCTGTTTTTAGGTCAAAACCCATCCTCCTCAATGATGGGCGTACTTTTGCCTTCAAGCTTTTGATTTGATATTTTTAATAAATATCATACTTTAATTAATGCGCTCAACAAGCTTGCTCAGACTTTAGAATAATTAAAATATTCATTAATGAGGCGCCACCCTCAAATGACCACCTTTTTAAAACAACCTTAAGTCATTAACTCTAAGCCAAGGGTCAACGTTAAAATATAATAATTAAAACGTGACTTTTTAATTTAAATGACTTAACTTATTTCTCCGAAAGTGCCCTGAAGCCGATACTGATGAAGTCAACTGATCAATCTGAAGCCGAAAGTCAACCAACCTGAGCTCATCTGGAAAGCTGCCAAAAATAGAATTTACTAAAAATAGTAAATTCCAAAAAGTGCTCCGAATGCCGAGATGATCATACCACTGCGAAGCCCTCTGAAAACCCAGAAGGAATCCGCCATTGAATCCACCATCTCTGAGCAATGACCTCCTCAAAATTAGGAAACCCTAATTTTAACTTCCGACTAGCCTTCGGGTTCCCAAAGAAAGGCTAACGGTCACTAGAAATGTCAGGCTTGAGAAGGGGACATTACAAGTAATGAATCCGTTTTCAACAAGGCGACGATCACACAAAGGACACATCCCTAGTCAAAGGTGGGTAAGACTCTTGATCGGCATATAAAAAGGAAGAGACATCCAAGACAGTGGGGCATGGAAGAATAAATAAAGGAAAATATAAACATATTCTGATCGATGGGAATAAAGTGAGGAATATATAAATATTTTCTAAGGAATCACCAAATCATTTATAAAAGGCATCTTCTGATTTATGCAGATTGTGGTATGTCTTATCATAATTATGGAATGGAATGAATGGGAAGGAGAAATAAATCTACAGCAGCAGATAAGATAATCAGGAGTAAAGTGTGATCGGGAAAGTAAAGGAAATAAGGAGATTAAAGAATATAATAAAATCTGCATACCAGAACAGCAGCAGGTATATAACATTTATTAGTCATGTAAAGGTATGTATATGAATGCTAAACAATATAAGTAGAGAATATATATATATATATATATATATATGAATACTAATATAATTAAAGAATAATTATATAAACATGTATATATATAAATACTAATATAAGTAAAAGAATAATTATATAAATATAATATATATGAATATTAAAAAGTAGAGAATAATTATATGTGTGTGTGTGTGTGTGAATTATATACAATTATGCAGCAATTATTGAGTCTTATAAATAATTATTATCTTAATATAAAAATAGATTATATATATATATATATATATTCCTATGGTCAATCAAGTGAAGGTTGAGAGAATTGAGGGAATCGAAGAGGGAAATAGACTCCAACAATAGCTGAACCAAGGTAAGTCTACATATAATATTTTGTAAATATATTAAAATTTGTAGATGAATAGTTTATGCATTTAATCATTGTATATACAGTAAGTTGTAGAGAGTCCAATATCTATTGGTTATGATAATAAGTAGTTTGTATATCTATATAATTCTGAGTTATCAATTATTGTTGAATATAAATAATAGATCTGTGTCATTGATTTAACATGTAAAAATAGACTATATTATGGAATGATGTTCATGTTTTCTGATTGTAACAAACATCCATGATGAAGGGAGTTGAGGGCCTACTAAAGGGGAAACAGTGTGTGAATCACCCTCTAAGTACACCACCCATCTGGATGGCGAGGGCCACATGGGCCAAGAAGGGTGTACTGCTCTTGGGCTTAGAGGAAATGACTACCCAGGACACCTTGCTGTAGCTACACCCTCAACCTCTCAATATTATTGAGCAATGATGGTTCTGGTACAGGGGAATGGCGGTAGAACACTAGGCACACCACCCCATATGGATGGCAAGGGCCACATGGGGCCAAGAGGGGTGTACTACTCTTGGGCCTAGGGTTTCTTGTCACCCTATCAAACTATCACAAGGAAGAATGAATTAGGAAAATCAAAAGAAGATTCAATATACTTATAAAATGATGTTGTCTTTATTTAAAAATAAATGTCTACTAACATATTTGCAGGTCTATACAGGTAGTTGTATCCCTAACCATGTTCTCTTTGATTTTCTTATATGCATTATGATTAATATTATCTTGTACATATTCTCTAACTCTGTTTTAGAGGGGCCTACTCACATTATAAACATCCCCAAAACCAAGGTGATCACTTAAAATTGATAAATTAGGGCAGATTTAGGGTTATCTCAAAAAGGGGACATTACAAGTGGTATCAAAGCCAATTGCTTGCTTGCTTGATCTACTTGTTTGCCTGCTTGAGCTACTTGCTTGTGTGGTTGAGCTACTTGCCTATGTACTTGAGTTGGTTGCTTGCTTGCTTGAGCTACTTGTTTGCCTGCTTGAGCTACTTGCTTGTGTGGTTGAGTTACTTGCCTATGTATTTGAGTTGGTTGCTTGTTTGCTTGAGCTACTTGTTTGCTTGCTTGAGCTACTTGCCTATGTGGTTGAGCTACTTGCTTGTGTACTTGAGTTGTGTTGTGACCTTTTCACACATCACCCCATTTGAATGGGGACCCCTTAATTTTTGCTCCATTCGGGTCTTTTGGCTTTGTTTTTCTCTTCGTTTCTCTCTTTCTGCTATCTGCCTTTCCGGGGATGTGCTCGTCTTTGAGTGTCAATTGAAGTTTTAGACAAGTCTGTGGAATTAGGGTTTGCATTTCTCACGTCAGTTTGAGGTCAAATCAAATTTGGCTATTGAAATCTAAGACTAATATTATTGTCAGGAGGGCTACAAACAAGTTTCCACTGAATTTTCACCAAGTTCCGACAACTTACTATTTTTGGTAAGTACTTGATTTGGGGCATTTTCTTAGCACAGTTGAAATTCT
Organism: Sequoia sempervirens; assembly: GCA_007258455.2. Classification (NCBI taxonomy): domain Eukaryota; kingdom Viridiplantae; phylum Streptophyta; class Pinopsida; order Cupressales; family Cupressaceae; genus Sequoia; species Sequoia sempervirens. The sequence goes on along the minus strand of VDFB02271358.1, from coordinate 1,065,753,951 downwards.
GACCGGTACACTGCATCCAGAACATGTCAAGCTACTCGTCTGCAAATTTTGAGCTGAAACGAACAACTGTCTATTTTTAGCAAGTTCACCTTCAGGGGCATATTTTAGGGTTTATATGCAAAGTTCTTCAATGCATGTCTAGAGATTCTTTCTGAGTTTTTTGAAACCTACGCAGTGATATAACATGCAAAATGAGACGATGACTTTCAGTATTCAGCGTTCAGAGACTATTTTTAGGGTTTGCATGTTGAAATTTTCTTTGCATGTCAGAACATTCCTTGTGGGTTTTTCGAGGGCTTCGCAACGGTATAACATGCAAACCAGGATCATGACTTTCTCAAGAGTCATCTTCAGAGGCTATTTTTAGGGTTTGCATGCAGGGCTTTTCAGGGCATGTCAAGTGATTCTTTATGGGTTTTTCAAGAGCTACGTAGTGATGTGACATGCAAAACGAGATGATCAATTTTCAGGGACTTACTATTTTTAGCAAGTCCATTCCGGCAGCTGCCCAACACATCAGCATCACAAACAGAGCAAAGTGCAACAGAAACGAGGTCAAATGGAGGTCGTTTGATAGACATGCAAGTCAAATTAGGGTTTCCAGCTTCGAGACCCAAAATGAGGGGTAAAATGCCAGAATTTTCGAAAATCGGTGTATCCCACTGCGATCAGTATCTTTCAGGCTATCCACTGGTAAAATTTGAAGGCAATCGGAGCACTTACTATTTATAGTAAGAAACTCCGGAAACTGGCTATAAATAGTAAGTCAACAGCAGGCGCCAGTGTGAACGGGTAAGTCTACCGATGAGAATCACACCATTCAAATTTCAAGATAAACAGAGTTGTGGAAGTCTCAAAATCAAGCAGTTGCTATAAATAGTAAACCACCTCCAGAAACATGCTATAAATAGCAGGTCAGCGCGAGGCATCAGTATGAACAAGTCAAACAAGTGATGAGGACCCCATGGCGCGAATTTCAGATCAAACGGAATTGCATAGGTTCGAAAATCAAGCACTTACTATTTTTAGCATGTCCATGCAGAGGAATTAGGGTTTCCTAAAAAGTAGAGCAAAACACAACAGTCACGTAGAGGCATCATCCAGTCATGATCAACATCCTTCAGGCAATCCACTCACAAAATTTGAGCTCATTCTGAGTAGTTACTATTTTTAGCAGGTTACTAAAAATAGCAGAGGCACGCATGCATCAGGCATCAGCAGCTTGGCCATGTCATGAGGTTCGAAGCAAAGTGAAAATCAAGCCTTCTGGAGCTAGAAATCAGCTTGAATGGCAAAATTTGAGAAACTTTCTAAAAATAGTAGGTTAGGGCAAGCTGAGGGCATCATGAGGTCAGACAAAAAGCTGCAATAAGTTGAAAACCCATCTAAGTCTGGCAAATTGGAAGTGGACATGGTGAAATGCGCCCTTGAAGTTGAAGATTGATAGATAATTTTCTAAGTCCTCAAAATTAGAAGCTCTGGGGTCAAAATGCGCCCAAGGAGAGGAGGAAGTGATTGAAATTTGTCTAAGTCATCAAAATTTGAAGCTTGACCCTTGAAATGCGCCTAAGATGGGAGATAGAGTGGAAATTTTTCTAAGTATGGCAAATTTGAAGCTCCCTACCCCATATGCGCCCTTGCAAACTTGAAGGGAGCAGAAAATATTCTAAGTGTGGCAAATTTGAAGCTCAAGGCCTCATATGCACCCAGGAAGAAGAGGGGGTCTTTAAAAATATTCTAAGGCATTTAAACTTGAAGTATGACCCCTCATATGCGCCTTGGACTTAGAGGAGGCCATGAAATTTGTCTAAGGCAATGAAACTTCAAGCTCAGCCTATCATATGCGCCCAAGTGAGAAGGAGTGAAGAAATTTTTCTACGTGTGGGAAATTGGAAGCTCCCACCCTCAAAGTGCGCCCTTGCAAGTTGAGGAAGCAAGAAAATGTTTAAGTGTTGGAAAATAAAACTACAAAGGGTCAAATGCGCCTAAGTTGAAGAGGCTGATTGGAGAAAACGCCTAAGGCATAAAAAGTTAGAGTATACAACGCTAGATGCACCCAGGTCGATGAGTGGATGATGGAATTTTTATAAGCGTTGAAAATGAAAGTTTGACCTAGCAGATGGGCCAAGAATGTGAAGTAAAGGAAAACATTAATAAAATTATTTTTCCAAGGTTTAAAAATTAAATGTACCCCCTTTGCCTTATACACATGAATTTCGCATTTTCTAGGGGGAATTTTCTTCTGGGTATTGGACATTTTCAGTAAGGAAATGATTTTGAAATTCTTCACGCCCTACCGAAGACTATAAGATGGAGATTTTACTTTTCTAGAGGAAATAAATTATTTCTAAGGCAGATGGGTTGGAAATTTGGCTAAGGCATGAAGAATTTGAAGATGAAGTTTGCTAGAGGAAAAGGATGAACTAGATCGCTCAGACCTTGGAGATCAGAACATGGGAATCAGGTAAGTAGAGTGGATTTATATTGTAAAGTGTTTTGATGTCCTCTTTGTTTGTTTTGCAGGCTGAACGTCGAGGCCATGGCACGGTGACTTGGAGTAATGAAGCAAATAGTCCAAGATGACAAATCATGAAGGAAGAAAAGTTGCAAGAAATGGCTAAGTGTTGGAATAACCTAATATGCGCTCAATTCAGAGAGGTAGATGGCGAGGAAAAAATGCTCGAGTCCAAGATAGGAAAATCCTTTAGGATCAGAGGTGGAGAAATAATCACCCCCCAAGCAAGTACTTCAAGGTTGAAGAACGACATCAAGGAGGAAAATCACCATCAAAAAGGTTAAAAATTTACAACCTTGAAGTCAAATCGAGAACGTGCCTGCCATATCCAATTCAAGGAGTTGAATCAGTGTTGACCAAACTCATCCAGTTTGCAGTTAGAAAGAAGAACAGTGTGAACGCGTTTACAAACAGGAATCTTCTAGAGGATGGTGACCATTAATTGCTCATTTATTACCCCTCTTCTTGGTGGCGGTTTTTAGGGTTAGGGTTTATGTGGCTCGATCTGAGCCCTTCATTGTAATTGAATCTAAGCCGTCCACTGGACTTGGCCAGCTATATAAAGGGGCATTCCCCCTCATTTGTACCTCATTAGAAATTAGATTAGACAGTAGAGATTAAAGTAGAGATAGGAAGATAGAGGGACAACTTAGAAGTAGCATAGCGTAGATTGATACTGTAGATTGGAGAGGAAGGAAAATTTTCTCATTGAATGTTTTGTAAGAAGTTGTTGTGAACACTCTCTCAATAAAAAGAGTTTTCATTGATGATGATTTCATCTTTTGTTGTGAGCAGCTAGTAAGATTTCTTCGTCCTTCCGATTCGAATAGAATCTTAAAGTAGAATAAGTTTCATTTCATGCAAGTAGTAGATAGTAACTGTGGAATGTGGTGTTCAATTTGAGCAAGCTTCACTTATCCATACCACTAGCAAGCTCACTGATGGTGAATGCGCCTTGTGTGGTCAACTGGAATATTGTGTACTTAACTCCGATCATGATTTGTATGTTTATATGCGTCGTTGTGATGGTATTTTCATGCTAAGTTGTGATCTAAACACCTTGAGCTACTCCTCTGAAGATTGCACCAGTTCTGTGGAAGTTGTCCAAAGTGAGGCAAAGCGGAGCCTGGTTGAAGTCTGCGAGAATTGATCGCCATGTCCCACGCCTTAGAGTAGATTAGAACCTTCTTATCCCTGCAATCATTTCAATTCAGTACTTTCTGGTTAGTTTAGGAAACAAGAGCTTTATAGACAAACCTTTCGAGCATTCGAATTCCTTTCTCCGCTGTTGAACAATTTTGTATGTCCCCTTGAAATACCAGCAAAATCACATCAAGCCAACTGAGACTATCCACTGCATGAAGGAACCTTGGAGTTGAATGCATGATCTTTCTAGCAATCTTAGCATGCAAGAGATTTTGACCAAGAGAGAATAGGGTAGCCGTTGGCAACTTTATTCTGTGTTGGTGCGGTCACGAAAAACACATCAACAAGTTGGTTGCTTGTTTGCTTGAGCTACTTTTTTGTCTACTTGAGCTACTTGCCTGTGTGGTAGAGCTACTTGCTTATGTACTTGAGTTGGTTGCTTGCTTGCTTGAGCTACAGCTACTTGTTTGCCTGCTTGAGCTACTTGCCTGTGTGCTTGAGCTACTTGCCTATGTACTTGAGCTGGTTGCTTGCTTACTTGAGCTACTTGCCGTGTGTTTGAGCTGGGTGCTTGCTTGCTTGAGCTACTTATTTACTTGGTTGAGCTACTTGGTTGTCTGCTTTAATTTCTGATTTATGTGGTTTTAAGTTAGAGAATGTATATTATGACTTGTGTGTGCTCATATGTATACGTATATCCATGCAACTTACGTGTATTTATATGTATACTTGTGTTTGCTCATATGTATACGTATATCCATGCGACTTACGTGTATTTATATGTATACTTCATGTATTATGTGTATTCACATATATGCTTCATGCTTTCTATGTACACTTTATGTATTACATGCATTCAAATGCATTCAAGTGTATATGTTGTATTCAAGTGTATTTAAGTGTGGCTTATATGTATTCAAGTGCATTCAAGTGTATACCTTGTATTCAAGTGCATTCAAGTGTGGCTTATTATATGTATACAAGTGCATTCAAGTGAATACCTTGTATTCAATTGTATTCCAGTGTAGCTTATATGTATTCAAGAGCATTCAAGAGTATACCTTGCGACTTATGTGTGACTTATGTATTCAAATGAATCCAAGTGCATATTATGACTTATGTGTATTCAAGTGCATTCAAGTGAATACTTTGCGGCTTACATTATGATTTATGTGTGAACATGCGTATAATTTGTGATTGGTATTCATGTATATACTGTATGCCTTGTATTTATGTGTATATCTTGTGACTTGTGTGCATTCACCATTTGTGACTTATGTGTATTTATGGGTATACTTTGTAACCCACATGTACTCCGGCATATACTACGTGTACTTATGAGCATGCTTCATTAAGTATATCCATGTGTTTGCTTCACTCCAGATGTGCCTTCAACAAAGATTACTCCATGGGTGTTTATGATTACTACATAGTATAAGAACTGTGTCTATCAAAATATCTCTTGAGTTGGGAAGTGCTAACAAATTAACTTATCTGACATTGAAATATTATTAGTATCCAAATGAAATAATGACAAGTAACTATCAAAGAGAAAAAGTGGGATACAAAAGGGATTGAAGAAACCAATTAAGAATAGAACCTTAGTTAATTTTACAAATCAGGTTGATGTGTGAAGGGACTTCAATGTTAGGTACCTTGAATAAATTTGATATGAATCAAGTTTTAACAAGATCAATTACATAAGTATAAGTTAAGTTAAATCATGGATCCATAACCCACAAACCCAAGGATCATTCCCACCTCAAAACTGGTTTAAAGTGATTGCTTAAGGACAAGCAATCATGGGTGGGGAGGACTATCATGTCCCCCAAATTATGGTACTAAAATATAGAAATTAAAAAAACAATCATTAGTAGCGAAACCATTATAATTTGTAAATTATGAATATATGTATTAGCAAATTCATTATCATCAGTATAATATTATAATAATCCTGGTAATTACTATAAACTAAATAATAATAAACAAATAAATTATTAAATATAAAAAAATCTAAATATTACTATAATATTATAAATCTGAATATTTAATATTATGATACAAATCTAAATATTATTATAAAATGCAATTATCATGTAGCATAAATTAATAGTTACAAATCATTAAACAAATGATAGTATGATAATTCAATTACCATATGAAATAAATTAATATCTACAAATCACTAAGACCTGGCCATGTTTCATATCATTTACAGATAATTGTGAAAGCATCGATCCCCAAATTAAAACCATAAACAACAACTAACAAAGGAAACAATGCAACATCAAATATTAGTAATGAATCGGTTTTCAACAAGGCAGCAATCACACAAGGGACACGTCCCTAGTCAAAGGTGGGTAAGACTCTTGATTGGCATATAGAAAGGAAGAGACATCCAAGACAGTGGGGCGTGGAGGAATAAAGAAAGGAAAATATAAACATATTCTGATCGATGGGAATAAAGTGAGGAATATATAAATATTTTCTAAGGAATCACCGAATCATTTATAAAAGATATCTTCTGATTTATGCAGATTGAGGTATGTCTTATCATAATTATGGAATGGAATGAATGGGAAGGAGAAATAAATCTACAGCAGCAGATAAGATAATCAGGAGTAAAGTGTGATCGGGAAAGGAAAGGAAATAAGGAGATTAAAGAATATAATAAAATCTGCATACCAGAACAGCAGCAGATATATAACATTTATTAGTCATGTAAAGGTATGTATATGAATGCTAAACAATATAAGTAGAGAATATATATATATATATATATATATATATATAAAGAATAATTATATAAACATGTATATAGATGAATACTAATATAAGTAAAAGAATAATTATATAAATGTATATGTATGAATATTAAAAAGTAGAGAATAATTATATATGTGTGTGCGCATGTGTGTGTGAGAATTATATACAATTATGCAATAATGATGCTTGCAGCAATTATTGAGCCTTATAAATAATTATGATCTTAATATATATATATATTTCTTTATCCTATGGTCAATCAAATGTAAGGTTGAGAGAATTGAGGGGATCAAAGAGGGAAATAGACTCCAACAGTAGCTGAACCAAGGAAAGTCTGCATATAATATTTTGTAAATATATTACAATCTGTAGATGAATCGTTTATGCATTTAATCATTGTATATACAGTAAGTTGCAGAGAGTCCAATATCTATTGGTTATGATAATAAGCAGTCTGTATATCTATATAATTTTGAGTTATCAATTATTGCTGAATATAAATAATAGATCTGTGTCATTGATTTAACATGTAAACAGACTATATTATGGAATGATGTTCATCTTTTCTGATTGTAACAAACATCCATGATGAAGGGAGTTGAGGGCCTACTGAAGGGGAAACAGCGTGTGGGTCACCCTCTAAGTACACCACCCATCTGGATGGCGAGGACCACATGGGCCAAGAGGGGTGTATTGCTCTTGAGCTTAGACGAAATGACTACCCAAGACACTCTGCTGTAGCTGCACCCTCAACCTCTCAATATGATTGAGCAATGATGGTTCTGGTACAGGGGAACGACGGTAGAACACTAGGCACACCACCCCATATGGATGGCAAGGGCCACATGGGACCAAGAGGGGGTGTATTGCTCTTGGGCCTAGGGTTTCTTGGGCACCCTATCAGACTATAATACTCAAGGAAGAATGAATTAGGAAAATCTAAAGGAGATTCAATATACTTATAAAATGATGTTGTCTTTATTTATAAATAAATGTCTACTAACATATTTGCAGGTCTAAATAGGTAGAATTAGGAAAATCTAAAGAAGATTCAATATACTTATAAAATGATGTTGTTTTTATTTATAAATAAATGTCTACTAACATATTTGCAGGTCTAAATAGGTAGAATTAGGAAAATCTAAAGAAGATTCAATATACTTATAAAATGATGTTGTCTAAATTTATAAATAAATGTCTTCTAACATATTTGCAGGTCTAAATAGGTAGTTGTATCCCTAACCATGTTCTCTTTGATTTCCTAGTATGCATTCTAATTAATATTATCTTGTACATATTCTCTAACTCTGTTTTAGAGGGGCCTACTCACATTATAAACATCCCCAAAACCAAGGTGATCACTTGAAATTGATAAATTAGGGCAGATTTAGGGTTATCCCAAAAAGGGGACATTACATTCGCAGTGGTGCAATTCATTTTTTTAGATTTTTCTGCAGGTGCATTTTATTGCTGTTTGAAGTCAGGTCTCTCATTTGGACCTCCAAGCTCATAACTTTTTACCTGAATCTTCGTTTTCCGCAATTTTTGTGGCACTGGAAAACATTGAGGAGCTCTATTTTTGTGCCCATGCACTTTTTCCAAATTCATCCCCAAGTATATTTTATTCCGTATCTGCACATTTCACATTGTGACTAATTACTTGGACATTCTAACACAGAGAGAAGTTTTGTCTTTTAGGGGGTGCTTCATTTTCAGTATTGATTCAAATTTGGGAGATTTAATATCAGATTTTTGCAGTATATTGTTTGTTTTGCTCTCTTGGTTCTCGTTGCTCTCATGGTTGAACCAGGTTCATTTGAGGTACTCACTCATAATTATCACACATGGAAAGTAAGAATCCAAGAGTTACTTTGGTCCAAGGGTTTGTGATCTACTTTGGGTGATCATCAACCATAATTTACTAGAGAGTATGAGAGATTTGTTCATAGGAACAAATGTGATGAGGCCATGGGCTTGATTGCCATTTCATGTTCTTGACAACCTATTCTTTCATATTGAGGAGTGTACTACACCACGACAGGTATGGAATAACTACAAAGAATTGTTTGGTTCAGTTAGTGGTGTTCGTGCTTTGCAACTAAAAGCAGAATTGGCATCTCTTTCCACTGATTCATTTCCTAACATTGAGGATTTTTTGGTTAAGTTCAAATCCTTAAGATCTCAATTGGTTGGATGTGGAAAAGATAAATCTGATAAGGAATGTATATTCTTGATTTTGTCTAAGTTGAAGGGGCCATTTACATTCTTTTCTTCTTCATTTTATTCCACCATGGATGGCCTAGGTAAATCTTTTAACATGCCTTCTTTTGAGACATTTTGTGATCAATTTAGTACAAAGCAAGCAAATCTTATCTAGTGTGATGCACTTCCTAAGAATTAGGCATTGTTAGTGTTAAATTATGTAATCAGTAGTAAATGCACAGAAGATTAAAACGAAATCAGACAAAATGACACAGCATGTACCCTGGGAAAACCCTCCTCTTGAGGGAAAAAAACCCAGCAACAAAGATCTCTCTTTATTATTCGATGCAACAGTAGAAGATTTACAACGTACAATGAAGTCTTAACACAAGACCAATTAACAGATGTCAAGCTCTAGATCACACCTGAGAAAAATGAAAAACTGATAATGTTTGCGTAGCACTGAAGACTTCAATTCTCAAGTGTTGATAACACTCTACAGATCAGATCTGGTAAATTCTCAATTAAGTCTGAACCTGTTCGCACTTTTCTGAGATCACTGAACCAGAAAAGATGTACTCAGATCTCTGGGAAATTCGCACTGATCTGATGATTAGTTCCGCACCTTGATAAGGATGGTAAGTAGCATAAAGAACCTGTTCGCCATTGATAGAATTGGAGTCGAGCTTCTTTATGGAGTTCGCCTTTTATTCATAGACTTGTTCACATCTGTTAAGATCTCAATGTGAATTTGCCTTTTATAAAGACGAACTCCTCTAGATCGCAGTAGTATTGCACTTGACTATATCGGACTGGCAGAGAGCAATGTGACCATATGTGATGAACAACTTGAAATCGAATATATATCAATTCATTATATGTCGGCCTCAATACAAAAAAGTCCTTTTACAAATGTCGGCCTTTAATAGATAAATAACAAAAAAACTTTTATGTCGGCCAGAATATAAGACACGAAATAATGAGTATTAAATGAATAGTCGAAGACTACATTCAGTTTAATACTCTCTCATGAGCTGGAAGGATCAACCGACGCTATTAAACATTAACACTCCCTCTCAGCTAGGGAGAGATCTTCCAGCTGAAAATTAATTCTACATGAAGTTCATCTGCTATTGTTGCCTGCAATCAAATGTAAAGAGAGAGATATCACCTCAATGTGATATCAACCATCACATGGTTAAGTACTAGTGTCCATCACTTGCATGATGGTGTCACCTCAAGGTGATTTTCACCATGGCTCTCCCAGAGGGTGAACCACAAGTACAGAAAGATCATCACGGATTCTCTCACGTGATGTTGTCATGGAGTCACACACATGACATCCACCATGACTCAGCTCAGAGGGTGGAAACGAGGGCTTTCACCTCAAATTCTTCCGTCACAGAAGAATGTGCAATAGTAAGTACAAGTGTTCATCACTTGCGTGATGTTGTCACCTCAATGTGACTTTCACCATGGCTCTCCCAGAGGGTGAAACACAAGTACAACATATGTCATGGAGTCGCACACATGACATCCACCATGACTCTCTCAGAGGGTGGAAACAAGGGGCTTGATCAAAGTGTCACAGAAGAAAGTGCACTAACAAGGGATTTCACCTCGAACTTCTCTCACAGAGAAGAACTCATTAAGCAAGGCTCACTGATACTGAGACTCATACTCAGTCAAGGCTGGATTCTCCACCATACCAAGCTTGTCTCGAAAGTACACGAACTTTACTCTGGCGAGAGGCTTGGTGAGAATATCTGCCGTCTGCTCATCATGCTAATGTACCTTAACTGTACAGCCTTTCGCAGGACCATATCTCTGATATAGTGGTACTTGATCTCAACATGTTTGGTTCTGTCATGAAACACAGGATTGACAGAGAGCTTCACACAACTCTGATTATCACAATGAATAATGGTGGGCTCCATTGATTGTCCAAACAATCCTGCAAGGAGCTTGCGAAGCCACACTGCTTCTCGAGTTGCCATGCAAGCTGCAATATATTTGGCCTCTGCTGTACTCAATGCTACAGAAGACTGCTTCCTGCTGCACCAGGAGATCATGGCAGAACCCAAACTGAAGCAGGTGCTCTTCCGATCTGTAACACAGCCTGCCCAATCAGAATCAGTGAAACCAAGTAACTCCAAGTCTGCATCTGAAGTATACTTCAACCCATATCCAACTGTGCCGCAAGTATCTCAGGATATGTTTGGCTGCAACAAGATGTATCTGTCTCGGATCACACATAAACTGGCTAAGTGCACTTACTGCATAGCAAATATCAGGTCTAGTGTTAACTAGATACATCAAGGATCCAATCAGCTGTCTGTACAGTGTAGGATCCACCAAATCTGAACTAGCTACAGCCTCCTTCAGTTTATGAAGATTGGTCTCCATGGGAGTAGACATGGATTTGCAATCCATCATGCCAAATCTCTTAAGTATGTCAATGGTGTACTTCCCTTGATTTAAAATCATACCGTCTGGCCTCTGCCAGACTTCTAAACCAAGGAAGTAATGCATGAGCCCAAGGTCCTTCATCTCAAATTCAGAAGTTAAATCCTTCTTACATTCAAGAATCAGGTGATCTTCTCCAGTGAGGATTAGATCATCAACATATAAAACCAAAATTAATGCATCACCATTGATTACCTTGAAGTAGAGATTTGAATCAGCATCATTCTTCAAGAAACCCAGGCTTGATAGATACTGATCAATCCTTTCGTACCATGCACGAGGAGCTTGCTTAAGACCATACAAGGCCTTCTTCAGCTTGCAAACGTGTGACTCCTTCCCATGAATCTCAAATCCATCAGGTTGCTCTATGTAAACCTCTTCCTCAATTACTCCATTGAGAAAAGTTGTCTTCACATCCATCTAATGAATCTTCCATCCTCTAGATGCAGCAATAGCAATGATGGTTCGGACAGAAGTGTATCGAGCAACAGGAGCAAAGGTCTCATCATAGTCAACTCCCTCTTTCTGAGAAAACCCTCGAGCCACAAATCTTGCCTTGTGCTTTTCAATGCTTCCATCTGCATCATGTTTAATCTTGAATAGCCATTTAGAAGATACCACAGACTTTCCCTCGGATCTAGAAACAATATCCCAAACATTGTTCTTGAGAATTGACTGATACTCCTCTGACATAGCATCTCTCCAGACTTGAAGACTGGATGCTTCCTCAAAACAGGAGGGCTCAGATTCTATAATCTGACTCATTAAGGCAACATAACTGGAGAACTTATGTGGCCTTTTGCTTTCTCTGAATGTGCCTCTAGGAGCTGCAAAGTTTTCAGCCTCTTGCATAGTGCGACTGGCCCATAGAGGTCTCTTCCTCCCAATAGCAATATCTGTAGGCCCATCAGTAGGTTCCAAGGGTTCAACTGGATCAAGATCTTCCTTTGGTTCCATTGTCTCCCTCTGAATCTCAGGAGTAAGGTCAACCTCCATGTCCTGAGGAGACTCTTCATTATCAATCTCCATATGAATCCCTCTGGATCTCCTGAATGCAACATCTTCCTCGAATGTGACATCCCTACTGATCTCTATTGACTTCTGACCTGGAATGTAAATTCTGTAAGCTTTTGAAGTCTCACTGTAGCCCACAAAGATTCCCTTCTTGCCAGAAGGCTCCAGTTTGGTTCTCTTTTCTTTGGGAACATGAACATAGACAGGACAACCGAAGATCCTCAAATGGCTGACTTCAGGCTTCTTCCCGGAAAAAGCTTCTTCTGGAGTCATATTCTCCAAGATCTTATGAGGGCATCTGTTCTGAACATATACTGCTGTCCTAGAAGCCTCTGCCCATAGGAAGGTTTGCAAATCTTGATCATGAATCATGGCCTTTGCTGCTTCCACAATTGTCCTGTTCTTTCTTTCGGCAACACCATTTTGTTGTGGATTATAGGGAACACAGAGCTCCCTCTTAATCCCTGCATCAGTACAAAAGTTTCGAAAACTAATGGAGGTGTATTCTCCACCATTGTCAGATCTGAGAACCTTAATTCGTTTACCAGAAAGATTTTCTACTAAAGCTTTAAACTCTTTAAATCTATCTAGAACTTCCTCAGATTCTTTAGATTTCAAAAAATAAATCCAAGTCTTCCTAGAGTGATCATCAATAAAGAGAACATAATACAAAAAACCACTCGAAGAAGGAACAGACATAGGACCACATAAATCAGAATGAATTAGGTCTAAAATACACTTAGATCTATTTTCTCTACTATGAAAGGGGGCTTTTATGTTCTTACCTAATGCGCAGCCTTTGCATGTACCTTCGTGTTCCGGGTTGAATTTGGGAAGGCCCGTCACCAACTTCTCCATAATGGGTAGAGCTCGAAAGTGCAAGTGAGCCAATCTCCGATGCCAAAGATCACAAAGGCTGGTAGAGTCATGAACCAATGCTTGAAGGGGAAGTGAGCAGACCTTGTAGAGGTTATCATGTCTTACTCCAATTACTTGAGCATCCTTGAAGTTAGAGTTCTGCATCCACACTAGAACTTTGCCTTTGGAGAAGGCAACTTGATATCCTTTATCTTCCAAGGCTGAAATAGAAATAAGATTACGCTTGATTCCGGGAACATAAAGAACATTACCCAATTGAAACGATATGCCAGAATCCAAGTGAAGTGTGGAGGTTCCAATTCCCTTTACGGAGTAGGTGGCATCATCTCCAATGATGACTTGATCAGCAGATTCCTTTTCCACCAAATTGGATAAGTGTCCCTTGAATCCGGTTATGTGGCGAGAGGCACCACTGTCGATTATCCAGGTGCTGGAGTTAGAAGGTATACAGCTTGATAATGCTGAATGAGACATGGAATCGCATGGACCTTCGAACTTCAGATCATACACCATCTTGAAAGCAATAATCTGAGTGCAATAAACTGATCACGATCCTCAAACCCGCTCTGATACCATGTTAAATTATGTAATCAGTAGTAAATGCACAGAAGATTAAAACGAAATCAGACAAAATGACACAGCATGTACCCTGGGAAAACCCTCCTCTTGAGGGAGAAAAACCCAGCAACAAAGATCTCTCTTTATTATTCGATGCAACAGTAGAAGATTTACAACTTACAATGAAGTCTTAACACAAGACCAATTAACAGATGTCAAGCTCTAGATCACACCTGAGAAAAATGAAAAACTGATAATGTTTGCGTAGCACTGAAGACTTCAATTCTCAAGTGTTGATAACACTCTACAGATCAGATCTGGTAAATTCTCAATTAAGTCTGAACCTGTTCGCACTTTTCTGAGATCACTGAACCAGAAAAGATGTACTCAGATCTCTGGGAAATTCGCACTGATCTGATGATTAGTTCCGCACCTTGATAAGGATGGTAAGTAGCATAAAGAACCTGTTCGCCATTGATAGAATTGGAGTCGAGCTTCTTTATGGAGTTCGCCTTTTATTCATAGACTTGTTCACATCTGTTAAGATCTCAATGTGAATTTGCCTTTTATAAAGACAAACTCCTCTAGATCGCAGTAGTATTGCACTTGACTATATCGGACTGGCAGAGAGCAATGTGACCATATGTGATGAACAACTTGAAATCGAATATATATCAATTCATTATATGTCGGCCTCAATACAAAAAAGTCCTTTTACAAATGTCGGCCTTTAATAGATAAATAACAAAAAAACTTTTATGTCGGCCAGAATATAAGACACGAAATAATGAGTATTAAATGAATAGTCGAAGACTACATTCAGTTTAATACTCTCTCATGAGCTGGAAGGATCAACCGACGCTGTTAAACATTAACAGTTAGCACAATCACCCAGAGGAAAAGGTAAGATGAAATCTCAGACTAAGACAGAATCTAGTGAGACTCACACCTCTTCCAAAGAGGATAAACCTAAGAAGGAGAAACCCAAATGTGCATATTGCAATAGATCAGGGCATGGTGAACATAATTGTTATAAGAAATAGTTAAAAGAAATGAGGACTCCTTTAGCAGAGTAACATTTCCTTGCTTTCCAACTCTTCTAGTTCACCTTCTTCTTCTACACCACCGTCATCATCCACACAATCAGGATCATCAAGTTTTGCTAATGGAAGTGATAATATGAAAAGTAAAGCCCTTGTTGTGACTGCAGTTGATTAGTCTGTTAGATGGATTCTTGACTCTGAAGCTTCCAATCAGATGGCATGTTCGCCAGATCAGTTATTGTCATTTAAGCCTCCCCTTACAACTAAGATATTGATGGCTAATAGTATTTACATGGCTGTTTGTGCAAAAGGAGATGTTGACATGGGTACTAGAAGCTTTAATGATGTCCTATATATTCCTAAGCTTGCCAACAATCTTCTTTCTATATATCAGATAACGCATAGTGGTACAGGGAAGACTGTTGAGTTTACTCTAGATTCAGTGTTCATTCAAGATTTGCATACAAAACAGCTTGTTGCAGTTGGTAAGGCTGATCATTATTCTAGTCTTTATGTCTTTTCAATTTTGCTTCTACTCCTGATGAAGTTTACTCTGAGGCTGATACTCCTGCATCGAGTGCGGATAGCTCATCAGAGGGTCAGATTGGTCACTTGAACCTTTGTGTTAAGGTTCCATCTCCTCCTGCTTCTTCAGATTTTAATATTGCCATGCCTTCCAGTACTTCAGTTCAACAGGATGATCTTTGTCTTTCAGATTTGGCTTTGTGGGATGGTTACTTAATAGGTATATGTGATTTGTTTTGTCACTCTCATATTGCAGATTTTGAGGACACATTTGAGGGGGTCTCTCTCATCTTTGATGACAGTTGCACCACAACTGTTGTCTCATCATCATTGTCTTTGGAGATTATTCTTGAGTTTCAGCATACACCTGGAAGCATTGCTTCTCTGTAATGGAAGCATAACCTTTAAAAACAAAGGATGAGATATAGATTGCCTATTGCAATGCTTAAATAAGTGTAAGAGAAGAAAGAATGGAGGTTCTGCACTCCATGTGCAATTATATGTTTTGAGATGAAATGGCAATATATAATCTTGCTTCCCAAAAGACATTCATGTTAAGAAAACTGCAAAATTAGAAATTGGCATTAAAGCTGAACCAAATTTATTCAAACTACCGAATACGAGTCAAATTGTAAGTCATTATAGGGCATAATGTTAATTGTAAGATGCTCTTAAGCTTAAAACAGAGTTCCTTTAGCAATGTACCCTGTTTTGTTTATACAGTAACCAGAAAAGAAAAGATAACAAATTAATTAGGATTTCTCTCTATGCTAGCAGATAGACTAAACTCCTCCACAAAAAACTACCCTTAGCATCTGGAATAGCAAATGTTTCCAAGAATGGATCAAGTCACAAGCACCATCAAGAGCAAATGATTGTTAAATAATTAAAGATGATAAAACAATTGATTGATCTTAAAAGCAGCTTCAAAGCATTTTTAGTGCTTGAAGCTTTCACTGCAATGTTCAGGAAATTAGGGGTAAGAAAATCAAATTTATCAATCGTCAACTTATGAACTATAGCTAGCCTTTCATGACATACATGGTAGCTCTTTCCAGATTTTGCTGGGTGCCAACAAAATAAAAACTAAGACATTTTAATGATTTTAGCTGTTAAATTTGGAAGCAAAGCAATTATGGGATGACTACAAAACTGTATAACAAAGGGGCCAAAAGAAAGAGCTCCAACTATTGAATTATTTTGAAAAATAAGTCATATGCCTTATATATTAAAGCACTGATAATATTCAAATAACAGTACTTGATTCATGAATGAGAATGTTTAAGAAGAAACTGTTAAATTATATCTAAGAACTTACTCCGGAAACATGAGGCCAGCATCAACCAATATATACCGATCATAGTGACCTATAAGCATACAGTTCATTCCTATTTCCCCGAGGCCTCCTAATGGCAGGACACGTAATGGTGGTCCTTCAAACCCTTCATGGAACATCTCTAATTTCCTCTTTACCCCATCCTCCAAGCTTTTTTTAGGCCCTTCAAAAGAATTTGGACCTTTCACAAATTTACTGATACCAGAAGTACCTATCCAAACAACATCCCCGTCAGAGTAGAGTACACATTTAAATGATAGACCTTACGATACAATTATTCAGATTATACAGAATTCTTAAATGCCTAAGATAGATACAGAAAACAGGTAACTAACTCTGAAATAGAAAACAATGAAATTATACAATTTCCAATCTTGAGTTGAACCCAAAAAATCAACACTATGGATGGAATTCATTAATTGTTGTTCCAAATTGGCAGATTCAGCACAAATAGGATCCTCTCACAGGGAGAAAGTCATAGCCTTAAGCACAACTTAGGTGGGTGCATAGAAAACTCACCAATTTGTCGCAATTAATCACCACTGGCCCCTACAATTTTATATTATAAAAATATCACAAATTTTTAATTTAATCGGTCAACCTGATTTTTTTATTGATTTTGGCTATTTTATTGAGAAAAAAGTTTTTTTTTTCCAAAAGAAAAAAGAGGGTGAAATGTTCAGATTTCAAGGTTTACCGTTTCTTCCTAATTTCTGCAGCAAAACTTCCTGATTTTTTGTAACCCTAACCCAGTGTTCCTGATTAATTGAAAAAACCTTTATCTTTTGGTTTGTCAATTCATTTCCAAGAAAGATTTCTGCTACTATGGTTGGGTAAAGTGGATCTTGGCAAAACATTGCATGTTAGGGACCCATGTACAAAAGAATCCGTCCCAAAAGAAAGTGATAGATAGCTCCCCCCTAAAAAAGAGAAGAGATAAAAGAGAGGTAGGAATAGGAAGTCACCTTAAGGAAAAACCTCCCATATTCTAGGCAATATGCACTTTAACTGAATGAGATATAGCTGAAAGGTGCGCACTAAAAGGATTGCCACTCCCAAAAAGGATATGTAGGAAAAAAGTAGGTTAGTGTCTAAAACTGATTCGTGTTGCTCCAAATGTGGTGATGAAGACATCTTGAACACAATCTGTGGAAAAGCTGCTATCAAGAGTTATAGGTAAATGGAGATGGATCGCCTAAAAGAGGAATGTCCACCACAATAGGAGGGTCTGCAATAGCTACCCTCAATGAATCCAATAAAAAAGTATCCACAAGATTGGATCATACAATAGAGTAGTTGATGAAAGAGTTCCACGAACACCCATCTAAGAGCTCTCATCAAATACAAGAACAACACCCTCCAAAAATGTATCAATCTGAGATTCTACAGATGACCAATGTCTCAAAAGCAAAAATCCCAAAAAAGGTGGCTTTCTAATGAGGGGATGTATTGATTTGGCAATCAAAAAGTGTATCCCAGTCTATCATTCACATTCTTTGTCACATAAATGAGAGGTCAGAGTTATTTATTTCAGTTTGAATGCTTGACTGTGAATAAATAAAATGATGTTATCAGCAATCTGTATGCTGACTATTTGTGAAAATGACAGTGAATTGTTCAATGCATAAAAATTGTTAGTTAAAAATATTGGCATACTTGTGAGTAAGATGCGGCTGTTCATAATCATTAAATTTTGATTTATTGAATGGTTTTCAATGTTCCACCAAGTGTTTGACGAAATGTCTATGTGCAAAAATTGAAACAAGTGCAAGTTTGTTAAAATTTCTTGGCAAGGGCATTACAAATTTTCTTGCATTGCGGGGATATATACTACTGTATAAGCTCATTTCTATACTTTTTTTATCAAATCATCTTGGATCCAACACATATTGCTCCACTCACTCCATACAACTACTATGGTTGGAAAAAACAAATGGAGATACATCTGAAGAAATCAGGGTTATACAAAGTGGCCATGGGTACAAAACTTGAACCTACAAGAGCTGCAGAGAAGAGAAAATGGTGCTTGGTCCTGATTATTTAGTTTTTGTTTCAACCTTTTATGCTACTCGAGATGCACTTGGTACCAAACTCACTATGCCTTCACTTGATGATTTTGCTATATCACTCACTCAGGAGTAGGAAAAGTTGGTACAGATGGGATTATTGAAGTCTTCCAAATCACAAGCTCTTATTGCATCACTAGGCACTAGAGATCTGAAGGCTTCAAATGGAAAAGGCAAGAAACAAAAACAAAAGCATTCTAAGTCACATGAGCAAGCCAAGGAATCACATTCACAAGATACTTTTGATTCTTCTTCCTCTTCTAAGGGGGACTCATCTAAGAAGGATCGA
Organism: Sequoia sempervirens; assembly: GCA_007258455.2. Lineage (NCBI taxonomy): Eukaryota > Viridiplantae > Streptophyta > Pinopsida > Cupressales > Cupressaceae > Sequoia > Sequoia sempervirens. Next base: position 1,065,735,146 of record VDFB02271358.1, on the reverse strand, counting down.
TCAAAATGTACATATTGCACAAAGACAGGACATGATGAGCATCAATGTTATGCAAAGCATATTGATGAGCTGAAGCACCTTCTACAAAAGAAAAATATTCAATTGCCTTCTGTAATGAGCCTAGCCCAATGCTGATCAAAACTGTTAGTGTTTGGTAGCTTCAGGAGATATTTTCTCCTTAATTTATTCTTGTCAAGGCAGGTCGACCTTATTTTTATAAAGGAAAATTACACTTGTTCAAGGTTGGCTCTAGGATGAAGGGTTGCCTAGCTTGTATAAATAGGAGAAGGTGTCTCCTCATTTCATAATTAAATCAAGCAATTCATTCTTCTGTCTTCAAGTTCGCACTTCAGTAGCAGCTCGCCAATTTTAGAAGCAGATCCGATTTCAAGAAGAAGTTTCTTCATTTTGTATCAAGGAGAATTGTCTCTACACATTGTATTAAATTCGGCCTTGTGTAGGGCATGAACTGTAAGCAGATTTCTGCTCTTATTCTGTAAGCATTCTTCTTTGAGCATTCACTTTTGGTAGAGGATCTACTTCTTTTTGGGGGGGATTCATGGTCTCATCTTTTCTCTCCTATGGGGGGAATCTTGATTGTACTTATGTGACTGAAGCAACACTTGGGGGAACATGTTGAGTCCTACATTCCTTTGTCACACGTACACTTTCATTTCATTCTTCTCTCTATTGGAAAGGAGTTTTTTCCCATGAGGTTTTCTCTTTTTCTCCAGTTATGAGAGATTTCAGTTGCTTGTTCATGGGTGCCTCATCAGGCCTTGTAGTCGGGACCCATTTTGCTTCCATCATTGCATTCTTTATCAATTGTTTAGTTTCTCCCTAATTTCATCTTAGGGGGGGTGTTGGAGTAACTAGGTCATCACCTGAGAATTAATTAATTATTAGACATCGTTTACTTTAATTAAGCTAAACTAAAGAATTGTTTTTTTATTAGTAGATTGAGATATATTTAGAGCATATTGTCTCATTGCATTAGATGATGACACTTGTCTCAATCTAAGCAAACCCTCATCTAGGGTTTGCTTTTTTGCTTTTATAAGCATTCCCCTTTCATTGTAAGCATTCATTAAGGTTATTGCATCAATGCAATTTCTTAGGTTGCTGAGCAATTCCTAAATGAAACCACCTCTCTAATCCAAACTGGAAATGCAGAAAAAAAAATTCTCCAAATTCCCACACTCCAAAGCTTTTTATCCTCAAATGAAAAGATGAACACAAGTGTTCAAACTTATAAAAAGAGTTTGATTCCAATAAACATTGAATCCTTTCTTTTGTGCAATTCTCTTCCTTCTATAAACTCCATTTCGGCCTTCTTTAGTTTGAGTTCTCTTTTCCCTCTAAAATTCCCTCCAAAAGTGTTCACTTAAAGCACTTGAATCAAATATTACATAAGGCCTTATTATGTCCCATTTAGACAACTCACTTTATAATAATAATACTTAAGTTGTCATTTTATAATGCTTTAAAATAAAGGTACTAGGATTAACTTAAAATATTATTATTAAATTACTTCCCTAACTTTATCCCTTAACCATATGATAAATAAAGAAATAGGCTACTAGTCTCCCAATTATTTTAACTCTGAAAAAGGGGCAATATTTTTCTTTTGCTTTTCTATTCTATCCATCATTCATAGCAATAGTATTTTCTAAAGGATTTCTCAAAAGATTCCATTTTAGAAGAATATCATATTTTTTTCTTTTGGCTCTTGCAATCTTATCCTTTGTGATATTTTTAGCAGGATTCAACCGTGTAGTTTTTTGAGTCAAACTCATTGACCAATGTTTCATGAGTAGTGGTTCACAAGAACCCATCTCTCATGATAATGAATGGTCCACTTAACACTCGTTGCATCTAGGCGATGCTCACAAGGGTGAAGCACTCCACTTAACCTTGGGGAAAAATCTGTGGTTAAGCATGCTTGAGCTAGAGTAGTACTAGGATGGGTGACCTCCCGAGAAGGCACAGTGCTTCAGGTGGGCTTAACCTTGGGGAAAACTCTGTGGTTAAGCGTGCTTGAGCTAGAGTAGTGTTGACGTGGTTTTTGAGACCGCACCAACACAGAACAAAGTCGCCCAACGGACGCTCTATTCTCTCTTGATCAAAGTATTCCGCACGCTAAGATTGCCAGAAAGTTCGTGCGTTCAACTCCAAGGTTCCTTTAGTGCGAATAGGCTCAGTTTGGCTTGATGTGATATTGCTGGTATGTCAAGGGGACTTACGTAGTTGTTCAGACTTCTCACAGTTAGCAGTTGATATGTAATTTGAAGGGGATTCTTACGTGTATGATTTGGCAATGTGTATTCTTTTCTAAAACTAACAAGAAGTATGCTGAAAGTAAAAGGGAAAGGGCCTAAGAAATTGGTGCTCTATTCTAAATGCAAGGTATGTGGGGCTTCGTCTCAATAGACTTCAACCAGATTTCACCTAGCCTCCGTCGGACAGCCTCAGCAAAATCGGTGCAATCTTCAAAGGGGATAGCGAAAGGTATTCAAGTTACAGTTTAACATACGTACACCATCAGAACAACGCATATAAGTATGTAAGCCATAACCGAAGTCAAGCACAAGATAATGTCCAGTTGACCACGCAAGGCAGACTTATCATCAACAAGCCGCTAGTGGTATGGAATAAAATGAAGCTATCTCAATGAAACACCACACACCAAAGTAAGCTACTTGCATGAATTTAATCTACTTGGATACGAAAGGAAGAAGAAACCTTGCTAGCATTTCATGACAAGACAAATTCCATCATCAATGAAAAGATCTATTATCACAAAATGTGTTACACAACAGTCTCTTCAAAAGTTTTCAAAGGGAAAACTTTCTTTCTTCTCCAAATTATGCAAAATGCTCTACACTATCTAGCTCTACTCAACAATCTCTAGCTCTGATCTAATCTCTGATCTCTAATTCTAATTTGATGCCTTACAAATGAGGGGGACTCCCCCTTTTATAGCTAGCCAAGTCCCAAAGGACGGCTAGGGTTACAATCAATAGAGGGGCCAGAATCGTGCCACCTCAGCCCTAACCCTAAAAACTGCCAGAATAGGGAGTGGTACATTAAATGAATCAAAGATTCCCACTCACTCCCAAAATAGCAAATGTAATAAATGCTCCATACTCAGTCTTCTAGAAGATCCTCGTCCAGTAGTGTGTTCCCATTAGCCTTCTCTCTGACTGCCAACTCAACAAATCTGCTAAGTACGGCCTCAACCTCCTCAACTGAAATAGATGGAACACAATCTAACTGAAACTCTAACACTGTAACTGAGTGCTCGTGCCTCGTACAAGATTTTCTCCAAGCAGCCAATGAGTCCTGCGTGTTCTGGATCAAAGTGGAGAATGTAGCAGTATTTTCAAAGTCATCTTGTACGAAGGTCTTAACATCTGCGAAGAAGGGAACCAGCAAACCCCTCAAATTATCAAAACTTATCTCTTCTGGACTCAGCCGCCTAGCGAAGATGGCCTCGAAGGTGTTCTGAACTCCATCTATAATATTGGCCATAGCTCAGGAATCCGCTGAACTACCGTGCTGCATCGAAGAAGCCACTTCTTCGATAGCCAATATCACTAACAGAGAAATCATATCGGTCATTCGCTCGAATGACACCCATCGATCAAAGAACTGTAATGGTACATGCCCCCAACAAGACGCTGGATCACCTTACTCGAGTAGATAGAGGCATCGCCCAAGCATGATCCATCAGATCTATTCGGTGCTAAAATAGTAGAGGCCTCAATAAAGCAAAGGCAAGGTCCTCCATGAACTTCTCTGTCTCAGTACGAACTCCTGTGACCCATTTGTCTGCCTCCTGTGCCATCCTCCCCAACTCTACCAAGCCGCTGATCGACTCTCTAGGAATATCTGCTGGAGGCTCAATCACTGGTACATCCTGCCCTCGAGAACGAGACAACTGCTGAACATATCCAACTAATGCCTTGTGTTCTCGTTTCAACTTCTTGTACTTTCCTTCTTTCTTGAATAATCTATCCTTAAGGGCAAGGAAGGAGTTATCACACTCCTCAACAATCTGTGCACCAGTAGGGCGTCCCAAGTCAAGAGTGGTGACCACATAGTTTTCCTGAGCTGCTTCATTCCGGTCACACTCGACTCGTGGGACAGCAACGTGAAGGGTACGAGAGCCATCCTCATCTGTGGAGATCTTCTCAAAATCTCTTGCCTCTCGCGGAGGAGCACGATCCGGGTTCAAAAAATCCTTCATCTCAAATCACCGGATCACCCCCGCCGGGCTTTCAAGACTGCTCTGCTTCAATCAGCACCGAGGCATATCGGGAAAGCCGCTGTTCTCAGGTTTCGATTTCTAACCTGCTCCACTTCTTCCTTAATATTCGCGTAGGTCATCGTCTCTTCATGGCCGAGTGTCACCGACACTATATCATCATCGCCGCCATCATTCATGGCCGCCTCTAACTCCGCTGAATTGAGGGTCGCATTAGTCCTCTCATCCTGGGCCGACTGCTTTCCCATGCACATTGGCACTCCGCCAATCGACTCCCTCCGTGGAGGTCAATATCATCCCGTATCTCCTGCACTGATTCATCGTAACCTCTCGATCAAAGAACAAGACACCTCCCTCAGAGCAAGCTTGGAGAACGTGTCTCCAAAGGTACCGCCATCAGAATCTCGTGGAGGGTTCCTGCTGAACTAATTTTTCTTTCGGACGTCCGTGATCTCGCTTTCTTCCTTCCCGTGGTGGGCGCCCCTGATCTCCCATCAAGTTGTAAGTCAAAGCAATTGACCTACCTTTCAAGCTGCTCACTCGCCTATCGACCCATGCCCTGGTGAATGTCATAACCGGGATAGAGAGAGTATCAAGGTCGGCAACCTCGGGCTCTGACCAATCAATAGGCAGAAGTGGAGTGTCCCGAACAGCTGCATAGTCTGGATGAACGACATCCATGTCCTCATTGACCTGGTCCGGAACCGGAACTACCTCACACTCCCTGATCAGAGTAATCGGCAATCTAGAGAACATCCTCTTTCTCACTTCAATCTCATCAATTGCATCAGCCCAATAATCCTCAATGGTGGCCTTGTGTTTGAATTCCTCTGACAACACCCAGTTGATGTTATGGTGCGGGTCATAGTGTTGTCTACTTGTGTGATATGAGAAATGATAGAATTGGAGCTCACTTTCAGCTTCTCTACATGCCTGTATCGAAGGACAAACCTCGTCCGAGTTGCCCATCACAACTGGAAACTCTATCCCTCCTTTCTTCTTTTTCTTCTGGATTTTGTCAAAGGCAAGCAACCGCCTAGCTATCTCAGCATTATTATTTTATCTCAAGGTACTTAGGCAGCCCAGGCGCGAAGAAAATCCTGCAGCCTAATGTGAAAATCTTGAAACCGATGTTAATTCCACATACCTTCAATTAGCTCCTGGGCATTTCTAGAGATTTTGCACTGTAACCTCTCCTGAAGCAGCCTCGTGATGTACATGGTGAATGAATCGTTGACACGCTTGTAATGGGTTGTGCTCGAAAGGTGCAACTGCGTACACGCCTCATGAATTTTGAATTGGTGAGAGCCACAACCGATGGGTTCCTTGTAAGAAATCCCTCTGTGCCTCGTCATTCGTGCCAACATATAAATTGATAGGAAACTCATGTAAACGCTTAGTCCCTCCTCGCAAGCTCGTGAGTCACAGATATCATCACGATCATCTCAGCCCAATTGACATAATCCTTTCCCTCCAACACCAGGTTGATGTAATAAAACATCCACGGCTCAAAAATATAAGACTGAGGGCAACCACCAACCCTGCTCAGCAACATGATAAGATCACAATATTCCTGCTTCAAGTCCTCCGCTGCAGATCTCGCCTTCAAGAATCAGACGAGACGCCTCGGAGTACCATCCGAGTGTTAATTTTGTGTCCATGCATCGTTCAAAGGCAGAAGCATACATACGCTCCGCTCGCTCCCTGGACTTGTAGATCATGTTTCTATGCACCGGGATCCCAAAAGCTTCACCAATGGCTGCCGGAGTGAGATTGGCAAGTACTTGGCCATCTGGTGACGTGATCGACCGGTGTTCTTTCTCGTAGCAATTGGCGCACTCCATAATCAACTCTGAACACTGAATAGCTGGCGGAAAACCAGCTGCTGCATACAATCCACTGCGGACGATGTTGTGCGAAGTGACCGAAGCCCGATGACTTCCAATCCCAAACAGCCTATTCTTGAATGTTTCCAGGTTGACAGAGCCCAGGTTCGTGTCCGTCAACTTGCCCAACTTTGAAATAAACTTCGTCTCCGGCATGAATGTCTTGCTCAGCTTCTTGATCGTAGCCTGTCGGGAGGCACCATTGTCCTTTCCGGTTGTCCTCGCTTCAGCCATCTGCAACATAACAAACATTTCATCAGCAATCAGATTTAATAAAATAAGACATGATATAGGGGCTGCAGTTGAATTCCAGAGGCTGCAATATCTTTCACGTTTGCAAACCTCGGCTTCTTCTCTTGAATAAATTCGAATTCCAACACTTAGAACAGATTTCTAAGCGAACTCCGATGATTTTACTTCAACCAGCAATCAGCAAATTGAACCTCAACCACTTCGTACTTCAAACAGCAATCTTACACTAGCAAGTTCGTGCTTTTCTCAACTAAACAAATCAGATTTCAGACCTCAGCTTAACAAGGCCGTACTCCTCAAGCAATGGCGCACCTCTTACTATAATTCAAGCAAATCAAATTTCAGGCTCAAAGCCGTACCTTTCAAGCAACTTCAAATTGCAGCAAACACTTCTCCACTTGACAATGGCGTACCTTCTCTTCAGCACTTAAGGCGTCTTCTTCTCAGCAAACTCCACCCCAGCAAAATTCAAACTTCTCCAAGCTCACTTTGCCTTAGCAAATTCGCCTTTTCCAGTTGTGAAAATGAGTGAAAAAACCTCTCATTTTATAGCTAAAATTCAAATTCTAGAAGACGTTATTTTTAGCCAGTGCCATTAAACTCCACTACTCCACTTCAAGAATTCGAATTTTCCCTCTCTGATTCTTCTGACACTTGTCTCCAGTCGTCGGGAATATTATTCTTCTAGAAACTTGACTTTGACTGGCGTTTTGAATTCCTCTTCGAAAAATTTAATTTAACTTCATCATATTTTACTCACCAGCCGGAGCTCCGCTACTTGAATTCAAATTTTTAACTCCATCATCTACTCTGGAAAATTCATCTTCGAAGAATTTAAAATCATTCAGGCAACTCCTTCGATTCATCGTTGTTAAAAATTCATTTGAAACACATTTTATTTATATTTGCCTTAGAAAATTTAAAATTCTCCTTAGGAAAATTCATAATTCAAGCATCGATTAAATTCCTCACCTAAAAGGCTCACAAGCTAAAAGATTTAGAACCATCTATCGTCACTTAACATTCAAGACCTGTAAGCAAATTTCCTTCACGTAATGTCCTCAATTCATGGCACTCAACTAACGTGTTCATTTAATTCTTCGGCCTCAACCTAGAAAATATCATTTTCATCATTTAAACTCGTTCTTCGCCTGTGATCACTCTGCGTTGCTCTGACTTCTAAAAATGAATCACCTTGCGTTATCATCATCTCTGACTTCATCACTGAGAAAAAATTGCTTGCCTCAAAAAAAATTTCATCAACTTGGAGCTCTAGGCACATTTTCTAAGAAAAATAAATTTGCCTTAGAAAATATTTTAAAATCTTCTTGCACTTTTGAAATCTTTCCTTAGAAAAATTTGTTGATCGCCAGTGGAGAGGGATTTTCATTTAGAAAATTTTATTTGTTCCGGCATGCCTTACTTCATTTGTATTTCACTCCACACCACACACTTGAAAAAAATATTCATTAAAAGCCCAACGCCTAGGCAAATTTTAAACACTTAGAAAATATTTCATTTCTACCCAAGGCGCCTAGCACTTGCCATTTCATCCTTAACGCCTTCAAAAAAAAATTTTAACACCTTATAACTATTTTCCATCACACATCTCTCCATCACCCTAGGCGTATATTTCATTTTAACTCTCAACATCTTGAAATATTTTCCACGCCTAGCATATCACCCTTACTCTTGGCGCACATCACACTTAACAATTTTATTCTTAACGCCTTAGGAAATATTCCTAACACCTTATAACTCTCTTACTCTAGGCGCCTAGCACACTTGGGAAAATTTAAAAAAATCACGCCCAACACCTTGCCTTTACCACCCTTGGCGCATTCTTAGTGTAGAGGAGGATAACGTCCACCTTTTACCTTGAGTTTACCACGCCTAGGTAACATTTTCACCCTGTTCACCATTCGCATTTACCACTTACACTTCAAACTTGGGCGCATTTCCATGAGAGAGAAGGATGGGCGCATTTCAATGAGAGAGAAGGATGAAACTAGCTTCCACGCCTTGTGACCCTTCAACTTCCGTGTTTTTGTCTTGACATGCATGAACTTGGGCGCATTTTAGCCATGAAGGAGGACAGAAAACGTTGACTATGCTTTGACTCCTTGTAAGTTGGGCGCATTTTGATGAGAGAGAAGGATGGGCGCATTTCCTCTTGTGTGAAGGATGAAAATCAACCTTGGGCGCATTTCCTTGAGGGTGGCGGATTATCATGTTTGACCTTGCTTTGACCACCTTGTGAACTGGGCGCATTTGGACCCCTGAACAGGATGAAATCTTGTTGACTTTCTTTTGACTTTTTCTACCTTGGGCGCATTTTGCCCTGTGTGAAGGATGAACTTGCATCTTGAAAAATTTTCTATGCCTCTTCATCAATCTGGGCGTATTTTCCTATGCCTGCTGGACGAGACTCCAGACTTAGACGAATTTTTACCATCCTCGCCAGCTTACGTGCCCTGCTATTTATAGTAAGTTCTCTGTATTCGCGCCTCTGAAGCTCGGAATGGCCTGAAATTTTAAACACAGCTTCTTCACGACTTTATCAACCTGTCGGTACTGCCACTCTTAGTCACCCTGCTATTTATAGCCTGTCTCTGAAGGTGGCTTACTAAAAATAGTAAGCTTCTGATTCTGATAGCTCCCAAGCTCCGATTGACGTGAAATTTTGATGAGGCGCTCCTCACCACGTGACTTTGCTGCCGACACTGATGCATGCAACTGATTTACTATTTTTAGCACGTTTCTAATTCGACTTACTATAAATAGTAAGTGTTCCGTTTGACCTGAAATTTCACCAGCAGACAGCCTGAAGAACGCTGATCGCGATGGTTTACATCGGTTTTCGAAGATTTTGACTTTTGATGCCTATTTTTAGGCCCGGCCGGAAACCCCAATTTGCTTGTATGCGACAAAAGATTCCCGCTTGCTCTCGCTTTATGCAATTGATCAGCTCGTGATTTTGAATTACCGGAAGGCTACCGTCAGGCATACCCGCTTAAAATAGCAAGTTCTCATCGAAAGGAGAACTTGTTTTACGCTCACACCATCGCCGAAGCTCTCAAAACCCATCAGAATCACCCCGACATGCAAAAGAAAAGCCCTATATGCAAACCTCAAAATAGCCCCGTATATCGAATCCCGAAGCGGTCATCTCGACTTGCATGTTATATCGCCGCCAAGGTCTCAAAACTGAAGGAATATCCGTATGCAAAGAAAATCTCTCGCATCCGACCCCGGAATTTGCCCTCAGCTTCTGACCGCTAAAAATAGTAAGTTGTCCAATTTTGCTCAAATTTGGCATGCAAGCAGTCTGATGTACTCTGAATGCAATTTGATGATTGGAATCTCGAAAATGCTGACAGATTGCCCAGGATTGCAGACTTACTAAAAATAGTAAGTATCTCGGAATCTGATGAAATTTGGCTGGAAGCCTGCTGGATGTCTACTGACAACATTGCTAAGTTCAATTTTCAATTTACTGGCCCTACTTGACCTTGACTTGACCAAAAATGATGAAACCCTAATTTTGGAATTGGCCAATATCTTCACGTTTAAGCTCAATGACGACACAACCCCCGAAAGACGGACACCAGAAAAGAGACAGAGCGAGAGAGCGAGGAAAAACCCAAGCCAAAAGACCGGAACGGAGCAAAAATAAGGGGGTCCCCATCTGAATGGGGCGATGTGTGAAAAGGTCACAACATCTGGCGACTCCACGGGAAAGTGTTGAAAAACACTTTAAGAATTGAACTCAGATTAGTCTTCCTCAAACCATCATACGGAAAGGTCACTTACTCAAAAGGGGAGAAGAATCCGATATTGGATCAAAACACTTTCATCTAAAACCTTGTGAGTGTGTGCATTCGTTCCATCTCTAAATCATGTCGACTTCCGGAATCGGCCGTAGCAGGTTATATAAATACCTTAACTTCAAAAGCATCCTGGACATTGCCTCGCTGCCAGTCAGGCGTCCATAGCCCCGACGAGGTTATCGCTACAATTCTCACGAATATTGCTCCACTGCCGGCCGGGCGTCCATAGCCCCGGTGGAGTTACTCGTATGTTCCCAAAACCAACATTTTATGATATTTCTTTCATTTTCATTTTCCTTTTTTTTTTTTGATATTTCTTTTAAGCATATTCTTTTTTTCCCTCACTTGATTTCTCCGTCAATTCCTCAATTGGCTGGCAGGCAATGAAGCCTCCAATGGGTTTGAGAATTGCAGTGGCGCTGAAGCAAGATGTAAGATTTTCACCTGCCAAAACCTTTCCCAAGAAACCAAAACGACTCGGAGTGGAGATAGGTAAGATTTTTAAGGTCTTTAGATTCGTGTGTTGAGACACAATAACGGATTAACCTCCCGAGACGAGTTCAATCTCTAACTGGATGATAACAAGAGGAAAACAATCTTAGTCCTTTTCAAAAATTTATGCAAATTCCAGTGAAAGAAACCACGTTGTGAAAAGTTAAAACATCATCACCCCATCACAACGGGAAAACCCTAAATCCTTGCCCATTCCGAACCAAAACCACCTGAGCGGACAACTCAAGGGACGGAAACGCCAAACCAAAAACCCAAAGGGCAACAAACCAAAACCAAAACGGAAGAAAAACAGAAAAAGCAAACGGAAAGCAAACAAACGGGAAAGCAAACCCTAATCTAACTATGTTACAAAGGAGGCTCTCAGAGAGAACCTAGGACTGGAAATAATGCTTGAGGAACTGTCCGTTGACGGGCAACGGGACATCCTCCCCTGTCAAAGTACGCAATCTAAATGCATTATCCCCAAGGATTTCAGAAATCTGATACGGGCCCAACCACAACTTGTCAAACTTATCATGATCGCCCTTCTTCTCGTGGGCCTTGTCCCAATATAAAACCAAGTCAGAAATCCTGAACGACTTGATCTTTGCCTGTTTATCAAACCATCTCTTTACTATAGCTTGGTGTTTCGTTAGATTCTCAAGAGCTTCATCTCTTTTCTCTTCTAGATGCATCAACTGGGACAATCTTGTCCGAACCTGATCCTCTCCCTCGAGGTATTCTTGAATGAATTGGAGAGTTGGGATCCTTAACTGTACTGGAAACACTGGATCCTGTCCGTAAACCAAGTGATATGGAGACGTTCCCAAGGAACTCTTTGTTCTTATCCTGTCTGCCCATAAAGCAAACCTCAACTGTGTGTGCCAATCTTTCGGATTTTTATCCAGTAACTTCTTAATGGCATTCAATAAATTCTTGTTTGTGGACTCTGCGAGTCCATTCCCTTGCGGATAGTAATTGGAGGAAAACCTCAATGTAATTCCATACTCAAAAGCCCAATTGGAAAATTTCAGCGATGAAAAAGCTGAACCGTTGTCGCTGACCAGGACATGAGGACATCCAAATCTTGTCACAATATTCTCTTCAAGGAATCTGATAACCACCTCTGATGTGCACTGCTTCAAGGCCTGAGCCTCTGTCCATTTAGTGCAGTAGTCTGTTGCTGTCAAGATATATCTGTGCTGTCCTGATGACGGCGGATTGATCATACCAATAAAATCCAAACCCCATTTTGCGAATGGTCTCACTTCAATCACTGGCTGCAAAGGCATAGCGGGATGCCTTCCTCTATTAGCCGCTGTCTGGCATATGTGGCAAGCCTTCACATGCTCATATGTGTCTTTAAAAAGCGTGGGCCAATAATAACCAGCCCTCAGGATCTGGTGAGCTGTGGCTAAACTTCCTCCGTGTCCAGTTCCAAACTTCTCATGGAAGTGTTCCATCAACTGCCTTGCTTCTTGTTTTCCTACACATCTCAAATATATACCTTCATAGTTCCTCCTATAGAGAACTGATCCCTGAAGCATAAATCTTTGGCTCCTCATTCTCAATGCTCTTCGCTGGACTGGATTCAAATGGCGGGGGCATCTGTGATTCAGCAAGTAGTAGACTGTGTCATCGTACCATTCTCCGGGAGACACCTCTTCTAATACATAAGCCTGTTGAACTAATTCTGGACCAACCATTGCAATCGTTTGAGCCAAAGCTTGTCCTCTGACTAACTTCATCGGCTGTATCTCAATATCATACTCTTGCAAAGTGGCGACCCACTTTCCTCTTCTTTCACCTAACTCATTCTGCATTAACAAAATCTTCACCGTGGCGTCTGGAACAATCGCGTGGATCTTGCTCCTCAAGATGTAATGTCTAAATTTCTTGACGGCCTTCACCAAAGCATACGCTTGCTTTTCAATGCTTGGATATCTTAATTCTGCTTCCTTCAAGGGTGAGCTCATAAAAGCAATTGGGTGCTCATCTTTTTCTTCAGTTCTTTGAGTTAGTACTGCGGCGCATGTGTGCTCTGAGGCAAATGAATACAAATAAAAAGGCTTTGTATAATCTGGACTGACCAGCACTGGAGCGTCCACTATAGCTTGCTTGATCTCATCAAAAGCCTTCCTTGTTTGTGGGGTCCACTCAACCTTTGCATCTTTCTTCAACATTGCATTCAGTGGCCTTACTATCTCGGCAAATCCAGTTATAAACTTTCTGACAAAATTGATTTTCCGAAGAATGACCTTAACTCTTTCTGAGTGCCTGGCAGACCAATCCTTGAGATGGCTCCAATACGTTCAGGGTCAATTGATATACCCTTTTCTGAAATAACGTGACCCAACAGTTTACCTTCGGTGACTCCAAAGATACATTTCTTAGCATTCAGAGAAACACCGAATCTTCTACATCTCTGAAATATCTTTCTCAAATCCTCAACGTGATCCCCTCTTTTCTTCGAGAACACCGTTAGGTCATCCATGTAAATTATAATGCACTTTCCGACAAGGTCTCGAAAAGCGATGTCCATTGCTCATTAGAAAGTGGCTCCTGCATTGTTCAAGCCAAAAGGCATTCTTCTATATGCAAAGGTTCCCCATTTCGTGGTGAACGCAGTCTTCAATCTGTCTTCATGTTCAACCATCACTTGGTTGTAGCCCGAGTATCCGTCCAAAAAGGACATCATTTGTGAACCATTCACTATTTGCAACACCTCATCTAATGAAGGCAAGGGATAGTTGTCTTTCTCAGAGGCCCTATTCAAATTGCGGAAATCTACGCATAATCTTATCTCTCCATTCTTCTTTCTGACAGGCACGAGATTGGCGACCCACGTGGAGTGCCTTACTGGAAAAATAATCCTGGCGGAAAGAAGTTTCTTGACTTCCTGATAAATCAACGGTTCTAGTAATGGATTCACCGGCCTCTGCCTCTGCCTAAATGGCTTGCTGCCTGGCTTTAGTGGTATTGTATGTGTAATCAGTGATGTATCATATGTTTTGAGGTCCTCATATCCCCAGGCTATCACCTCTGGAAACTCTTTCATGACTTTTAAGATGCCTTCCTTCTCTTCAGGTGTGCAAACCTTTCCAATAAAAACGTTCTTCACTTGTTCACTTGTTCCTAAATTGACAGGTTCACAATCATTGCCTTGCGTGCTTTGATTTCTGCTTAATCTGTCAGTATCAAATAGCCTTTCTAACTCGACCATCCCTTTTGGGATTACATTAGTCTTCAAATTCAATATCCCTTCTGTATCATATTCAGCCTCTTCAGTATCTTCCTCATCTATGATTTGTGCTTCAAACACTCCTGAGTTTGTGAGAAAATCCAGAATCTGCTTGTCGTCTTCGAACACTTGAAAATTCTTTATGTTATCAGGGATTGCCGGGGTCGAAACCAACTCTACTGTGAACTTCTTTAATCCCTCCATTGCCAATGGTTCCAAAGAACTGGCAGCTTGTGCCAAAGAGTTTGCAACGGTATTTTTAGATCGGTAGACTTGCTTTATGTTGAATGCATCAAAACTCTCTATTAGGTCCCAAACTCTGTTCCGATAACGGTTCAATCTCTTGTCATGGCAGGCGAACTGCTTCCTTACTTGTCGGACCACAATGTCAGAATCTCCAATAGCATGTACAATCTTGGCTCCTTTCTGAATTGCAAGGAGTAATCCGTGGATCAAGGACTCATATTCAGCAACGTTGTTGGTGCATGAAAACTGGAGCCTATAGGAACCCAAATAAGCTTCTCCTGTTGGGCTAACCAATTCAAATCCTGCTCCGTTTCCTTTCTTTGACTTTGATCCATCAAACCTTAAAGTCCACACTTGATTCTCTGTAGGGGTATTGGGAGACTGAACATGTGTCTCTTCTTGATTGCAGACTTTTGGAATCTTTTCTTTGCCTTTTGACTGAGTGGTATCATTTCTTGAAACACTATTCTCTTCATTCATCTTTTGATGTTCTATTAGAATCTCCTTTTCTTCATTCGTCTCCTGATGTTCTGTTAAAATCTCGTTTTCTTCTTGATGTTCTTCTTGTAATGGAGTATGGGGAACAAGCCTTGCAACTTGTTCTAGTGCCACCTTGCACAGGGCACAAGTGATCTCTGAATGAAATGCTTCGTGTATTCTGCACCAGTTGGGGAGCAGCAAATTTTTAATTGAAGCATCTTTCCCTAACTCTGTTTCTTGTCTTACACTGTTCAGGACAAAGTCCCTGAAATTCTCAAAGGTTCCTCCACCTTCACTATCACTTGAGTCACTTTCAATCAAAACCTCAGTGGAGCTGATGGTGTCTTCTAAACATCTTCCCTCACTTGAACTTTGTAGCATTAATACTTCTTGCTTAACAGGCCTATACGAGCCTAAATCAGTTTGTACGAACATGATCTCATTATCTTCTCCATATTCCGTGATCATCAGCTTCAATCTCGGTGTACTATCAACCTTGATTTGATTTGGGACTCCCTTCCATGGAAGCCACATGTGGGAGAAGTCTGTTGCAATGTACCCATTCAGCTTTCTTGCCCAGTCTCGGCTCAGTAACATGCCGTACCCATCCGGTATGTCAACCACTGATATGTCTATACAGCTCTGGATTCGGGGATCAGCTGACAACTGCATATGAATATTATTTAACTCCCCGACCACTGGTACTTCAGTTTTGTCAAGTTGAGTCACCTTCTTTGTAGTATGCAACGGGACTATACCCAACCTTTGACACACCTTCAATGGCATGACGTTGCTAGAAGCACCGGAATCAATCAGACAATTGTGTAATAACTTTCCAAAGATTCTGACCGATACCAAAAATGGGGCTGGTTCATCTTTCCCCTGATAGAACACAACTGGTTTCTTCTTTTCCTCGGGTACAATGCTCTTCCTTTCATCCTTTTCATCCCTTTGTGAAACTTGATTATCACGGGTGACCTTCTGTGTCTGCTCTTGCCTTTGCTCTGTGGGCAAATTGAATTTAACTCTCCTTTTATCTTCAGTCTTTGGCTTTTCAGGTTCACTTGAAGATCCTTGCACTACTCCCACAAAACCTTGCGACTGCTGTGGAGCTTCCCAAGCGTTGAACGGCGCGTAAGGCACTTCCTCCACCATGTTTGCATTCTGCACAGGACAGGATTGTACATTTACTGGAGGATTCCTTGATGAACTGGGTGCTTCTTGAGGTGTACTCTTTGCAACTGGTGTCTCATATAGACTTCCCAAAATTGTATCTCTAACCTCAGAGATTTTCATCAACTCGTACAAGGGAAGACTAACCTTTATCTTCTTAACTTCTTCTAGCACATAGGAACTTAATCTTTTCATGTCATCTCTTGGAAGATTGTCCTTTTGAGGACGCTGCATCACGTGGACAGGCTGTTGCTGGGCAGTTTGTTGTCCATTTCTATTCTGCATCACGTTCTGCTGTCTATACTCCGGAGAATCTCGAGGCAAATTCGGATTGTTACTCGCGTTTGGATTCGGCGGGGTTGCAAAATTATTCGGGGGAATAGAGGACGTCAAAGGCTCTTTCTGGTGATAAGTCCTCTGGTACACCTTAGGTGTTGTTCCTCCGGAAGTCTGGAATGCTTGCACCTCTCTACTCCCTTCTACCAATACGCTATTATCGAGAGGTGGGAAAACGTAGTTACCCTGGTCATATGGCTTCTCTGAATGAGTACCTTGAACTTCTGAATATGTTTGAGCCTCTGAATAAACTTGAGCCTCCTCATAAACTTGAGTATCTGGCGCCTCCACGGGACCGTTAGCCGAAGCTGGTGGAAATCTATAATTAGCTTCCGGTGGCGCGTAGTTCTGGTATTCGGACACAAGATTGACACTTTCTATGATTAGTGCCTGGTCATATCTTTGCACTGGTACAATCTCATATCCAGTAGTCGGAGGATTTTCAGTACCTTCTGTGCTTTTCACTTCTCCTTTAAAGATATCGGCTGCTACTTGAAACTCATGGCACTGCAACTCTGAGTGCTGACTTGTGTTATGAAGCCGACACCATCCTGACATAGCAGCTTCTGCTAAAAATACTCTATCAGTGGGACGATTTTCTGGAGGTGGCGGGTTATCTAGTGGTGACGGAACTCCTCCATTGTTAGGTCCAGTATTCCAGGACCTCTTTTGATATCCTTGATTATTATTTCGATACCCATGGCCGTTGTCATGTCCATGTCCTTGATGGGCATCTTGATGTTGTTGAGGATTATTGTGATATCCTCGATTGGCACCTGGATGTGCCTGATAATTCTTTATCATTGATTGCATTTGGTTATTTTGATTTCTGAGGTGAGTCACCTCAGATGACAGCCTTTTCATTTGTTCTACTAATTCTTTCATTTCGTCTTTCTCCTCTTGTGTCCTTGTTGCAGGTACCGTGTTCTGGAGATATACAGGCTGTGTAGCTGGAGTCTGGGATAAGGGTACCCCAGGATGGAGAATTAATTGATCCGATGGTGGCGTAACATGATATGCCGGTTGCGGAACTGGATTCAACGCTGGAACTTGTTGATTCCAGGCTGGAGCAAGAGTCTGCATTTGATTATTCGTGGTAACCAAGCCAGTGTACAAAGAAGGTCCAGTTATGTTTTGGCCCATATTCTGACTTACCTCAACCGCCTTAGCATATGCTTGGTTCATGTCTGCTGGAATGGGATGAGCTTGCCTCACGAACATAGCAGTCAACGGGTCTAAGGCTGCATAGTAATTTTCCCTTGCATCGGGAACCATGTACGGAGTACGCAACCTCGTAAGAGCCTTTTGGAATCTATTATTGAAGGCATGGATAGGTTCTTTGTCCTGTCTTCTTACCTCTGTGAATTGGCGGAAGAGCTCCACTGGGGTGATAGGAATACCAAACTTCCCAATGAAAGCCTCCTTCATCTGCTCCCACGTTCTGATGGACCCAACTGGCAAATGTATAAACCAAAAGTGAGCTTCTTCTCCCAAGGAATACGGGAACAGTCTGCAAGCCACATCTGCGTAGGCAATTTGTCTATTTCGCAAATGATCTTCGAACATCTTAATATGATCCTCTGCAGAACGGTTCGGATCATGGACTTGGTACTTGGTGCAGAAATGCTCCGGATTCTTTGGCATATCGTGATAGTCAGCAAACTCAAGAGGAGATGGATTGGTGACTAGCCAAGTAGCACCGTTAGGAGCGGGTTGGACTCCCGGTTGAGCCATTGCTTGATTTGGATACCTCCTCTGATAAACAATTACTGGGGTTGTGGTAACCTGAACTGGTTGCTGAACGAACACTGGTGTAGTAACTTGAACGGCTTTAGGTTGAGCAAACCTTGAAACACTTGGTGGAGTTCGAAACAGACTTGTAATCTCTTCTCCGCTTTCTTCACTAGACTGAGCTTCTTCGTTTGACAACACTTCTTCACTTGACTCGACTTCTTCGCTTGGACGGACTTCTTTCTTCTTCCTTGCTCGCGTAGGCAATTCTAACTCCACAAAGTCTTTGGATGATCTTGGCGTGGACCTCAGAATTCTTTTCAACTTATCAGGTGAGAATGAGCTAATGCGATCCAGGATGTAGTTGATCACTGTCGGCGAGGAAGAGGAGCGAGTGGTAGTCTCTGATCGAGCAAATTCCTCTCAATTGCAACTTGGATTTCAATGGCCTTTTCTTCTTCTTCCTCCAGCACGAAGCAAGTTCTCATGTACTGGGCGTAGCTCTCCTTTGTTTTCCAAGCAAGATTGTTCAACCCTGAAAGAATGTCCTCCTGGTCGTCGTTGAATCCCAAGTTAGGCTGCAACACTGGGAATATTTCTCTATGCGGTAGCACCATCTTTACTCATGATAATTTCTTTCTCCAATGAAGTTCTTTTCAACGAAATCCCTTCTTATTGAAAATGACTGCTTCACTACGAAGAATCCTTGAAGGCCTCTAGCCGCCTGCTGACGTGGTTTTTGAGACCGCACTCAACATTTATCAGTGCCGCCCAATCCGGGACGCCTATTCTCTCTCTGATCAAAGTATTCTCTCTTGATCAAAGTATTCCGCACGCTAAGATTGCCAGAAAGTTCGTGCGTTCAACTCCAAGGTTCCTTTAGTGCGAATAGGCTCAGTTTGGCTTGATGTGATATTGCTGGTATGTCAAGGGGACTTACGTAGTTGTTCAGATTTCTCACAGTCAGCAGTTGATATGTAATTTGAAGGGGATTCTTACGTGTATGATTTGGCAATGTGTATTCTTTTCTAAAACTAACAAGAAGTATGCTGAAAGTAAAAGGGAAAGGGCCTAAGAAATTGGTACTCTATTCTAAATGCAAGGTATGTGGGGCTTCGTCTCAATAGACTTCAACCAGATTTCACCTAGCCTCCGTCGGACAGCCTCAGCAAAATCGGTGCAATCTTCAAAGGGGATAGCAAAAGATATTCAAGTTATAGTTTAACATACGTACACCATCAGAACAACGCATATAAGTATGTAAGCCATAACCGAAGTTAAACACAAGATGATGTCCAGTTGACCACGCAAGGCAGACTTATCATCAACAAGCCGCTAGTGGTATGGAATAAAATGAAGCTATCTCAATGAAACACCACACACCAAAGTAAGCTACTTGCATGAATTTAATCTACTTGGATATGAAAGGAAGAAGAAACGTTGCTAGCATTTCATGACAAGACAAATTCCATCATCAATGAAAAGATCTATTATCACAAAATGTGTTACACAACAGTCTCTTCAAAAGTTTTCAAAGGGAAAACTTTCTTTCTTCTCCAAATTATGCAAAATGCTCTACACTATCTAGCTCTACTCAACAATCTCTAGCTCTGATCTAATCTCTGATCTCTAATTTCTAATTCTAATCTGATGCAAATGAGGGGGACTCCCCCTTTTATAGCTAGCCAAGTCCCAAAGGACGGCTAGGGTTACAATCAATAGAGGGGCCAGAATCGTGCCACCTCAGCCCTAACCCTAAAAACTGCCAGAATAGGGAGTGGTACATTAAATGAATCAAAGATTCCCACTCACTCCCAAAATAGCAAATGTAATAAATGCTCCATACTCAGTCTTCTAGAAGATCCTCGTCCAGTAGTGTGTTCCCATTAGCCTTCTCTCTGACTGCCAACTCAACACATCTGCTAAGTACGGCCTCAACCTCCTCAACTGAAATAGATGGAACACAATCTAACTGAAACTCTAACACTGTAACTGAGTGCTCGTGCCTCGTACAAGATTTTCTCCAAGCAGCCAATGAGTCCTGCGTGTTCTGGATCAAAGTGGAGAATGTAGCAGGATTTTCAAAGTCATCTTGTACGAAGGTCTTAACATCTGCGAAGAAGGGAACCAGCAAACCCCTCAAATTATCAAAACTTATCTTTCTGACTCACTTAAGATGGCCTCAAGGTGTTCTCAACTCCATCTATAATATTGGCTATAGCCTTTGTGAATCTCCCGGGCCGACCATGATCGAAGAAGCCACGCTCGCGGATAGCCAAGAATACCACCGAGAGAAATCATATCTACTATTCATACCAATGACACTCTCCATCGACAAGAATCGCAATGGTACATGCCTCTAACGCCAAGACGCCGATCACCTTACTCGATAGATAGAGGCATCGCCCCAAGCATGATCCATCAGATCCATTCGTGCTAAAAATAGTAGAGGCCTGCTGAAAGGCAAAGGCAAGGTCCTCCATGAATTTCTCTGTCTCCGTGCGAACCCCTGTGACCCATTTGTCTGCCTCCTGTGCCATCCTCCCCAATTCTACTAAGCCGCTGATCGACTCTCTAGGAATATCCACTGGAGGCTCAATCACTGGTACATCCTGCCCTCGAGAACGAGACAACTGCTGAACATATCCAACTAACGCCTTGTGTTCTCGTTTCAACTTCTTGTACTTTCCTTCTTTCTTGAATAATCTATCCTTAAGGGCAAGGAAGGAGTTATCACACTCCTCAACAATCTGAGCACCAGTAGGGCGTCCCAAGTCAAGAGTGGTGACCACATAATTTTCAGGAGCTGCTTCATTCCGGTCACACTCGACTCGTGGGACAGCAACGTGAAGAGTACGAGAGCCATCCTCATCCGTGGAGATCTTCAAAAACTTTCTTGCCTTCTTCTTCGGTGGAGGAGCACTGATCCGGTTCAAAAATTCTTCCATCTCAAATCATTGATCAATTCTCGCCGCTTCGTGATTCTCGCCTCTAAGCCAATCGGGCACCTCATATAGTATATCGAAGGCCTGCTGCTCCTGTGCCTCGACTTCTCTAACCTGTTCCACTTCTTCCTCATTCTGGCGAGGCTCATTGTCCTCGAGTGGCTGAGTGTCACCCGACACTATATCATCATCATTGCCATCATTCATGGCCGCCTCTATCTCCTGCTGAAATTGAGGGTCAGTAATAGTCCCTCTATCATCCCCGCTGATCAAGCTCGACAGTACATTGGCACCGCCAATCGATTCTCCTCGCAGGAGGCTGAATATCATCCCCCAGATCTCCGCACTGGATTCAATGTAACTCCTCTGACAAGAAATAAAGACACCTCTTCCTCGTATGCTTGGAGAACGGTTCCAAAGGTATCAAGCATCAGAATCGCGGGATACCCGCTGAACTAATTTTTCTTTTCTCGACTCGGTCCTTCTTGTGATCCGCTTTTCTTCCCCGTAGGGCGCCCGTGATCTCCCATCAAGTTGTAAGTCAAAGCAATTGACTGGGCCTTCAACCACTCATTTATCGACTCCATGCCCCGTGAATGCTTGGTAACCGGATAGAGAGAGTATCACACGGTAACCTCGGCTCACCAATCATTTGTGGCAGAAGTGAGTGTCCTAACAGTCAGATAGTCGATGAACAACATCCATGTCCTCATTGACCTGGTCCGGAACCGGAACTACCTCACACTCCCTGATCAGAGTAATCGGCAATCTAGAGAACATCCTCTTTCTCACTTCAATCTCATCAACTGCATCAGCCCAATAATCCTCAATGGTGGCCTTGTGTTTGAATTCCTTTGACAACACCCAGTTGATGTTATGGTGCGGGTCATAGTGTTGTCTACTAGTGTGATATGAGAAATGATAGAATTGAAGCTCACTTTCAGCTTCTCTACATGCCTCAGATCGGCGATCAACCCCATCCAGCCAGTTCATCACAATTGGAAACTCTATCCCTCCCCTTTCTTCTTTCTTCCGATTTTGTCAAAGGCAAGAACCGCTCTGTTACCCCAGCATTATTATTTTATCCGCTGGGGTACTTAGGCAGCCTATATATGAAGAAAATCCTTGCAGCTCATCGTATGAAAATCTTGAAATCAGATAAACCAAAGACCCATACCTTTCAATTAGCTCCTGGGCATTTCTAGAGATTCTGCACTGTAACCTCTCCTGAAGCAGCCTCGTGATGTACATGGTGAATGAATCGTTGACACGTTTGTAATGGGTTGTGCTCGAAAGGTGCAACTGTGTACACGCCTCATGAATTTTGAATTGGTGAGAGCCACAACCAATGGGTTCCTTGTAAGAAATCCCTCTGTACCTCGTCATCCGTGCCAACATATAAATTAGATAGGAACTCATGTAAAACGTTTTAGTCCTCCGCAAGCTCAGGAGCTGCTCATGTATATTGTCGCTGATCATCTCAGCCCAATTGACATAATCCTTGCCCTCCAACACCAGGTTGATGTAATAAAACATCCACGGCTCAAAAATGTAAGACTGAGGGCATCCACCAACCCTGCTCAGCAACATGATGAGATCACAATACTCCTGCTTCAAGTCCTCTGCTATGATCTGCTTCGGCAACTTCGTACGAGACGGCCTCGGAGTGCTCATCCAGTGAGTGTTAATTGTGTCCATGCATCGTTCAAAAGCAGAAGCATACATACGCTCCGCTCGCTCCCTGGACTTGTAGATCATGTTTCTATGCACCGGGATCCCAAAATCTTCACCAATGGCTGCCGGAGTGAGATTGGCAAGTACTTGGCCATCTGGTGACGTGATCGACCGGTGTTCTTTCTCGTAACAGTTGGCGCACTCCATAATCAACTCCGAACACTGAATAGCTGGCGGAAAACCAGCAGCTGCATATAGCCCACTTCAGACGATGTTGTGTGAAGTGACCGAAGCCCGATGACTTCCAATCCCAAACAGCCTATTCTTGAATGTTTCCAGGTTGACAGAGCCCAGGTTCGTGTCCGTCAACTTGCCCAACTTTGAAATAAACTTCGTCTCCGGCATGAATGTCTTGCTCAGCTTCTTGATCGTAGCCTGTCGGGAGGCACCATTGTCCTTTCCGGTTGTCCTCGCTTCAGCCATCTGCAACATAACAAACATTTCATCAGCAATCAGATTTAATAAAATAAGACATGATATAGGGGCTGCAGTTGAATTCCAGAGGCTGCAATATCTTTCACGTTTGCAAACCTCAGCTTCTTCTCTTGAATAAATTCGAATTCCAACACTTAGAACAGATTTCTAAGTGAACTCCGATGATTTTACTTCAACCAGCAATCAGCAAATTGAACCTCAACCACTTCGTACTTCAAACAGCAATCTTACACTAGCAAGTTCGTGCTTTTCTCAACTAAACAAATCAGATTTCAGACCTCAGCTTAACAAGGCCGTACTTCTCAAGCAATGGCGCACCTCTTACTATAATTCAAGCAAATCAAATTTCAGGCTCAAAGCCGTACCTTTTCAAGCAACTTCAAATTGCAGCAAACACTTCTCCACTTGACAATGGCGTACCTTCTCTTCAGCACTTAAGGCGTCTTCTTCTCAGCAAACTCCACCCCAACAAAATTCAAACTTCTCCAAGCTCACTTTGCCTTAGCAAATTCGCCTTTTCCAGTTGTGAAAATGAGTGAAAAACCTCCCATTTTATAGCTAAAATTCAAATTCTAGAAGACGTTATTTTTAGCCAGTGCCATTAAACTCCACTACTCCACTTCAAGAATTCGAATTTTCCCTCTCTGATTCTTCTGACACTTGTCTCCAGTCGTCGGGAATATTATTCTTCTAGAAACTTGACTTTGACTGGCGTTTTGAATTCCTCTTCGAAAAATTTAATTTAACTTCATCATATTTTACTCACCAGCTGGAGCTCCGTCACTTGAATTCAAATTCTTAACTTCATCATCAACTCTGGAAAATTCATCTTCGAAGAATTTAATCAAAATCATCTAGGCAACTCCCTTCGGATTCATCGTTTGAAGAAAATTCACTTTGAAAACACATTTTATTTATATTTGCCTTAGAAAATTTAAAATTCTCCCTTAGGAAAATTCATAATTCAAGCACTGATTAAATTCCTCACTGAAAAAGTGTCGGCGAAGCTTGAAAGATTTAGAAATCCATTCATCGTCACGAACATTCAGTACCCAGAAGCAAATTTTCGTCAGAATGTCTCGAATTCATGGGTACCCAACGAACGGGTTCATTTAATTTTTCGAATTTTGAACCTTAGAAAAATATCATTTTCATCATTTAAACTCGTTCTTCGCCTGTGATCACTCTGCGTTGCTCTGACTTCTAAAAAAAAATGAATCACCTTGCGTTATCATCATCTCTGACTTCATCACTGAGAAAAATTGCTTGCCTCGAAAAATTTTCATCAACTTGGAGCTCTAGGCACATTTTCTAAGAAAAATAAATTTGCCTTAGAAAATATTTTAAAATCTTCTTGCACTTTTGAAATCTTGCCTTAGAAAAATTTGTTGATCGCCAGTGGAGAGGGATTTTCATTTAGAAAATTTTATTTGTTCCGGCATGCCTTACTTCATTTGTATTTCACTCCACACCACACACTTGGAAAATATTCATTAAAAGCCCAACGCCTAGGCAAATTTTAAACACTTAGAAAATATTTCATTTCTACCCAAGGCGCCTAGCACTTGCCATTTCATCCTTAACGCCTTCAAAAAAAAATTTTAACACCTTATAACTATTTTCCATCACACATCTCTCCATCACCCTAGGCGTATATTTCATTTTAACTCTCAACATCTTGAAATATTTTCCACGCCTAGCATATCACCCTTACTCTTGGCGCACATCACACTTAACAATTTTATTCTTAACGCCTTAGGAAATATTCCTAACACCTTATAACTCTCTTACTCTAGGCGCCTAGCACACTTGGGAAAATTTAAAAAAATCACGCCCAACACCTTGCCTTTACCACCCTTGGCGCATTCTTAGTGTAGAGGAGGATAACGTCCACCTTTTACCTTGAGTTTACCACGCCTAGGTAACATTTTCACCCTGTTCACCATTCGCATTTACCACTTACACTTCAAACTTGGGCGCATTTCCATGAGAGAGAAGGATGGGCGCATTTCAATGAGAGAGAAGGATGAAACTAGCTTCCACGCCTTGTGACCCTTCAACTTCCGTGTTTTTGTCTTGACATGCATGAACTTGGGCGCATTTTAGCCATGAAGGAGGACAGAAAACGTTGACTATGCTTTGACTCCTTGTAAGTTGGGCGCATTTTGATGAGAGAGAAGGATGGGCGCATTTCCTCTTGTGTGAAGGATGAAAATCAACCTTGGGCGCATTTCCTTGAGGGTGGCGGATTATCATGTTTGACCTTGTTTTGACCACCTTGTGAACTGGGCGCATTTGGACCCCTGAACAGGATGAAATCTTGTTGACTTTCTTTTGACTTTTTCTACCTTGGGCGCATTTTGCCCTGTGTGAAGGATGAACTTGCATCTTGAAAAATTTTCTATGCCTCTTCATCAATCTGGGCGTATTTTCCTATGCCTGCTGGACGAGACTCCAGACTTAGACGAATTTTTACCATCCTCGCCAGCTTACGTGCCCTGCTATTTATAGTAAGTTCTCTGTATTCGCGCCTCTGAAGCTCGGAATGGCCTGAAATTTTAAACACAGCTTCTTCACGACTTTATCAACCTGTCGGTACTGCCACTCTTAGTCACCCTGCTATTTATAGCCTGTTTCTGAAGGTGGCTTACTAAAAATAGTAAGCTTCTGATTCTGATAGCTCCCAAGCTCCGATTGACGTGAAATTTTGATGAGGCGCTCCTCACCACGTGACTTTGCTGCCGACACTGATGCATGCAACTGATTTACTATTTTTAGCACGTTTCCAATTCGACTTACTATAAATAGTAAGTGCTCCGTTTGACCTGAAATTTCACCAGCAGACAGCCTGAAGAACGCTGATCGCAGTGGTTTACATCGGATTTTGAAGATTTTGACTTTTGATGCCTATTTTTAGGCTCCGAAGCCGGAAACCCTAATTTGCGTTGTATGCGTATCAAAAGATCTCCGTTTGCTCTCGTTTTTGCGGCACTGTGATCAGCTCGTGATTTTGAATTGTCGAAGCTTCTGCCGTAAGTATTTCCAGCAAAAAATAGCAAGTTCTTTACCGAAAGGAGAATCCTTGTTTGCATGTCACACCATCGCTAAGCTCAAACCCATCGTGGAATCACCGACATGCAAAGAAAAGCTTTTCCGCAAAACCCTAAAAAGCATTCCTCCTCGAAGGTCAATCAAAGGTCATCTCGACTTGCATGTTATACTGCCGCCGGAAGGTCTCAAAACCCAAGGAATATCCGCACATGCAAAGAAAATCTCAGATCCGGACCCCAACACCCTTCGAAGCCGGATCAAGTAAAATAGTGTGTTTGTCCACTTGTTTCCAAATTTGGCATGCAAGGCCCATAGCCTAACGCCAGAAGGTGATCTAATCTCGAAAAATAATCGACAAATTGCCCGACTGGCATTTACTAAAAAATAGGCATTCTGGTCTATGAATTTGGTCGGAAGCTCCGCCGGATGTCTATCACCGACAACAACATTGCTAAGTTCAATTTTCAATTTACTGGTCATACTTGACCTTGACTTGACCAAAAATGATGAAACCCTAATTTTAGAATTGGCCAATATCTTCACGTTTAAGCTCAATGACGACACAACCCCCCCGGAAAGACAGACACCAGAAAAGAGACAGAGCGAGAGAGCGAGGAAAAACCCAAGCCAAAAGACCGGAACGGAGCAAAAATAAGGGGGTCCCCATCTGAATGGGGCGATGTGTGAAAAGGTCACAACATCTGGCGACTCCACGGGAAAGTGTTGAAAAACACTTTAAGAATTGAACTCAGATTAGTCTTCCTCAAACCATCATACGGAAAGGTCACTTACTCAAAAGGGGAGAAGAATCCGATATTGGATCAAAACACTTTCATCTAAAACCTTGTGAGTGTGTGCATTCGTTCCATCTCTAAATCATGTCGACTTCCGGAATCGGGCCAGTAGCAGGTTATATAAATATCTTAACTTCAAAAGCATCCTGGACATTGCCTCGCTGCCAGTCAGGCGTCCATAGCCCCGACGAGGTTATCGCTACAATTCTCACGAATATTGCTCCACTGCCGGCCGGGCGTCCATAGCCCCGGTGGAGTTACTCGTATGTTCCCAAAACCAACATTTTATGATATTTCTTTCATTTTCATTTTCCTTTTTTTTTTCTTTTTTAGATATTTCTTTTAAGCATATTTTCTTTTCCATCACTTGATTTCTCCGTCAATTCCTCAATTGGCTGGCAGGCAATGAAGCCTCCAATGGGTTTGAGAATTGCAGTGGCGCTGAAGCAAGATGTAAGATTTTCACCTGCCAAAGTCCTTTCCCAAGAAACCAAAATGACTCAGAGTGGAGATAGGTAAGATTTTTAAGGTCTTTAGATTCGTGTGTTGAGACACAATAACGGATTAACCTCCCGAGACGAGTTCAATCTCTAACTGGATGATAACAAGAGGAAAACAATCTTAGTCCTTTTCAAAAATTTATGCAAATTCCAGTGAAAGAAACCACGTTGTGAAAAGTTAAAACATCATCACCCCATCACAACGGGAAAACCCTAAATCCTTGCCCATTCCAAACCAAAACCACCTGAGCGGACAACTCAAGGGACGGAAACGCCAAACCAAAAACCCAAAGGGCAACAAACCAAAACCAAAACGGAAGAAAAACAGAAAAAGCAAACGGAAAGCAAACAAACGGGAAAGCAAACCCTAATCTAACTATGTTACAAAGGAGGCTCTCAGAGAGAACCTAGGACTGGAAATAATGCTTGAGGAACTGTCCGTTGACGGGCAACGGGACATCCTCCCCTGTCAAAGTACGCAATCTAAATGCATTATCCCCAAGGATTTCAGAAATCTGATACGGGCCCAACCACAACTTGTCAAACTTATCATGATCGCCCTTCTTCTCGTGGGCCTTGTCCCAATATAAAACCAAGTCAGAAATCCTGAACGACTTGATCTTTGCCTGTTTATCAAACCATCTCTTTACTATAGCTTGGTGTTTCGTTAGATTCTCAAGAGCTTCATCTCTTTTCTCTTCTAGATGCATTAACTGGGACAATCTTGTCTGAACTTGATCCTCTCCCTCGAGGTATTCTTGAATGAATTGGAGAGTTGGGATCCTTAACTGTACTGGAAACACTGGATCCTGTCCGTAAACCAAGTGATATGGAGACGTTCCCAAGGAACTCTTTGTTCTTATCCTGTCTGCCCATAGAGCAAACCTCAACTGTGTGTGCCAATCTTTCGGATTTTTATCCAGTAACTTCTTAATGGCATTCAATAAATTCTTGTTTGTGGACTCTGCGAGTCCATTCCCTTGCGAATAGTAATTGGAGGAAAACCTCAATGTAATTCCATACTCAAAAGCCCAATTGGAAAATTTCAGCGATGAAAAAGCTGAACCGTTGTCGCTGACCAGGACATGAGGACATCCAAATCTTGTCACAATATTCTCTTCAAGGAATCTGATAACCACCTCTGATGTGCACTGCTTCAAGGCCTGAGCCTCTGTCCATTTAGTGCAGTAGTCTGTTGCCGTCAAGATATATCTGTGCTGTCCTGATGACGGCGGATTGATCATACCAATAAAATCCAAACCCCATTTTGCGAATGGTCTCACTTCAATCACTGGCTGCAAAGGCATAGCGGGATGCCTTCCTCTATTAGCCGCTGTCTGGCATATGTGGCAAGCCTTCACATGCTCATATGTGTCTTTAAAAAGCGTGGGCCAATAATAACCAGCCCTCAGGATTTGATGAGCTGTAGCTAAGCTTCCTCCGTGTCCAGTTCCAAACTTCTCATGGAAGTGTTCCATCAACTGCCTTGCTTCTTGTTTTCCTACACATCTCAAA
Organism: Sequoia sempervirens; assembly: GCA_007258455.2. NCBI lineage: Eukaryota > Viridiplantae > Streptophyta > Pinopsida > Cupressales > Cupressaceae > Sequoia > Sequoia sempervirens. Next base: position 1,065,706,238 of record VDFB02271358.1, on the reverse strand, counting down.
TATATACCTTCATAGTTCCTCCTATAGAGAACTGATCCCTGAAGCATAAATCTTTGGCTCCTCATTCTCAATGCTCTTCGCTGGACTGGATTCAAATGGCGGGGGCATCTGTGATTCAGCAAGTAGTAGACTGTGTCATCGTACCATTCTCCGGGAGACACCTCCTCTAACACATAAGCCTGTTGAACTAATTCCGGACCAACCATTGCAATCGTCTGGGCCAAAGCTTGTCCTCTGACTAATTTCATCGGCTGTATCTCAATATCATACTCTTGCAAAGTGGCGACCCACTTTCCTCTTCTTTCACCTAACTCGTTCTGCATCAACAAAATCTTCACTGTGGCGTCTGGAACAATCGCGTGGATCTTGCTCCTCAAGATGTAATGTCTAAATTTCTTGACGGCCTTCACCAAAGCATACGCTTGCTTTTCAATGCTTGGATATCTTAATTTTGCTTCCTTCAAGGGTGAGCTCATAAAAGCAATTGGGTGCTCATCTTTTTCTTCAGTTCTTTGAGTTAGTACTGCGGCGCATGTATGCTCTGAGGCAAATGAATACAAATAGAACGGCTTTGTATAATCTGGACTGACCAGCACTGGAGCGTCCACTATAGCTTGCTTGATCTCATCAAAAGCCTTCTTTGTTTGTGGGGTCCACTCAACCTTTGCATCTTTCTTCAGCATCTCATTTAGTGGCTTTACTATCTCAGCAAATCCGGTTATAAACTTTCTGACAAAATTGATTTTGCCGAAGAATGATCTTAACTCTCTCTGAGTGCCTGGCAAACCAATCCTCGAGATGGCTTCAATACGTTCAGGGTCAATTGATATACCCTTCTCTGAAATAACGTGACCCAACAGTTTACCTTCGGTGACTCCAAAGATACATTTCTTAGCATTCAGAGAAACACCGAATCTTCTACATCTCTGAAATATCTTTCTCAAATCCTCAACGTGATCCCCTCTTTTCTTCGAGAACACCGTTAGGTCATCCATGTAAATTATAATGCACTTTCCGACAAGGTCTCGAAAAGCGATGTCCATTGCTCGCTGGAAAGTGGCTCCTGCATTGATTAAGCCAAAAGGCATTCTTCTATATGCAAAGGTTCCCCATTTTGTGGTGAACGCAGTCTTCAATCTGTCTTCATGTTCAACCATCACTTGGTTGTAGCCCGAGTATCCGTCCAAAAAGGACATCATTTGTGAACCATTCACTATTTGCAACACCTCATCTAATGAAGGCAAGGGATAGTTGTCTTTCTCAGAGGCCCTATTCAAATTGCGGAAATCTACGCATAATCTTATCTCTCCATTCTTCTTTCTGACAGGCACGAGATTGGCGACCCACGTGGAGTGCCTCACTGGAAAAATAATCCTGGCGGAAAGAAGTTTCTTGACTTCCTGATAAATCAACGGCTCTAGTAATGGATTCACCGGCCTCTGCCTCTGCCTAAATGGCTTGCTGCCTGGCTTTAGTGGTATTGTATGTGTAATCAGTGATGTATCATATGTTTTGAGGTCCTCATATCCCCAGGCTATCACCTCTGGAAACTCTTTCATGACTTTTAAGATGCCTTCCTTCTCTTCAGGTGTGCAAACCTTTCCAATAAAAACGTTCTTCACTTGTTCACTTGTTCCTAAATTGACAGGTTCACAATCATTGCCTTGCGTGCTTTGATTTCTGCTTAATCTGTCAGTATCAAATAGCCTTTCTAACTCGACCATCCCTTTTGGGATTACATTAGTCTTCAAATTCAATATCCCTTCTGTATCATATTCAGCCTCTTCAGTATCTTCCTCATCTATGATTTGTGCTTCAAACACTCCTGAGTTTGTGAGAAAATCCAGAATCTGCTTGTCGTCTTCGAACACTTGAAAATTCTTTATGTTATCAGGGATTGCCGGGGTTGAAACCAACTCTACTGTAAACTTCTTTAATCCCTCCATTGCCAGTGGTTCCAAAGAACTGGCAGCTTGTGCCAAAGAGTTTGCAACGGTATTTTTAGATCTGTATACTTGCTTTATGTTGAATGCATCAAAACTCTCTATTAGGTCCCAAACTCTGTTCCGATAACGGTTCAATCTCTTGTCATGGCAGGCGAACTGCTTCCTTACTTGTCGGACCACAATGTCAGAATCTCCAATAGCATGTACAATCTTGGCTCCTTTCTGAATTGCAAGGAGTAATCCGTGGATCAAGGACTCATATTCAGCAACGTTGTTGGTGCATGAAAACTGGAGCCTATAGGAACCCAAATAAGCTTCTCCTGTTGGGCTAACCAATTCAAATCCTGCTCCGTTTCCTTTCTTTGACTTTGATCCATCAAACCTTAAAGTCCACACTTGATTCTCTGTAGGGGTATTGGGAGACTGAACATGTGTCTCTTCTTGATTGCAGACCTCTGGAGTCTTTTCTTTATCTTTTGACTGAGTCGTATCATTTCTTGAAACACTATTCTCTTCATTCATCTTTTGATGTTCTATTAGAATCTCCTTTTCTTCATTCGTCTCCTGATGTTCTGTTAAAATCTCGTTTTCTTCTTGATGTTCTTCTTGTAATGGAGTATGGGGAACAAGCCTTGCAACTTGTTCTAGTGCCACCTTGCACAGGGCACAAGTGATCTCTGAATGAAATGCTTCGTGTATTCTGCACCAGTTGGGGAGCAGCAAATTTTTAATTGAAGCATCTTTCCCTAACTCTGTTTCTTGTCTTACACTGTTCAGGACAAAGTCCCTGAAATTCTCAAAGGTTCCTCCACCTTCACTATCACTTGAGTCACTTTCAATCAAAACCTCAGTGGAGCTGATGGTGTCTTCTAAACATCTTCCCTCACTTGAACTTTGTAGCATTAATACTTCTTGCTTAACAGGCCTATACGAGCCTAAATCAGTTTGTACGAACATGATCTCATTATCTTCTCCATATTCCGTGATCATCAGCTTCAATCTCGGTGTACTATCAACCTTGATTTGATTTGGGACTCCCTTCCATGGAAGCCACATGTGGGAGAAGTCCGTTGCAATGTACCCATTCAGCTTTCTTGCCCAGTCTCGGCTCAGTAACATGCCGTACCCATCCGGTATGTCAACCACTGATATGTCAATACAACTCTGGATTCGGGGATCAGCTGACAACTGCATATGAATATTATTTAACTCCCCAACCACTGGTACTTCAATTTTGTCAAGTTGAGTCACCTTCTTTGTAGTATGCAACGGGACTATACCCAACCTTTGACACACCTTCAATGGCATGACGTTGCTAGAAGCACCGGAATCAATCAGACAATTGTGTAATAACTTTCCAAAGATTCTGACCGATACCAAAAATGGGGCTGGTTCATCTTTCCCCTGATAGAACACAACTGGTTCTTCTTTTCCTCGGGTACAATGCTCTTCCTTTCATCCTTTTCATCCCTTTGTGAAACTTGATTATCACGGGTGACCTTCTGTGTCTGCTCTTGCCTTTGCTCTGTGGGCAAATTGAATTTAACTCTCCTTTTATCTTCAGTCTTTGGCTTTTCAGGTTCACTTGAAGATCCTTGCACTACTCCCACAAAACCTTGCGACTGCTGTGGAGCTTCCCAAGCGTTGAACGGCGCGTAAGGCACTTCCTCCACCATGTTTGCATTCTGCACAGGACAGGATTGTACATTTACTGGAGGATTCCTTGATGAACTGGGTGCTTCTTGAGGTGTACTCTTTGCAACTGGTGTCTCATATAGACTTCCCAAAATTGTATCTCTAACCTCAGAGATTTTCATCAACTCGTACAAGGGAAGACTAACCTTTATCTTCTTAACTTCTTCTAGCACATAGGAACTTAATCTTTTCATGTCATCTCTTGGAAGATTGTCCTTTTGAGGACGCTGCATCACGTGGACAGGCTGTTGCTGGGCAGTTTGTTGTCCATTTCTATTCTGCATCACGTTCTGCTGTCTATACTCCGGAGAATCTCGAGGCAAATTCGGATTGTTACTCGCGTTTGGATTCGGCGGGGTTGCAAAATTATTCGGGGGAATAGAGGACGTCAAAGGCTCTTTCTGGTGATAAGTCCTCTGGTACACCTTAGGTGTTGTTCCTCCGGAAGTCTGGAATGCTTGCACCTCTCTACTCCCTTCTACCAATACGCTATTATCGAGAGGTGGGAAAACGTAGTTACCCTGGTCATATGGCTTCTCTGAATGAGTACCTTGAACTTCTGAATATGTTTGAGCCTCTGAATAAACTTGAGCCTCCTCATAAACTTGAGTATCTGGCGCCTCCACGGGACCGTTAGCCGAAGCTGGTGGAAATCTATAATTAGCTTCCGGTGGCGCGTAGTTCTGGTATTCGGACACAAGATTGACACTTTCTATGATTAGTGCCTGGTCATATCTTTGCACTGGTACAATCTCATATCCAGTAGTCGGAGGATTTTCAGTACCTTCTGTGCTTTTCACTTCTCCTTTAAAGATATCGGCTGCTACTTGAAACTCATGGCACTGCAACTCTGAGTGCTGACTTGTGTTATGAAGCCGACACCATCCTGACATAGCAGCTTCTGCTAAAAATACTCTATCAGTGGGACGATTTTCTGGAGGTGGCGGGTTATCTAGTGGTGACGGAACTCCTCCATTGTTAGGTCCAGTATTCCAGGACCTCTTTTGATATCCTTGATTATTATTTCGATACCCATGGCCGTTGTCATGTCCATGTCCTTGATGGGCATCTTGATGTTGTTGAGGATTATTGTGATATCCTCGATTGGCACCTGGATGTGCCTGATAATTCTTTATCATTGATTGCATTTGGTTATTTTGATTTCTGAGGTGAGTCACCTCAGATGACAGCCTTTTCATTTGTTCTACTAATTCTTTCATTTCATCTTTCTCCTCTTGTGTCCTTGTTGCAGGTACCGTGTTCTGGAGATAGACAGGCTGTGTAGCTGGAGTCTGGGATAAAGGTACCCCAGGATGGAGAATTAATTGGTCTGATGGTGGTGTAACATGATAAGCAGGTTGCGGAATTGGATTCAACGCTGGAACTTGTTGATTCCATGCTGGAGCAAGAGTCTGCATCTGATTATTCGTGGTGACCAAGCCAGTGTACAAAGAAGGTCCAGTTATGTTTTGGCCCATATTCTGACTTACTTCAACCGCCTTAGCATATGCTTGGTTCATGTCTGCTGGAATGGGATGAGCTTGCCTCACGAACATAGCAGTCAACGGGTCTAAGGCTGCATAGTAATTTTCCCTTGCATCGGGAACCATGTACGGAGTACGCAACCTCGTAAGAGCCTTTTGGAATCTGTTATTGAAGGCATGAATAGGTTCTTTGTCTTGTCTTCTCACCTCCGTGAATTGACGGAAGAGCTCCACTGGGGTGATAGGAATACCAAACTTCCCAATGAAAGCCTCCTTCATCTGCTCCCACGTTCTGATGGACCCAACTGGCAAATGTATAAACCAAAAGTGAGCTTCTTCTCCCAAGGAATACGGGAACAGTCTGCAAGCCACATCTGCGTAGGCAATTTGTCTATTTCGCAAATGATCTTCGAACATCTTAATATGATCCTCTGCAGAACGGTTCGGATCATGGACTTGGTACTTGGTGCAGAAATGCTCCGGATTCTTTGGCATATCGTGATAGTCAGCAAACTCAAGAGGAGATGGATTGGTGACTAGCCAAGTAGCACCGTTAGGAGCGGGTTGGACTCCCGGTTGAGCCATTGCTTGATTTGGATACCTCCTCTGATATACGATAACTGGGGTTGTGGTAACCTGAACTGGTGGTTGTTGCTGAACAAACACTGGTGTGGTAACTTGAACGGCTTTAGGTTGAGCAAACCTTGAAACACTTGGTGGAGTTCGGAATAAACTTGTAATCTCTTCTCCGCTTTCTTCACTAGACTGAGCTTCTTCGTTTGACAACACTTCTTCACTTGACTCGACTTCTTCGCTTGGACGGACTTCTTTCTTCTTCCTTGCTCGCGTAGGCAATTCTAACTCCACAAAGTCTTTGGATGAGCTTGGCGTGGACCTCAGAATTCTTTTCAACTTATCAGGTGAGAATGAGCTAATGCGATCCAGGATGTAGTTGATCACTGTCGGCGAGGAAGAGGAGCGAGTGGTAGTCTCTGATCGAGCAAATTTCTCTCAATTGCAACTTGGATTTCAATGGCCTTTTCTTCTTCTTCCTCCAACACGAAGCAAGTTCTCATGTACTGGGCGTAGCTCTCCTTTGTTTTCCAAGCAAGATTGTTCAACCCTGAAAGAATGTCTTCTTGGTCGTCGTTGAATCCCAAGTTAGGCTGCAACACTGGGAATATTTCTCTATGCGGTAGCACCATCTTTACTCATGATAATTTTTCTCCAATGAATCTCTTTTCAATGAAATCCCTTCTTATTTGAAAATGACTGCTTCACTACGAAGAATCCTTGAAGCCCTCCTTCTAGCGCCAGTTCTGTTGACGTGGTTTTTGAGACCGCACCAACACAGAACAAAGTCGCCCAACGGACGCTCTATTCTCTCTTGATCAAAGTATTCCGCACGCTAAGATTGCCAGAAAGTTCGTGCGTTCAACTCCAAGGTTCCTTTAGTGCGAATAGGCTCAGTTTGGCTTGATGTGATATTGCCGGTATGTCAAGGGGACTTACGTAGTTGTTCAGACTTCTCACAGTTAGCAGTTGATATGTAATTTGAAGGGGATTCTTACGTGTATGATTTGGCAATGTGTATTCTTTTCTAAAACTAACAAGAAGTATGCTGAAAGTAAAAGGGAAAGGGCCTAAGAAATTTGTACTCTATTCTAAATGCAAGGTATGTGGGGCTTCGTCTCAATAGACTTCAACCAGATTTCACCTAGCCTCCGTCGGACAGCCTCAGCAAAATCGGTGCAATCTTCAAAGGGGATAGCGAAAGGTATTCAAGTTACAGTTTAACATACGTACACCATCAGAACAACGCATATAAGTATGTAAGCCATAACCGAAGTCAAGCACAAGATAATGTCCAGTTGACCACGCAAGGCAGACTTATCATCAACAAGCCGCTAGTGGTATGGAATAAAATGAAGCTATCTCAATGAAACACCACACACCAAAGTAAGCTACTTGCATGAATTTAATCTACTTGGATACGAAAGGAAGAAGAAACCTTGCTAGCATTTCATGACAAGACAAATTCCATCATCAATGAAAAGATCTATTATCACAAAATGTGTTACACAACAGTCTCTTCAAAAGTTTTCAAAGGGAAAACTTTCTTTCTTCTCCAAATTATGCAAAATGCTCTACACTATCTAGCTCTAACTCTATCTCAATTCTAGCTCTGATCTAATCTCTGATCTCTAATTCTAATCCTTACAAATGAGGGGGACTCCCCCTTTTATAGCTAGCCAAGTCCCAAAGGACGGCTAGGGTTACAATCAATAGAGGGGCCAGAATCGTGCCACCTCAGCCCTAACCCTAAAAACTGCCAGAATAGGGAGTGGTACATTAAATGAATCAAAGATTCCCACTCACTCCCAAAATAGCAAATGTAATAAATGCTCAGTCTTCTAGAAGATCCTCGTCCAGTAGTGTGTTCCCATTAGCCTTCTCTCTGACTGCCAACTCAACAAATCTGCTAAGTACGGCCTCAACCTCCTCAACTGAAATAGATGGAACACAATCTAACTGAAACTCTAACACTGTAACTGAGTGCTCGTGCCTCGTACAAGATTTTCTCCAAGCAGCCAATGAGTCCTGCGTGTTCTGGATCAAAGTGGAGAATGTAGCAGTATTTTCAAAGTCATCTTGTACGAAGGTCTTAACATCTGCGAAGAAGGGAACCAGCAAACCCCTCAAATTATCAAAACTTATCTCTTCTGGATTCAGCCGCCTAGCAAAGATGGCCTCGAAGGTGTTCTGAACTCCATCTATAATATTGGCCATAGCCTTGTGAATCCTGGCTGAATCCGCCTGTGCTGCATCGAAGAAGCCACGCCCTGTGATAGCCGAAGAATACCACCTAGAGAAATCATATCGGTCATTCGCCTGAATGACACCTCCATCAATCAGCAACTGCAATGGCACATGCCTCAACGCCTCAAGACGCTGGATCACCTTACTCTGATAGATAGAGGCATCGCCCCAAGCATGATCCACTGCATCCATCCGTGCCAAAATAGTAGAGGCCTGCTGAAAAGCAAAGGATAGGTCCTCCATGAACTTCTCTGTCTCAGTACGAACTCCTGTGACCCATTTGTCTGCCTCTTGTGCCATCCTCCCCAATTCTACTAAGCCGCTGATCGACTCTCTAGGAATATCCGCTGGAGGCTCAATCACACGGTACATCCCCCTCGAGACAACTGCTGAACATATCCAACAACGCCTTGTATTCGTTTCCTTCTTGTACACTTTCCTTCTTTCACGAATAATCTATCCTTGCAAGGGCAAGGAAGGGTTATCACACTCCTCAACAATGCATGCACCCGGTAGGGCGTCCCAAGTCAAGTGTTGACCACATAGTTTTCGAGGCTTCTTCATTTCGGTCCTCGACTTCGTGGGGCGTAGCGTGGCGTCTGAGAGCCATCCTCATCTGTGGAGATCTTCGAAAATTTTCTTGCCTTCTTCTTCGGTGGAGGAGCACTGATCCGGTTCAAAAACTCTTCCATCTCAACCGCTGGATCAATTTCCTCGCTCGGGCTTCTTCGCGTTCTGTCTCTAAGCCAATCGGGCACCTCATATAGTATATCGAAAGGCCGCTGCTCCCGTGCCTCGTATATCAAAGGGCTGCTGCTCCTGTGCCTCGACTTCTCTAACTTGTTCCACTTCTTCCTCGTGCAGGCTCATAGTCCTCAAGTGGTGAGTGTCACGACACCTATATCATCATAAATTAAGCCATCATTCTTGTAGCCTCTATCACCGCTTGCTGAAATTGAGAGTCCGATAATAGTCCCTCATCATCACTAACGATCAAGCGACGAAGTACACATTGGCACTCGGTAATCGACTCCTAAAGTGAATTTGAATATCATCGTATCTCCGTGCGATTCAATGTAACCCTCGTCGACCAAATAAAGACACCTCCTGTATGCTTGGAGAGCGTGTCTCCAAAGGTACTGCCACTGTAACTCGTGGAGGTTCTGGCTGAACTAATTCTTTCTTTCTGGACTCTGGTCCTCTTGTGATCTGTTTCTTCCTTCCTGTGGTGGGCGTCCTGTGATCTCCCCTCAAGTTGTAAGTCAAAGCAATTGACCTACCTTTCAATCTGCTCACTCGCCTATCGACCCATGCCCTGGTGAATGTCATAACCGGGATAGAGAGAGTATCAAGGTCGGCAACCTCGGGCTCTGACCAATCAACAGGCGGAAGTGGAGTGTCCCGAACGGCTGCATAGTCTGGATGAACAGCATCCATGTCCTCATTAACCTGGTCCGGAACCGGAACTACCTCACACTCCCTGATCAGAGTAATCGGCAATCTAGAGAACATCCTCTTTCTCACTTCAATCTCATCAATTGCATCAGCCCAATAATCCTCAATGGTGGCCTTGTGTTTGAATTCCTCTGACAACACCCAGTTGATGTTATAGTGCGGGTCATAGTGTTGTCTACTAGTGTGATATGAGAAATGATAAAATTGAAGCTCACTTTCAGCTTCTCTACGTACATAGAAGAAGGACAAACTCATCAGGAGTTGCCCATCACAATTGGAAACTCTATCCCTCCTTTCTTCTTTTTCTTCTGGATTTTGTCAAAGGCTAGCAACTGTCTAGCTATCTCTAGCATTATTATTTTATCTGTTGGGTACTTAGGCAGCCTATATGGGTACGAAGAAAATCCTTGCAGCCTAATGTATGAAAATCTTGGAAACTGTATAAACCAGCACCCATACCTTTCAATTAGCTCCTGGGCATTTCTAGAGATTCTGCACTGTAACCTCTCCTGAAGCAGTCTCGTGATGTACATGGTGAATGAATCGTTGACACGCTTGTAATGGGTTGTGCTCAAAAGGTGCAAAGTAGCATTACCGCAGCCTCATGGATTTTGAATTGGTGAGCCACAGTCTGGGTTTCCTTGTAAAAGAAATCCCTCTACGTACCTCGTCATCCAGTGCCAACATATAAATTCAGATAGGAACTGTATAAAAGCGTTTTACAGTCCTCGCGGCTTTCGGGAGCTGCTCATGTATTATCGCTGATCATCTCGGTAATTGACATAATCGCCTTGCCCATCAACACCGAGTTGATGTAATAAAACATCCCGCGGCTCAAAATATAAATGGGCAACCACCACCACCTTTCGGCAACATGATAAGATCGCAATACTCTGCTTCAAAGTCCTGCCGCGCTATATGATGCGCGCCCGGCAACCGTACGAGACGGCCTCGGAGTGCTCATCTAGTGAGTGTTAATTGTGTCCATGCATCGTTCAAAGGCAGAAGCATACATACGCTCCGCTCGCTCCCTGGACTTGTAGATCATGTTTCTATGCACCGGGATCCCAAAAGCTTCACCAATGGCTGCCGGAGTGAGATTGGCAAGTACTTGGCCATCTGGTGACGTGATCGACCGGTGTTCTTTCTCGTAACAGTTGGCGCACTCCATAATCAACTCCGAACACTGAATAGCTGGCGGAAAACCAGCAGCTGCATATAGCCCACTTCAGACGATGTTGTGTGAAGTGACTGAAGCCCGATGACTTCCAATCCCAAACAGCCTATTCTTGAATGTTTCCAGGTTGACAGAGCCCAGGTTCGTGTCCGTCAACTTGCCCAACTTTGAAATAAACTTCGTCTCCGGCATGAATGTCTTGCTCAGCTTCTTGATCGTAGCCTGTCGGGAGGCACCATTGTCCTTTCCGGTTGTCCTCGCTTCAGCCATCTGCAACATAACAAACATTTCATCAGCAATCAGATTTAATAAAATAAGACATGATATAGGGGCTGCAGTTGAATTCCAGAGGCTGCAATATCTTTCACGTTTGCAAACCTCGGCTTCTTCTCTTGAATAAATTCGAATTCCAACACTTAGAACAGATTTCTAAGCGAACTCCGATGATTTTACTTCAACCAGCAATCAGCAAATTGAACCTCAACCACTTCGTACTTCAAACAGCAATCTTACACTAGCAAGTTCGTGCTTTTCTCAACTAAACAAATCAGATTTCAGACCTCAGCTCAACAAGGCCGTACTTCTCAAGCAATGGCGCACCTCTTACTATAATTCAAGCAAATCAAATTTTAGGCTCAAAGCCGTACCTTTCAAGCAACTTCAAATTGCAGCAAACACTTTTCCACTTGACAATGGCGTACCTTCTCTTCAGCACTTAAGGCGTCTTCTTTAACTCTCAGCAAACTCAAGCTTCAGCAAAATACCTCTCAGCAACTCAAGGCGTACCACTCTCAGAGCAAATTCGCTTTCCAGCTGTGAAAGTGAGTGAAAAACTTCTCCATTTTATAGCTAGAATTCAAATTCTAGAAGACGTTATTTTTAGCCAGTGCCATTAAACTCCACTCCTCCACTTCAAGAATTCGAATTTTTCCCTCTCTGGCTTTTCTGACACTTGTCTCCAGTCGTCGGGAATATTATTCTTCTAGAAACTTGACTTTGACTGGCGTTTTGAATTCCTCTTCGAAAAATTTAATTTAACTTCATCATATTTTACTCACCAGCTGGAGCTCCGTCACTTGAATTCAAATTCTTAACTTCATCATCAGCTCTGGAAAATTCATCTTCGAAGAATTTAATCAAAATCATCTAGGCAACTCCCTTCGGATTCATCGTTTGAAGAAAATTCACTTTGAAAACACATTTTATTTATATTTGCCTTAGAAAATTTAAAATTCTCCCTTAGGAAAATTCATAATTCAAGCACTGATTAAATTCCTCACTGAAAAAGTGTCGGCGAAGCTTGAAAGATTTAGAAATCCATTCATCGTCACGAACATTCAGTACCCAGAAGCAAATTTTCGTCAGAATGTCTCGAATTCATGGGTACCCAACGAACGGGTTCATTTAATTTTTCGAATTTTGAACCTTAGAAAAATATCATTTTCATCATTTAAACTCGTTCTTCGCCTGTGATCACTCTGCGTTGCTCTGACTTCTAAAAAAAATGAATCACCTTGCGTTATCATCATCTCTGACTTCATCACTGAGAAAAATTGCTTGCCTCGAAAAATTTTCATCAACTTGGAGCTCTAGGCACATTCTCTAAGAAAAATAAATTTGCCTTAGAAAATATTTTAAAATCTTCTTGCACTTTTGAAATCTTGCCTTAGAAAAATTTGTTGATCGCCAGTGGAGAGGGATTTTCATTTAGAAAATTTTATTTGTTCCGGCATGCCTTACTTCATTTGTATTTCACTCCACACCACACACTTGGAAAATATTCATTAAAAGCCCAACGCCTAGGCAAATTTTAAACACTTAGAAAATATTTCATTTCTACCCAAGGCGCCTAGCACTTGCCATTTCATCCTTAACGCCTTCAAAAAAAATTTTAACACCTTATAACTATTTTCCATCACACATCTCTCCATCACCCTAGGCGTATATTTCATTTTAACTCTCAACATCTTGAAATATTTTCCACGCCTAGCATATCACCCTTACTCTTGGCGCACATCACACTTAACAATTTTATTCTTAACGCCTTAGGAAATATTCCTAACACCTTATAACTCTCTTACTCTAGGCGCCTAGCACACTTGGGAAAATTTTAAAAAAATCACGCCCAACACCTTGCCTTTACCACCCTTGGCGCATTCTTAGTGTAGAGGAGGATAACGTCCACCTTTTACCTTGAGTTTACCACGCCTAGGTAACATTTTCACCCTGTTCACCATTCGCATTTACCACTTACACTTCAAACTTGGGCGCATTTCCATGAGAGAGAAGGATGGGCGCATTTCAATGAGAGAGAAGGATGAAACTAGCTTCCACGCCTTGTGACCCTTCAACTTCCGTGTTTTTGTCTTGACATGCATGAACTTGGGCGCATTTTAGCCATGAAGGAGGACAGAAAACGTTGACTATGCTTTGACTCCTTGTAAGTTGGGCGCATTTTGATGAGAGAGAAGGATGGGCGCATTTCCTCTTGTGTGAAGGATGAAAATCAACCTTGGGCGCATTTCCTTGAGGGTGGCGGATTATCATGTTTGACCTTGCTTTGACCACCTTGTGAACTGGGCGCATTTGGACCCCTGAACAGGATGAAATCTTGTTGACTTTCTTTTGACTTTTTCTACCTTGGGCGCATTTTGCCCTGTGTGAAGGATGAACTTGCATCTTGAAAAATTTTCTATGCCTCTTCATCAATCTGGGCGTATTTTCCTATGCCTGCTGGACGAGACTCCAGACTTAGACGAATTTTTACCATCCTCGCCAGCTTACGTGCCCTGCTATTTATAGTAAGTTCTCTGTATTCGCGCCTCTGAAGCTCGGAATGGCC